>SJYX01018452.1:0-15265 GCA_006410675.1 Oreotragus oreotragus
AAGAATACTGGAATGGGTTGCCATTTCCTTCTCCAGGGGATCTTCCCAACTCAGGGATCGAACCCGGGTCTCCTGCATTGTACGCAGATGCTTTACTGTCTGAGCCACCAGGGAAGTCCAATAGGTACATACATACCTACAGAAATACCAGTAGGTACATACAAACAAAGAAACAAGTAAACAAATAAGAAAAGCTTACTCTCTCTTGCCAAAGGACCCTGAAAAGGAGAGCCTAGCAGGGACATGAGAATGAGGGCAGACTCATCTCCAATATACAGCCCCAGCTACAATGGTGAGGCCCTTGGTGGCATCTTGGAGCCCAGAGAGACCAACATATTCCCCATCAGGAGTGATGGCCTGATACACTTGAGATGATGACACCAGTGGGTCCCAAGTAGGTGATCTATCCCCTGCCCTACATCTGCATTTACCAGGTGGGCAGAAAACATACACAAGGGGTAACATTTTTTACCCCACAGATCCAGAATCCCACATCCCTACTAGTGACAACAAGCAACTCAGGGAGGACGTTTCACAGCTTGCAGACGGCACCAGCAGGGATCAGTCAGGAACTCCCAAATAAGAACCAAGCTGATTAAAATAGCACAGCAAGGGCTCTGAAAACCATACTGCATCTGAAACCACAGCCTACAAAATGGGTCAGTATATGCACACAAAATTTAAACAGGGACACTTACTACTAACATAAAATATATTTTTTAAATGTCTATGAAGTACATGTAAAATCAGTTTGGGATAAAGTGAAATAAAATTCACTATACCAATAACTAGGAATATCTCAAAATGGATAAGAAGAGACAATCAACTGATTCCCATATCAAGATGAATCAATTTTTGGAATGATAAGATTTTATTGTACCCATCATAAAATTGTTTCACAAGAAATTGTGAATTCCCTTGAAACTAATGAAAAAAATCAGAAAATAAATNAAAATTCACTATACCAATAACTAGGAATATCTCAAAATGGATAAGAAGAGACAATCAACTGATTCCCATATCAAGATGAATCAATTTTTGGAATGATAAGATTTTATTGTACCCATCATAAAATTGTTTCACAAGAAATTGTGAATTCCCTTGAAACTAATGAAAAAAATCAGAAAATAAATAGAAATGGTAAAAGATAACAAAATGTAAGTGACAGAATTAAAAAAAAATGGAAAAAAATCTGAGACTTCCCTAATAGTCTAGTGGTTAAGACTCTGTGTTAAAACCAATAGAGTACTGTAAAGTAAAATAAAGAAAGTAAATAAATAAATAAATAAAAAGAAAAAAAAGAAAAAAAAAAGACTCTGTGTTTCCAATGCAGGGAATGTGAGTTCAATTTGTGGTCAGGGGATTAAGATCCCACATGCCACGTAGCATGACAAAAAAATAAATAAGGCATTCAAATCTCACTGAGTGGATTCAGTAGCAGAGTGAATTGAACAGAGGATAGAATAGCGAAACTGAAGAGTGAGGAGTAGAATATACTCAATATTAAGAAAAAACACAAGAAAGAAAAGAACAGCGCCACAGGGACTTGTAGGACAGTAACAAAGATACTGGCGTTTTCTATCATTGAAGCTCCAGAAGTAGAAGATAAAAAGGGCAAAGAAATAAAACAATAACTAAAAATTTATGCCAAAGGATTTCCCAACTTGGCAAAACAGATCTATAGATTCAAGAATTTGCATAAACCAATAAAAAGGAGAAATTCACACCAACACACACCGTAATGTTTGAAAATGAAAGGTAGAAAAAGTCTTAAAAACAACTAAGAAAAGCGTCATACTATCTATGGGGCAACACAAATTCAAATAACAGTGGATTTCTCATCTGAAACTGGGGGTCATAAAGAAGTGGCACACAGTTCATACTCTGGATGAATGAAGGGTAATAAATACACTCTTTAGATGGAAACAAACAAACAAACAAACAAACAAAAAACACCAGCAACTTAGTTTGACATGCCCTAAAGAATGGCTAACTGAAGTTCTCAAAACAAACATACAAAACAAAACAAAACAAAAAACTGGTAACAGGAGAAAACTCAGAACTTTAGAAAGAAAAGTTCAATGGAATGGGACACCAGGAGGAAAAGATGACAAATAATCATTCTCTTAGAGAAATTCTTAAATTGTAAGTAAGTGTTAGTCACTCAGTTGAGCCCGACTCTTTGTGATCCCATGGACTGCAGCCCACCAGGCTCCTCTGTCCATGAGATTTTCCAGGCAAGGATACTGGAGTGGGTTGCCATTTCCTTCTCTAGGGGATCTTCCCAACCCAGGGATTGAACCCAGGTCTCCTGCACTGCAGGTGGAATTTTTACTGACTGAGCTACAAGGGAAGCCCTCTTAAATTGTATTTGATAGCTAAAACAAACATTATAACCACACTTAATGGAGTATTTCAACATATGTTAGAGGAAATGATTACTCTTTTTCACTTGCACTTTCAGAGGAAATGCTTAATTCAAAAATATTTTAAAAGTGGAGAGGCTAAAGGAACATAATTAGAAGTAAAACTTCTATACTTAATTCTAGGTAGCAATACGTCAATATTATTAGATTGTGATAAATTACACATTATTGTAACGTTCAATGCAACCACTGTGAAAAATATTCTACAAGTAAATAAATATAGAATCTTCAAATTCAAGTAACATCTAGGAAGATTAAAAAAGAGAAAAGTATCCAGGTATCCCAGAAGGACAGAAAAAACCCCAAAACAGACTCAATTCAGCTTTAAGGACAAATAAGTTCAAGGTGAATGGATGGAAAATGATATTCCAAACAAGGGAAAATCAAAAGACAGCAGGATTGTTCACTTGCAGCAGATGAAATAGACTTTAAAAAGTTTAACAAGAGACAAAGAAGGTCATTATGTAATGATAAAGAGGTCAATTAATCAAGAGAATATAGCAACTGTATATAGATATAGATATGCATTTTATCCTGGAGAACCTAAATATTAAGCAAATACAGATCTGAAGGGGGAACTAGATGATACAGTAATGTTGGGAACTTTGATACCTCACTCTCAACAATGGATAGATCATCCAGATAGAATATTAAAAAGGAAATATTGGATTTAAACTGCATCTTGGAATAAATGGACTTAGGTATGTAGAATATTTCATCCAACAGCAGCAGAATACATTTTCTCAAGTGTACATGAAACATTTTCTATGATAGAAATAAAATGGTCTCTGTTTGCTAATTATATAATTTTATATAGAGAAAATCCTACTCCACATCAAAAAGTACTTAGGACTAATTTATGAATTCAGTAAATTTGTAGAAAAGTAACAAATAACTGCTGCATTTCCATACAACAACAATCTGAAAAACAAACAAACAAACAAAAATTCCATTTACAATAGCATCAAAAATAAGAAAAAATAGTAAGTAATAAATTAAAGGAAATAAAAGATCTGTACAACTGAAAGCTATAAGACATTGATGAAAGATTTCAAAGAGGCACATTTAATGTAAAAAAATCCCATGTTGATAAAATTGATGAATTATTATTGTTAAAACACTCTTGCTACCTAAAGCTATCTGTAGATACAATTCAGTCTCTAATAGCATACCAATGGAATTTTTCACAGAACAGAAAAAAAGTTGTAAAATTTGTATGGAACCACAAATGATCCCCAATAGCTAAGCAGTCCAAAGGAGGGAAAAACAAAGCTGGAGGCACATTGACAAATGGAATAGAATTGAGAGCCGCCAAATAAACTTGCATTTACAAGTCAATTAGTACTTGATAAGGCAGTTAAGAGTACTGAGTGGGGAAAGGATAGTCTCTCCAACAAATCGTGTAGGGAAAACTGGATATTCATATTCAAAAAATGAAACTGGATATATATTTTACACCACTCACAAAAATTAACTCAAAAGAGTTTAAAGACTCAAGTGTAAGATCTGAAATCATTAAAATCCTAGAAGAAGACATATGGGAAAAGCTCTTTGACATTGATCTTGGTAATATTTTTGGAAATCAAACCAAAAGAACAAGCAACAAAAGCAAAGCTAAACAGTGAGAAAACACCAAAATAAAAAGAATCCACACAGAAAAAAAATCCACATGATGAAAAGGCAGAAAACATCTATTAAATGACAGAAAAAATTTAATCTGAAAATGGATTAGTATCTAAACTATATTAATGACTTGCACATAAATAGCAAAAAATCAATCTACTTTAAAAATTGACAAAGGACCTGAACAGACATATATTGAAAGAAGACAAACAGGTACATGAAAACGTTCTCAACACTGTCAATCATCAGGGAAATGCAAATCAGAATCACAAGGACATATCATCTCATACTTGTTACAATGGCTACTTTCGAAAAGACTTATGCACTATTGATAGGAACGTAAATTGGTACAGCCACTATGGAAAACAGTATGGAAAGTGAAGTCACTCAGTCGTGTCCTATTCTTTGCAACCCCATGGACTGTAGCCTACCAGACTCCTCTGTCCATGGGATTTTCCAGGCAATAGTACTGGAGTGGATTGCCATTTCCTTCTCCAGCGGATGTTCCCGACCCAGGGATGGAACCCAGGTCTCCCACATTGTAGACAGACGCTTTACTGTCTGAGCCACCAGGGAAGTCCATAAACAGTATGGAGGTTCCTCAAAAAAATTAAAAACAGGATTTGTATATGATCCTGCACTCCCACTTCTGCATATATATCTGAAGGAAATTAAATTATTACCTCAGAGATATTTGCCCTCTCATGTTCACTGCAACTTTGTTTACAATAGCCACGATATGGAAACAACCTAAGTATCCATTGAACACTGAATGTGTAAAGAAAACATGATGCATATATTCAATGGTATATTATTCAGACATAAAAAAGAAGGAATATTGCCATTTGCAACAACATGCATAGACCTTGAGGGTAGTATGCTAAGGGAAATGTCAGAGAAGGACAAATACTATGTGACCATACTTATACGTAGAATTCTAAGAAGCTAAACACATAGAAACAGAGAGTAGAATGGTGGTTGCCAAGGGCTGGGGAGTAGGGGAACCAGCTGATATTGGTCAAAATGAAGAAGCTTTCAGTTATAAGCTGAATAAGTTCTGAGGATTTAATGTACAGCATAATGATTACAGTTAATAGTGCTATACTATATACTTGAAAGTTGCAAAGAGAGTAAATCTTTAATATTCTCACCATATAGATACAGAAAGGTAATCATGAACTGATAGATACATTAAGTAAATTGTGTTTATCATTTTACAATATATATATGTATCAAATCATCTAGCATGTGTGTACTCAGTTCTGCCTGACTCCTTGCAATCCCATGGACTGTAGCTCGCCACACTCCTCTGTCCATGGAATTTTCCAGGCAAGAAATACTGCAGTGAGTTATCATTTCCTTCTCCAGGGAGGTTTCCTGACCCAGGGATTGAACCTACATCTCTTGTGTCTCCTGCATTGGCAGATGTATTCTTTACTACTTGCACCACCTAGGAAACCCAGCTTAATGACTAAATGATGACAATCCAATAATCATATTTCATGCTTTAAATTGACATCATTTAATTTTTCAGTTATATCACATAAAGTTGGAAAAGACTTATATGTTTTAAATTTCCTATTGTGGAGATTATTTTAGTTTTCATTGTACTGATATATAATTGAAGCTTTCTATAAATATAGGAACAACATCTTTAAATTTTGCAAAGACATACTCTATTGACTATCATGTACCCAATGTTTATAAAATACTATGTATGCTTGAGACGTATATTTCCCATTTGTTAAAACTTTTAGATCAATAATCATATTTCTGTTATTCATATATTTCTTGTTTTTGGTTGTTTAATATACTGAGTAGTAAGAAAGGTGTGTTCAATCATACACTCTAATAGTGAATTCTTCAAATTCTTTTTTTTTCAGATCTGTCATTTTTACCACTTTGTAACTTGAAGCTATACATACCAGCACACATAGAGGTTCAGAATTGTTATCTCTTCCCAATTAATTAAAGCTCCTTTCTCTTTCCATCTCAATTTTTCCCTTTCCTTTTTTAAAAATAAGAATAAACTAGGCAGCATCAATGCTCCCTAATATGAAGGTTTATCATAGAGCCACAAGAATCAAGACAGTGTGTTACTGGCATGTAGACAGACACATAAACCAGTGGCACCTAATGACTTATAACAGAGATGCTCTCTCAATCCAACGGAGAAAAGATAGGCTTTTAAACAAATGGTGCTGGAGTAGCTGGATATCCATAGGCGAAAAACTGAACCTGAACCTAAAATTTATGCCTTATACAAAAATAAGTCAACATAGACCACAGGTTTAAATGTAAAACGTAAAACTACACAATTTACAAAAAAGATATGAAAAAATGTTTGGCATCTAGGGTTAGGTGAAGAATCCTTAGACTTATAAAAAACATGATCCATAAAAGGAAAATTTGATAAATTGGACCTCAATAAAATTAAAAACATTTTCTCTGCAAAAGGCCATGTTAAGAGGACAAAAAGACCAATACACACTGAGAGATGTTTGTACAAAACATATCTGATCAATTGTACAAAGCAGGTATCTTTACATAACCAGAATGTGTAAAGAAGTCTCAAAACTGAATTTTTTTATTTTTATTTTTTTCAAGAATATATTTATTTTCCATTTCATAATGTGGAATACTATTATTCATAATGTGGAATAGCCCGTCATGTTGTATTATATTAATAATATTTTATTTAATCATTACCCTATACTGAGTCCTTTAGATGTCCAGTTATTAACTATTATAAATAACACTTGATAAACAACTAGGTGCTTAAAGCATTTCCTTCCATCAGATTATTTTTTTTATTATTACTTTCTTTTTTTAATTTTTATTTTTACCTTATTTTACTTTACAGTACTGTATTGGTTTTGGCATACATTGACATGAATCCNTCCAGTTATTAACTATTATAAATAACACTTGATAAACAACTAGGTGCTTAAAGCATTTCCTTCCATCAGATTATTTTTTTTATTATTACTTTCTTTTTTTAATTTTTATTTTTACCTTATTTTACTTTACAGTACTGTATTGGTTTTGGCATACATTGACATGAATCCACCATGTGTATACATGAACTCCCAAACACGAACCCCCCTCCCACCTCCCACCCCACAAAAAATAGTCTAATTAAAAACTGGGCAAAAGACACGCTCAGACATGCTTCTGAGAAGGATATATAAATGATAATCACATGAAAATATGTTCAATATTATTAACTGTTATGGAAATACAAATTGAAACCACAATGCAATATCATTACAGTCTATCAAAATGGCTAAAATAAAATTTAAAAAAAGTTGTAACACCAAACGCCAGCAAGTATGCAGTAAAATTGGATCACTCCTTCACTGCTGGTGGAAATGGAATAAATGGATACAGTCACTCTAAAAATAGTTTTGTAGTTTGTTCTAAAAGTAATGACACACTTTCTATCATCTATGAGATGGTTGGATGGCATCACTGACTCAATGGATGTAAGTTTGAACAAACTCCAGGAGATAATGAAGGACAGGGAAGCCTGGCGTACTGCAGTTCATAGGGTTGCAAAGAGTCAGACGTGACTGAGTGACTGAGCAAAAATAACACTTTCTATAATATCCTAGCAATTGCAATCTAAAACACTCATCTCAGGGAAATGAAACCTATGTTCATACAAACACCTGTATACAAGTGTCTGTAGCAATTTTATTTGTGTTAGCTAAAAACTGGAAACAATTTAGATATTCTTCAATGGGCAAATGCTTGAACAAACAATAGTATCTAAAAAGTAGCAAGCCATTGAGATACACATTTGAATGGATTTTGACATAATTAAATTGAATGGAAAAGCAATCTCAAAAGTTTATACACTGCATGATGCTACTTGTATAACATTTTTGAAATAACAAAGTAATCAAAATAGAGAACAGATCAGTGGGGTAAGGATTGTGCAGTGGGAGGTGATGTGTATGACTGTACAATGGTTGAGTCTCAAGGTAACAAATCTTTATTGTGGTTATGGTTATATGCAGCTACACAGATAGTATAATTGTATAGAAAAATGCACAAACGAGTACTTGTATAGCTAGTGAGGTATGAATAAATTCTGTGAATTGTATCAATGTCAATTTCCTGATTTAGATATTGTATTATATAAGATATTAACATAGGGGAGACGTCATTAAGGGTGTTTGGGAATTCCTTGTACATTCCTTTGCTATTTCCTGTGGATTTATAATGCTTTCCCAAAATAGCCATATTTGAAAAAATTTGAAATAATTTTGCTGCTATGCACAATTTCAGTGATGTCAAAATTATTTTTAAATTTGTGTGCATTAAAGAAAAGAAAGTGAAGTCACTTAGTCGTGTCCAACTCTTTGTGACCCCATGGACTGTGGCCTACCAGACTCCTCCAACCGTGGCATTTTTCTGGCAAGAGTACTAGAGTGGGTTGCCATTTCCTCCTCCAAGGGATCTTCCTAACTCAGGGATCAAACCCAGGTCTCCCACATGGCAGGCAGACGCTTACAGTCTGAGCCACAAGGAGTAAGGAAAAGCTATAACATATCCCTAAACATAAAAGTTGAGAAGTAAAGGACGAGGTACTACTTGACAGTTACAGTAAATATGAATAGGTAGAAGGGGAAAGATAAATAATTGGTACAGGAATGAAATTCCAAATATTTAACAACTTCAATTGTTGTGACACTGAGCACTTAGAATTGAATGGGACAAATCTGAACAGATGCCAGCCAGGAACAACCCAGAATTTGGTATCTGTGCACAACAGTGGAATATCCACTGATTTACCCAGTGATTTATTTTAGATTAATTTTATTATTTCTTCAAAAAAGATTCATATTCCTAAAATATTATTTTTTCGTAGTAGCCTTGAGCTGAAATCAAGGAAGTGGTGCTATATTGTTGGATAAAGCATATCTCAAACTGTTGCTATAGAAAATAATGACTAGTAAAACAAACAATTAACAGTTGGTAGAATAAGAATTTGGAGAAGGCCATGGCACCCCACTCCAGTACTCTTGCCTGGAAAATCCCATGGACGGAGGAACCTGGTAGGCTGCAGTCCNAAATTTAAAAAAAGTTGTAACACCAAACGCCAGCAAGTATGCAGTAAAATTGGATCACTCCTTCACTGCTGGTGGAAATGGAATAAATGGATACAGTCACTCTAAAAATAGTTTTGTAGTTTGTTCTAAAAGTAATGACACACTTTCTATCATCTATGAGATGGTTGGATGGCATCACTGACTCAATGGATGTAAGTTTGAACAAACTCCAGGAGATAATGAAGGACAGGGAAGCCTGGCGTACTGCAGTTCATAGGGTTGCAAAGAGTCAGACGTGACTGAGTGACTGAGCAAAAATAACACTTTCTATAATATCCTAGCAATTGCAATCTAAAACACTCATCTCAGGGAAATGAAACCTATGTTCATACAAACACCTGTATACAAGTGTCTGTAGCAATTTTATTTGTGTTAGCTAAAAACTGGAAACAATTTAGATATTCTTCAATGGGCAAATGCTTGAACAAACAATAGTATCTAAAAAGTAGCAAGCCATTGAGATACACATTTGAATGGATTTTGACATAATTAAATTGAATGGAAAAGCAATCTCAAAAGTTTATACACTGCATGATGCTACTTGTATAACATTTTTGAAATAACAAAGTAATCAAAATAGAGAACAGATCAGTGGGGTAAGGATTGTGCAGTGGGAGGTGATGTGTATGACTGTACAATGGTTGAGTCTCAAGGTAACAAATCTTTATTGTGGTTATGGTTATATGCAGCTACACAGATAGTATAATTGTATAGAAAAATGCACAAACGAGTACTTGTATAGCTAGTGAGGTATGAATAAATTCTGTGAATTGTATCAATGTCAATTTCCTGATTTAGATATTGTATTATATAAGATATTAACATAGGGGAGACGTCATTAAGGGTGTTTGGGAATTCCTTGTACATTCCTTTGCTATTTCCTGTGGATTTATAATGCTTTCCCAAAATAGCCATATTTGAAAAAATTTGAAATAATTTTGCTGCTATGCACAATTTCAGTGATGTCAAAATTATTTTTAAATTTGTGTGCATTAAAGAAAAGAAAGTGAAGTCACTTAGTCGTGTCCAACTCTTTGTGACCCCATGGACTGTGGCCTACCAGACTCCTCCAACCGTGGCATTTTTCTGGCAAGAGTACTAGAGTGGGTTGCCATTTCCTCCTCCAAGGGATCTTCCTAACTCAGGGATCAAACCCAGGTCTCCCACATGGCAGGCAGACGCTTACAGTCTGAGCCACAAGGAGTAAGGAAAAGCTATAACATATCCCTAAACATAAAAGTTGAGAAGTAAAGGACGAGGTACTACTTGACAGTTACAGTAAATATGAATAGGTAGAAGGGGAAAGATAAATAATTGGTACAGGAATGAAATTCCAAATATTTAACAACTTCAATTGTTGTGACACTGAGCACTTAGAATTGAATGGGACAAATCTGAACAGATGCCAGCCAGGAACAACCCAGAATTTGGTATCTGTGCACAACAGTGGAATATCCACTGATTTACCCAGTGATTTATTTTAGATTAATTTTATTATTTCTTCAAAAAAGATTCATATTCCTAAAATATTATTTTTTCGTAGTAGCCTTGAGCTGAAATCAAGGAAGTGGTGCTATATTGTTGGATAAAGCATATCTCAAACTGTTGCTATAGAAAATAATGACTAGTAAAACAAACAATTAACAGTTGGTAGAATAAGAATTTGGAGAAGGCCATGGCACCCCACTCCAGTACTCTTGCCTGGAAAATCCCATGGACGGAGGAACCTGGTAGGCTGCAGTCCATGGGGGTCACGAAGAGTCGGACATGACTGAGCGACTTCACTTTGACTTTTCACTTTCATGCACTGGAGAAGGAAATGGCAACCCACTTCAATGTTCTTGCCTAGAGAATCCCAGGGATGGGGGAGCCTGGTGGGCTGCCGTCTATGAAGTCGCACAGAGTCGGACATGACTGAAGCGACTTAGCAGCAGCAGCAGCAGCAGCAGCAGAATAAGAACTAATTGGTTCTATTAAGAAATTTAAAATTTCTTCATTTTTTAAACAAAGACACCCCAAAATATCAGTATAGACAGAAAATACTCAAATTAGTTTGTTCATAATACTTAAACTTTAGGAGTTCAATATTTGCACATAAATGTATCTTTTTAATTTTAAAGTTTTAGTGAAGTGAAAGTTGCTCAGTCGTGTCTGACTCTTTGTGACCCAATGGACTATACAGTCCATAGAATTCTCTAGGCCAGAATACTAGAGTGGGTAGCCTTTCCCTTCTCCAGGGGATCTTCCCAACCCAGGGATCGAACCCAGGTCTCCCACAGTGCAGGTGGATTCTCTACCAGCTGAGCCACAAGGGAAGCCCTGAATAGTAAATAGCTTTAGAGACTGTTTTTTATTAAGTCTTCCTAGTGAAAAAATTCAAGATACTTTACAAATATAATCCTGGCAGTTTTATCAGATTAGGAAATCAAATATTTAAGGGATATATTAATTTGGTCATATTTAATTTAGGATCTCTGATCATCAAAAAAAATTCAGTCAGAAAGTAGTTCAAAGTTTCTATTTAAGGAAAATAAATTATGTTGTCAAGAGACAGAATTTGAACTATGAAAATAAAAATGTCCACATCTGTCCTTTCTATAAAATTCACTTAAGAAATGACCTGAAATTAGTGTTTTCAATTATTTTAGAAAGGCATCAACCTCCTTCTCTTGAAAAAATCCATCCATTTAATAGCTATTATGAAACAATATTATGCTATCTTTGTTTATGAGTATTTTGGACATACATATTTTGAACTTTTTTTTTTTTTCTAAGCTAGAGTAATAGTTCAGGCTTTAGTTAAAATAAGCTGAAAAGTAGTTTTCATGTAGGTAAAAGGTTAAGATTACGCAAGCTTCCCACCACCACCCCCCATGGTAACATGAGACAACTAAATTCATAGATACAAAATACACAAATGAAGGCATCCCATTCACATAGCTCTAATTCTCTTTGTGAAATTTACAGCCACTTTAACAGAATGGAGATGGTGGTGAGGGGGACGGCCTGTCTACTAAAACCAGGCTGAAATTAGCTAGCTGGATAATTTTAGCCCAGATGGGTTTGTTCTTTTCTACCTCTTCAGAGCACCCTAGAGTAATTAAAGGTTCTCAAGGTAGGCCAACTATTCTGAATTTCTTTGTGTTTGTCTTTCACGAGGCTGATTTGTTGGCTCAGAGCATACCTGAAAGAAAGTGAAGAAGCAATTTAGAGTCTATAGTACAACAAACTCTGTGCTTCTTGTATGTGAAACTAAATTTGAGAGATATAGATATCCTGTCCATTTTACAGGTCAGAAAACCTAGGCTCCTAGAGATTAAGTACCTACCTAAAAGCCCACAGATTGAGATTTAGAACAGAGCTTTCCTTGAAAAATTCTACATAATGTCCTTTCCTGAATACAATACCATAGCCCTACTGAGTTTAGCCATTTTTCAACTTTAAGGAGAGTCATACTGGGATTGAATTACTTTTGATATTAACCCTAATACAGTGATTCACATGGACTGTATCGTCACTGGGATGTTTATGACTGGAAACATCTCAAACACCACAGTGCTAATTCTGAGGGCTGCGGACAATACAATAATGCTTTATGTGTAGTGCAGGCAATCTTACCTCTGAATTCTTTAACAGTTAATTGCTATTTGCGTTTTGTTAAAGACTATATTGGCATGCGAAACAGTACTCCCCCAAATACTAATATTAGAATCCAGTAGTAGGTGGTGAGTTTTTTCTGCCATGTAGACTGGTGCTAAAATTCCAAAAATGCACAGAGCCATGACAAATACAAAGAACACAATTACTTCAGTATTTGCAACCGTACTGTGAGAGAAGGAAACATGTTCTCATGTTTAGTAGTTATGTTATTCTTCAAACAAAAAAGCAAAACGATTAGTTTCAATAGAATAAGTGGTTGTTTAGTAAGTATTTGTACTGAGTCATCCATGATGGCTTTTCTCCCCTTGATACTAATAAGAAAACATTTGTTAGTGCTTCTCTCATTCAAGGATAATTTAAATCAGTGTCCCATCTCTGTTTTGCCCAGCTTCCTCTTTATAGTTGAATGAAGAATTATTTTCAGGCATCTATATAAACAGAACTGAAGAAGCATATTTTTACAGATGCAATCCATATGTACATACACACCATCATAGGTACATTTATAAACTATGTACAGATATCTAGCATGGGATTCAACCTTGTGAGATTAAATACGAATTATAACGATAATAAAGAATTTATGGTATGTAACCCAGTGAGGTCTACATTGTATAATCTAAAAATTATTGCAATAAAATTTCTAGGTAGGATGAAGTTAGTAGGTTATAACCCAAGAGAACACACAGAAAATCTAGGTTAAATGTAAAAAATAAGCATTACCAAGGAATCAGAAAACTGCTGAAATAAAGATCTAAAATGGTCTAAGAATCTGAAGAAGAAAGAACCGTGGAGAGGTAAGGAAAGATGTGTAGTTCATTTTTGTTGATTGGGCTGTGAGCAGAATCCAGCCTTAGCCTGGGAAGAAGGCCATCATGGGGGATGACAGAAATGGGCAGGCTGTTGCAGAATCTTGAGGGACTGACAGGCTCCAACAATGCCAATCATCCCATGATGATATCTGTCAAATTCAGAAGAGGAGATACTCCTCATCCAAGGTAAGGAGCAGTGGCTTCACTTTGCTGGAGCAGCCGTGAAGAGATATCCCATGCCCAAGGTAAGAGAAACCCAAGTAAGATGGTAGATGTTGCGAGAGGGCATCAGAGGGCAGACACACTGAAATCATAATCAGAAAACAAGTCAATCCGATCACATGGACCACAGCCTTGTCTAACTCAATTAAAATAAGCCATGCCGTGTGGGGCCACCCAAGAAGGGCAGGTCACAGTGGAGAGGTCTGACGGAATGTGGTCCACTGGAGAAAGGAATGGCAAAACATTTCAGTATTCTTGCATTGAGAACCCCATGAACAGTATGAAAAGGCAAAATGATAGGATACTGAAAGAGGAACTCCCCAGGTTGGTAGGTGCCCAGTATGCTACTGGAGATCAGTGGAGAAATAACTCCAGAAAGAATGATGGGATGGAGCCAAAACCAAAACAATACGCAGCTGTGGATGTGACTAGTGATAGACGCAAGGTCCGATGCGGTAAAGAGCAATATTGCATAGGAACCTGGAACGTCAGGTCCATGAATCAAGGCAAATTGGAAGTGGTCAAACAGGAGATGGCAAGAGTGAAGGTTGACATTCTAGGAATCAGCGAACTAAAATGGACTAGAATGGGTGAATTTAACTCAGATGACCATTATATCTACTACTGTGGGCAGGAATGCCTTAGAAGAAATGGAATAGCCATCACGGTCAACAAAAGAGTCCGAAATGCAGTACTTGGATGCAATCTCAAAAATGACAGAATGATCTCTGTTCGTTTCCAAGGCAAACCATTCAATATCATGGTAATCCAAGTCTGTGCTGCAAGCAGAAATGCTAAAGAAGCTGAAGTTGAAGGGTTCTATGAAGAACTACAAGACCTTTTAGAACTAACACCCAAAAAAGATGTTCTTTTCATTATAGGAGACTGGAATACAAAAGTAGGAAGTCAAGAAACACCTGGGGTAACAGGCAAATTTGGCCTTAGAATGCAGAATGAAACAGGGCAAAGGCTAATAGAGTTTTGCCAAGAGACTGCACTGGTCATAGCAAACATTCTCTTCCAACAACACAAGAAAAGACTCTACACATGGACATCACCAGATGGTAAACAGCAAAATCAGATTGATTATATTCTTTGCAGCCAAAGATGGAGAAGCTCTATACAGTCAACAAAAACAAGACCGGGAACTGACTGTGGCTCAGATCATGAACTCCTTATTGCCAAATTCAGACTTAAATTGAAGAAAGTAGGGAAAACCACTAGACCATTCAGGTATGACCTAAATCAAATCCCTTATGATTATACAGTGGAAGTGAGAAATAGATTTAAGGGACTAAATAGATCTGATAGACAGAGTGCCTGATGAACTATGGAATGAGGTTCATGACATTGTACAGGAGACAGGGATCAAAACCATCCCCATGGGAAAGAAATGCAAAAAAGC
>SJYX01018455.1:0-13028 GCA_006410675.1 Oreotragus oreotragus
GCAAAGGAGCCTGGGGACTCTCCCCCCAGCCCCGACCCTGTGGGGCTGGAGCTGCGGGTGACCCCCAACCCTGCCTGCGCCCAGCTCCCGACACAGGACGCAGGGAAGCTTCGTGCAGGGCAAGCTCCTCCTGTCTGCCGGGCGGCCTGTGCTCACTTGTGGCCGCAACCCCGCAGCACGCCTAGGAGGGCCGCTGGGTCTGCCTGGGAAGCCACATGTGCGCCCGCAGCCCAGTGGGTGGGGCTGGGGCATGGCTGCAGGGCAGACAAGCCCTCCAGTCAGTGGCCAGGAACTCCCGTTCCTCTGAGGGCACAGAGCCAGGGCCACAGGACCATTCTGCCATGTCAAATGTGGACTCTGCTTTTAAAAACCCTCACCCACGTTTTAAAGCACTATCTGCTGACTTGCTTGTGTCCTCCCCTCCTCAGGACCGAGAAGCCTCTGTTCCCACCCCACCTGTGGGTCGGAGGGCTGGGGGCCCATCCTACACTCATCCCAGGAGACCAGCCCCCCGAGCCCTGCTTGGGGGTCCTGGGTGGGACATGGAGGCGGCTGCAGGCAAGCCCAGGGCCTGGTTTCCTCCTCTGCACTTGCCCTTTCTGTGGAGCCTCGAGACTGCATGTGGGGGGTGCGTGATCTGGGGGAGTCGGGGGNAGGGCTGGGGGCCCATCCTACACTCATCCCAGGAGACCAGCCCCCCGAGCCCTGCTTGGGGGTCCTGGGTGGGACATGGAGGCGGCTGCAGGCAAGCCCAGGGCCTGGTTTCCTCCTCTGCACTTGCCCTTTCTGTGGAGCCTCGAGACTGCATGTGGGGGGTGCGTGATCTGGGGGAGTCGGGGGCTGAGGTGGCTGCCGGCTGGTGCTGGGCAAGCTCCCTGCCCGGGCCCCTTAGACCCACACGCTGCCTGAGGCACCAGTAGGAAGTGAGAGACGCCTGCGGCCCGAGCCCCAGCCCTGCCCAGCTGGGGTCAGGTGTCAAGAGCGTGCGCTGCCCCAGAAGGGCGCCTGCGGGTGTTAGGTGTCAGCGCAGGGTAAGCATAGATGCTGTTCAGCGGTCAGCAGGCAGCTCCCCTGAAGGACAAAGGGAAGGAGCGAGACAAGGAGCACCCGGCGTGTTCACGGGGTCCAGGCGGCCCCTGCCCGGAGCTGCCCAGGCTGTGGAACCCAGCAGGACGCCCACTCCTCCACCTCCTGCCCGTGAGGCTGGCACTTGAGGAGCAAATGGAACGGCTGGGCAACAGGACCGACCCGCCGATGGCACAAATGGGCATGCGGTCTCAGGACAGGAGCCCGGCCCTGAGGGGATGCTGCAGTGGCCCTGCCGGACATGCCGGCCCCGCCGGCCCCAGGACCTGCTCCGTGTCTCCTGGACCTCTGGCCTGACCCATGACTCCCGTCCCAGGCAGCAGAGCCTGTCCCGCGTGCCACCCCCAGCACACCCCCAGGGACGGGCAGGCGAGGCGCTGGATTCGCGCACAGCTCCCCACGGGCTGCAGGCCTGGCTCCTGGGGACCTGGACCCAGCACCTCAGGAGGCGAAGGCACACACCATCCCGCCAGCATGGGGCCCCCGGGCTCTCGCCCTGCCGGCCCCCACCTGCCCAGGCCCCGAGCTGGAGCACAGGAGGGGCACAGGCACCCCAACCGCTCCATCAGCACCCACCCGAGCCTGCCCAGGGCTGACAGCCCCCCCCAAACCCACGCTGCTTCTGGGGCCACCCTGCACCACAGGCCACTTGGCAGCCCAGAGCAGAGGTGCCCCGTGGGGATAGGAGCTGGTCCGCGGCACCCCGGGCTCAGCAGGACTCACCCAGGTGGGGAACCCGAGGCCCAGGGAGGAAGCGCAGGGTCCCCAAGACAGCACCTGCGCCGTGCGCTGACGCCCACCCGCCCAGAGTCTGCCCAGGGCCCGACGGGTGCGCACGGGGCCCTCTCCTCCCCAGGGCCCACGGGGGGCTCTCAGCAGAGGTGGGAGGCAGCCAGGGCCCCAGGCCCAGCCGGAGCCGCCCTCCCTGAACCGTGGCCGCTCGCCCGGTCCTGCCCTGGTCAGGACTGCCCCCAGCAGAGCCCGGCCTGCTTCACCCAGATGCCCTGACATGTCCAGCGGCCGGAGACCACCGCCTCCTGCAGCAGCACCAGGAGGGCTGCCAGCCAGGCCTCGGTCACCGCAGGACCCCTCACTCATCACCTGGCACCACAGGACTGCCACCTGCCGGGCATGACTCGGGACCCTCAGCCCCTGGACAGACGGGAGATGAGCCGGCGAGGTCGGGGCCCTGGTCACCTCTGGAGGCCCCAGCCCTGACTGGCCCCAGGCTCATACCCTGGCCCTCACCCCGACGCAGCCAGTGGCCCAGCTGCGCTGTCCCACCAGCCTGGATGCTGACGGGGCATCACTAGCATCACCCCAAGAGGGAGGGGGCCCCACACCCCCAGGGCAGCACAAAGATGCCCAGAGGAGGGCATGCCTTGCAGAGCTGGCGGCAGGAAGCAGAGCCCGAGTCCAGGCCCTACAGCCAGCCGACCCCAGAGGCGGGGGTCTGAGCGCCCCTCCGGCAGAGGGACGGGCGGGCGTGGGCGGCACCGGGGCAGTAGCCGGCGCTCACGGACGCAGACACCACACGCCCAGCCGGGCCGGCAGCAAAGCCGACCATGCATCTAGGAATGCGGCCCGCAGACCCTGGGCCCCTGGGCATCAGGCGGAGGGGTCCCTGCAGCCCCCGGAAGCGCCCGGCACCCACCGCCCAGGTGGCACAGCCCACACCCGCCCACAGGTGCCCTCAGCTGCCCCGCGGCATCTGCTGGAGGAGGTCCTGTCTGTGCCACTTTATAATTAGTCACAAATCCCCCGGGATTGGGGTTTAGAGCCAGCAAACCTCCAATCTGAGAGGAGCTCTCGCCTGGAGAGATAAGCCAGCATCTGACCCTTCCCGTCCACCCAGCCCAGCCCCCACCCCACACACAGGGACACTCCCTCCGCCCCAAGGCCTTGGTCCATCCCAACACCGCCTGTCCCCGGCCTCCCCATCGGCCTAGCACAGGACGATGTTTAGTGGGGGTTGGAGCTGGGGACCCTCGCTTCCCGAGTCCAGGCCCCAGGCCTGGGGAGGGGCCTGCAGGCACAGCCTCTGAGCCTGAGGACCCTCCCTGTACATGCAGGGAGCTCGGCAGATCCGCCCGAGGCTGAGCCGGTGGAGGGTAACACTTGCCCTTCACACCCACCACACCCCTGTCCCCCCAGGTAGGGGCTCAGGGAGGCAGACCCCAGACTCAGAGGGTCGGCACAGAGCCTGGCCCACAGCTGTTTCCCCCCACCAAGTCCTGCCAAGGCCACCCCAATGTCCCAGCGTTCTGAAGGAACTCCTGCATTTCATGCTCCCTTGGGTCACAAGACCCTCGAGATAAGGGAACCCAGGAGGGAGCCAGAGCCTCTCACGATGTGCCCGCCCCTCCCTGGGGAACCCAGGTGGTGTGGGGCACCGCAGCCTTCAGAGCCCGGGGACAGGCGGGTGAGGGCTCCCATGGAGGCACCTTGAGTTGGCACAAGGCCAGAGAAGGTGCTGCAGCACTGGAAGGCGAACTGCACTCGCTTGCAGGGACCCTGCCCTCCCCTCGGCTGGCCGGTCAGCAGCAGCGGCAGGAGAGCTGGCCACCAGCTGCTTCTGCCCAGGGAGGGGACTGGGGGCCAGGGTCTCCCCGAGGAGCACCCAGCAGGCTCCCACCTGCCCCTCCTCAGCAGAGGACCAGTCCCACACCGGGAAGCCAGGTGCGGGGACTCACCAAAGGCCCCTGGGCCCATCCACAGGCCTGCTCACAGCTGCAGGGAACGTGGGAGGAACTGCTAATGGCAGCCTCCCTCCTGCGGCGCCAGGAAGCTGCGGACTTCAGCACTGCTGAGCTGGACAGCTCCGCCCGCAGGCCACCCGGGGCAAGGGCCTGGCGCCAGGTACGCCAGCGACCGCCCAGCCTCATCCCTGCAAGCCCCGGAGGAGGCTGCGGCTGAGATGGGCACCGCCCTGGGCCTGCACTGCCCTTCCTTAAGACAGAGGGGTGAGTGCGGAGGGTGGGGTCCCAAAGGCAGCTGGCCCTGGGGCTGTCCTTGACCATCCTGCGCCTGAAGAGCAACTCTGCACGGAAGCAGGCGCCCCCGGCGTGAGCCCCACTTTAGCAGGAGCACGTGCCCTGGCCTCGAGCAGCCCCGAAGCCAGGTGGGAAACCCCAGACCCAGACAGCGCAAGGGGTCCAGGCTCAGGGGCTCCCAAGTGAGGTCACGGGCCAGACATGGTGGCAGAGGCGACCCAGGAGGAGGCGCTGGAGGCAAGGGCTGGGGGTGGGCAAGGCCGAGGCTGCCCCGCGGATGCATGGCCGGCCTCACACGACATCTGTCTACCCCCCAGTGACAGGGCACTGCAGCCTGCAGGCAGAGCCAGGACCCAGCACGACGGAGGGACACAGGGTGCCCGCCCGCCCAAAGTTGTCCAAGCTCTCCAGGACGGCCTCCCCCAGCCCCCCGCCCCCTGCGTGAGGCCCCCGCTCCGTGCCTGTTCCTCACCTACACCCCCAAGGGCTGCAGCCCCTCGGGGCTGAGGGACCAGGGAGTGACCGGCCACCACCTTCCACTGCCTCAGGCTCACTCACTGCAGGACAGAGCTGATCCTGGGAGCTCCTCACAGAGCAGCCCCCTGGGCCCGCACCCACGCGCATGGTGAGCAGGGCAGCCTGGGTGGGCCCACTGCCCCCGGGCAGGGCCAGGCCGGCATCTCACGGTGCACCGCCCGCCGGCACCAACGGCCATCACAGCAGGGCTGGGGTGGGAATGAGGGTGGCCAGACCTCCAGGGGCCGTGCCCGGGGCCAGAGGAACTCGGCCTCCAGGAAGCAGTCCTTACCCACCAAACCAGCGTCTGACAGGGCATCTGCCAGCTCTGGAAATCAGTGCTGACTTCTCAGGATTCTAAGCGTACAGTACTTTATAAAGAGTATCTTTTAGACCCAGCCCTGAAACATTCACAGTTCGACAACGTCTGGGGAGTGGGCTGAGGCAAACTGTCCCTGTGACTGTGTTGCCGAGGCTGGGTGGGCTCTTGGGGCCCCAGGGGGCTCCTTTCTCTACTGCTGTCTCTGGAAATGCCTGTATGTGGCGGGTTTCCACAGCAGCCCAGGAATGTTGGCGTCCCCCGCCCCCGGCAGGCCCCTGGAACAAAGGCGTCTGCCGGCCAGGTGGCAGGAGGCTGGGCACGAGAGGTCAGCAGGGGTGGGGGCACAGGGGGGGAGGCCACCCCCAGAGCGCCGTGCACCATGGGAAGGCACAAGACAGCCCCCAAGCCCAGGCTGCGTGTCCCCCGGGGGCCCTCAGCCCAGCATAGCTGGCCACTCCACCACAATCCCCATCCACTCTGCTCACTCGCTGCCCCCAAAACCAGCACTGCACGGAAATACGGCTGCCGAGGGGAGAAGCAGGCACGACACCCACCTGTCCCGTCCCGGAGCCGCCTCCCCTGGCCCCCAGTCCAGGCCGCGCATTCGGCCCGAGAGTGCCAGCCCCCTGCCTGGTCCCAAGCAGGTGCGTCCCCTTGGGACACACCACCACCTCCATCCAGGGGCCGGGCTGGGAAACGGAGGCGTGGAGACGCGTGACTTTCCCACAGCACAGCCTGTTGGGGGCCCTGCCTCACGGGCTCTGCACCCAGGCTGACCGCAGAGATCCCAGACAAGAGACCCCAGATGCTCTGTGGGCCCGGGACGGGGCGCCCTGTCCAGCTCCTTCCCGGCTCCACAGGGCTGGCCGAGGGACTCCTCCTGAACAGCTGTGTAAGACTCAGCCCCTCAAACACACCAAGCCCCCACCCCGAAGGGCAGGGGCTGGGGAGCTCCACACGCAGTCCTCTCCAAGGGCCTTGGGCATCCCCGGGTCCCCACAGCTGCCCACCCAACACCTGCCCCGCTCCCTGCAGGGAGGAAACAGGCCCACGAGGCTGCCCAGCTCCGTCGCAGGCCCTCCTGGATGACGGGTCGGGGGGAGTCCGCTGGGGGCGGCAGAGCCTGCGCTCCCACATGGGTAGGGCTCCTCACGGCCTCCGCTGAGCCAGGCTCCCATGGCCCTGCCCACCCGTGCCCTGGCCTCTAGCTGGGGCCAGAATCAATGCCCAAGGAAGCTGGACCTCAGGGCCCAACGCACCACTGGACCTGGCTCAGGGGCAACTCAGAGCAGGAAACAGCGGCCTCAGTGCTGCCACCCCGCCCAGCCGTGGCTCGGGGCTGCTCTGGCCTCGTGGCCTGCGGTCCAGGCCGAAACTGGCCACCAGGAGGGACCATCGGGAGGGACCATGGGGAGGGACCATCGGGAGGGACCCACTGGGTTCCCGTGGCCACCCCTCCCCACCAGGCACCGCCTCGGACCCCACCTTCCAGCTCCTCTGCCAAGCTGGTGGCTGCCAACAGCTCTGGAATCACCCGGGGGCACTGCGGCCAAGCCTCCCCCCAGAGAGGCCACATTCCTGGCCAAGCAGCCTCCCGCCGCCCCCGAGAACCGCCCACGTCACACAGGCCAGGCGGGCTTCCCAGCTCTGCCCTGGGGTGAGGAGGGCCAGACGCGGGGCCTGGCTGAGCCCAGGGGGCAGCCGTGGCCTAGGTGCCCTGTCCTCCCCCAGAGCCCAGCCCAGAACCATGGGGCCTGGCTGGGGGCGGGGCTTGGGCCCCGTGTGGATGAGCACAGGCCGGCCCCTGGGGAGCGCCCCTGTCCATGCAGGCCAGCACCCCGGCCGGGGGTGTCCCAGAACGCCACGTTGGCGCTGGACACACGCTGACTTCAGGGGCCCTGATCCAGCCAGGGCACAGGGAAGACACTGAGGCCCAGCAGCCTCCCGGGGCCCTGAGGGACGAAAGCCGAGTGGCCAGGAAGAAAACCCAGAAGAGGAGGGCCGCGTCCTTGCCCGTGGGGGCTCCCAGCTGCCTGGCTCTGAAACACTGGCCCCTCAGAGGCTGCAGAACAAGGCCGGGGCCGCCTCTCAGGGCCCGGCCCAGACAATCCCCGCTTTGTCCCCGCGGCCTCAGCCCCAGCCCAGCCTCCGCCTTGTCCCGAGTCCGAGGCAGCTGGCCTGGCAGCCCTCCTCGGTGGCCGGCAGCCCCGCCTGGGGTGGCGCCTTGGGCAGGCCATGGGCAGCTCCAACAGCCCCAGCCAGGACCTGGACGCCGGGCTCACAGAGCCACCCTGGGCCCACCACCCAGCGCGGGCTGGCCTGGCTGCCTTGGCCGGCCTGTGGGGGATGAGGGGCTGGCCAGGCCTGTCCCTGGGGAGTGCTCTCCTGCAGGGCTCGTCCGGAGGCGCCAGCCCACTCTGTGTCCGAGGACTTCTTGCAGAGTCCAGGGCGACACCAGGAACCACCCACAGGTGCGGGGAGCCCTTACCCTCCCCTAAGACCCTCGATGGGCCCTGGCAGGTGCTGGCCCGCATGCGTCCAGTGCTGCAACCGGCCATCGGGGCCTCACAGAGGCCATGGGGGGGCCTGGGGCTCAGAGCCCCTCGAGCGCCAGAGCCAGGGGTCGTCCCCGGCTGTGACTCCAGACCATGGACCCAGAACCGCCCTGCAGGGAACAAGGCATCCACAAGGTCCTGGGGCCCTGCTGCACGGCGGGGCAGGCCAGGCCTCCAGCGGTACCCGGGGCCACAGGGAGGCCCGCGACCCGTGCGGCTCCAGGCCCTGAGGGGCCCCGCTCTGAGCAGCCAGGTGGTACGGGTGGGCCGGGCAGGAAGGGACGCTGTGAGCGGGTGGCTGGAGGGCAGCTGCCTCTGTGGGCACCGCCTGACCCTCTGGGTGCCACTGGCCTCGACCTCTGTGGCACCGCCTGACCCTGTGGGTGCCACTGGCCTCGACCTCTGTGGCACTGCCGACCCTCTGGGTGCCACTGGCTTCTAAGGTGCTCTCCAAACTGGACACGAGGTGGCACCAGGTCCCCCGGACACTCCTGGTGCACGGCAGCCAGACACCCTCCCTGGGCCCACGAAAACGGCAGCAGGGCCCACGTAAGCTGCTCGTGCACAGGCTCTGACCCCAGAGGGCCTGCCCGCTCCGGGCACACGGAAGGTGCAGGCAGCGAGCGGGGCGTGCTGGCAGGCAGAGAAGACGTGGCTGGGGCTGCTGCCGGCCTCTCGAGACACCAGACTGCCCCCATCCCCGACACCTGCAGGCCCAGAGACCTCCCCAGAGACAAGTGCCTGGGGTGAAAACCAGGGAAAACGCAGCCAGAGAAAGGTGGGGGTGGACAGCCGGGACCTGGTGTCTCCTGGCCGAGCCCTCGCCACCCCACCCACAGCAGTCGAGGTTGGCTGGGACGGGCCAGGGCCGGGGAGCCAGCCCCGGGGGCCCCAGTGCAGCCCAGCCTGCCGGTCACCAGTGAGGCTCGGGGAGGCCCTGGCCGCCGTCCAGCAGTCCAGGGCTGAGTCTGAGGCCCTCCACTCCCCTGCCCGGAGCACAGTCAGACAGCTGCCTGTCCTGCAGAGGCCCCGCCTGGAGCCCCGAGTGAGGATCTGCCTCAGGGCTGTGACCAGCGTTGGCCTGGCTGCTTCCAGAAGAGCCAGACCTGGCCCTGTCCACAAGCCACTCCTAGACAGATGGCTCCAGAGATGATGCCTGGTACACATGGGCAGAGGCGGGGCCCCCACACCACGCTCGGGGCCACCACTGGTCCACCGGCCCCCCAGAAACCCCACACAGACGAGCCCCGGCCGGAGCAGCGTCAGGCAGCATCCAGCTCTGCCAGAGCAGGTCAGGCCTCTGCCCCCCACCCCGTCCCTGCGGAGCCTGGCACCGCAGCCAGTGATGAGGCAAGGGGGCTGGGCAGGTGCACGAAGGCCCAGAGGCACTCAGAGCCACGGGGGCCACGGCGGGCCAGGGACGCTCTGGGACTGGGGTCCTAGGGCTCGGTCCACCCAGACCCGCCCACCCCTTCGGGAAAAGGCCTGCCCTCTGAGCGGAACCCCCCCGTCACCCCGGGGACCCCGTGCAGAGCTGCCCTCTGCACAAGTACAGCACCCCCAGGGCCGGCTCCAAGCCTGGGGGAGGGTGTGTGCCTTGGGAGGACGGCTGAGCAGCATCTGTCTCAGCATCACTGATGGAGCGCCAAGCCTTTCCACACCATCCCCAGGGAGGCAGGGGCGTAGGCAGGGGCTCCCCATTGCCCCCCGGCTCTGCCCACAGCTCCTCGACGACAGGGTGCTAACATCTAACTGGGGTGCTGTGAGCATCGTAGGCTTTCCCACGGCCGCTGGGAGCCACTGTCCTGGACCAAGTTAGGTTCTGAGCCTGCTCCCTGCTTATAAAGTGGGTTAGACAGACTGGGTCTGCCCTGAGGCACAGAGCGGGAGGCTCCAAACCCACAGCAAAAGGCGATGTGGCCAGCTGACCACACTGACCATCAGGCAGGACAGGTGGTCCACGTGCACCCAGTGGAGGCCCACCCTGCCCAGCCTGCGCTGTCCACCCACACGGGGACGCCCGCTCCGGGCCTCAGCCCCCCACGGCACCCTAGGCTGGTTTCTGGGCCAGCCCCTCCCTGACCACCCCTGGGGCCGACGAGTTGTGGCCACTGGCTGGCCTCTGCTCAGCCTCCTGAAACGGACACAGCCCTGCACACCACCCCGCCCGTCTCCACCTCTGCCTGCCTCGCCCCTGGTCCTGAGCCATGGGTCACCCCAGGGTGCAAACCCTCCCTCCAGCTCACCTGTCTCTCCTGCTCACACCTGCCTCTTCCCAGCTCACCTGTCTCCCTCCAGCTCACCTGTCTCTCCTGCTCACACCTGCCTCTTCCCAGCTCACCTGTCTCCCTCCAGCTCACCTGTCTCTCCTGCTCACACCTGCCTCTTCCCAGCTCACCTGTCTCCCCCCAGCTCACCTGTCTCTCCTGCTCACACCTGCCTCTTCCCAGCTCACCTGTCTCCCTCCAGCTCACCTGTCTCTCCTGCTCACACCTGCCTCTTCCCAGCTCACCTGTCTCCCTCCAGCTCACCTGTCTCTCCTGCTCACATCTGCCTCTTCCCAGCTTACCTGTCTCCAGCCAGCTCACACCTGTCTCTCTTCCCAGCTCACCTGAGTCTCCCTCGCTCACCTGCCCCATCCCATCCCAGGAGTCCTCTCCAGCCTGCCTGCCACCAGCACCCATGTTAATTCTCCCAGGAGTCCCTCAAGAGCCTGGAGGGCTCTCCACACCAGCATGCCCACCACCCTGTGAGCCCACCCAGGGGCAGCAGGGTGGCCCCTCGATCCCCTCTTCTCTTTAGCTGGACGGACCCCTCACCAGACAGCCCCGTCTCAGCCCCCATCTCCTCCTCGCTGGACGAGGGGTTTCCAAGGGCGGACTCCACCTCCTCCCATGGACCCCAGCACCCACCTCCCTCCTGTCCTCCCCGGGGTCCTCCTAGTCGATGGGTGCCGAACCCCCCGCCCCGGGTCTGCTGTGCCCTGGGGGATGTGCCGCTCACTTCCTGATGGGGCTGGGGGAGTGATGATGGCACAGCCCGTCCTGGCCTCCTCGGTCCCTGCTGGACCCTCTGGGGGTGCCTCCCCGGCACCCCCAGCTGAAGAAGCCTCTCCTGGAAAAGCGAGTGGGCTCCACCCTACAGAGTGACGCCCGCCCCAGCGGGCCTGGAAGGCCCTGTCCCTGGACCAACCAGAAACCCCGGTGCGGCCAGGGTGAAGACCCTCGCCAGGCCGCCACAGAGGCGGCGCCAGGCCGTGAAGGGCAGCTGTGCGGAGATGACGTCCTGACCACCTCGCCAGCCCTGACGGAGAGACCCAACAGCACAGGAGTGACGGACCCCGCGCCCTGAGCCCAACGCCAACCAGGCGAGACAGAACCGCTCGTGGCTAGGCACAAGAGAAGTGCAAACGCTACCCTGCCAGCCGGACGTCCAGCCAGACGGAGGGCGGCTCTGTCCACACCTGCCCTCCACGCCGGCGGCGCCCCCCACCCCACATCTGATTCCCCGAAGGCAGTGTCTCGGGGGAGAGGGGTGGGCCCGCCTCCCAGCAGGACCTGCCCCCCCGGGACCCGGGGCCAGAGTGGCCGGATCAGCCACCACACACGGCCCACTGCCACTGACGTCTACCCTCAGCTCCCCTTTACAGAACCTTGGCAGAGGGCAGGCCACGCGTGGGGAGGTCGGAGGTGTCCATGAGACGAGGGGGGCTGGGCTGGACCCCCCACACCCCGGGCCTGGGGGGACCGCACGGCTCAGGGGGAGCTGTGCCCCCACAGAGCACTGTTCCCTGAGGGCTCCTGGCAGGAAGCCTAGCCCCCAGATAAGGTCAGGCAGTTATCTCAGGAGTGAAGGGACAGGCCTGGGAAGTCACAGCTTTCTGGGCATTTGCTGCCAAAGAGCAGCCTGCAGTCCAAGTGAGCAGGCCTGGTGGATGCAGGCCACGCGGCTCCGTGTCCACCAAACTCTAGATGAGCCTGCCACAGAAGGGACAAGAGACGGGCCAACAGGAAGCCAGCGCTCCAGCCGTCAGGGTTTCGGCGGGCAGCTCTGAGCACTCAGGCCAGGAGGAGCAGGGGACAGACAGACCCCCAGGGGGGCCTCAACGGGAGAGCGGGTCCCACTCCGGGACAGGGGCCTGAGGAGCTGCTTCTAAACATCGCGGGGCCTGTTGTTCACACACCACACACGTCCTTTTGTGTTCATTACTGTTAATTACAGTGGAAACCTCCTGTAATTAACTGTGCGAGAGAACAACTCAGTTGAAGAGAACGGAGACCAGCCCTACCCACAGACAGGCTGCCGTATGATTCACTGCTGTCATCCCTACAGGCCGACGTTTCCTTATAACAGCATTTTATTGGTGCAATAATTAGATTATTTCACTGCCTCCTGCATTCTGCCGCCCCACGCCCCTCCGCCATCGAGGATTTCACCAACGACGGTTGTTTCTGCCAGGAAACATACGTATTTTGAACTCAGTTGAACAAGGCCTGTCTGCCACCTCCTCCTTGAGCCCGGCCCGCCGCCCCCAATTCCAAAGCCGCTGCAGTAGAGCCCAGGGCCCCAGGTGCCGTGGCATTTGGCACCGGCGAGGGCAACCCACCCAGAAGGAGAGGGGGAGCACCCGCCTCCGCGCCCAGGCACCCTCTCCCGGCCTCAGTTACATCGCAACCCCCACCCCGCCCCCACCCAGCCCCGAGCTTGGCCCACTTTCCTGCCACCTCCAGGCTCCGCCTCTGGGCCACCCTGGGGGGCTTGGGGAGGGCCGGCAGCGTCCCTGGCTGGAGCGGCTCCCTCCTGGACCCCGAGCCTGCCGCACCCTCCTCTGAGGTCCCAGGGACTTCCCAGGGAGACAGGGGCAGGGATCAGTGCCAATCGGACCTCTGGGCCGCGAGGGAGGCCCAACCAGCGGCAAGAAGAAAATGGCTGAGCGCAGCCTCTCACAAAGCAGATGGGGAACTGGCCGCCGGCGGGGTCTAACCCAACTGCCAGAAAGACAGCCGGCCAGGAGCAGCCGGTGAGCCCCCTGCTCCCCCGGGCCGCGGGTCTGCCCCGCTGCCTGCGTGGGATCCCGGGCCGGGCTCTGCGCTCGGGCCCGTCGGCAGCCTCCCTCTCCCTCCCCCGGGGGAGCGCAGTGTCGCAGACGTTCCGAGCCGAGGCGGGGAGGAGAGAGAGGCGCTGTCCAGCCCCGTGAGTGGCCCGGGCGCTCTCCCACTCCCATCGTGAGGGAGGGCCCGGCCTGGCCGGAGCGGCCGGTCCCCGCAGGACGCGCGCGGCGACCTCCCCGCGCGCCAGCCGCCGGATTTGGGGTCGCGGCCGGGGGCGCGCGGCCCGGGACGCAGCTGCTCGGGCAGCACGCCGATTAGCGCGGCCGCGGCAGACGGCAGATGGGCGCCCGCCCGGCCCCCTCCTCCCGCGGCACAATGGGCCGGGCCGCTTGGGCTCACAATGCGGCCGGGCCCGCGCACCTGCAGCCGGGCCGAGGGGCGCTGGCCGGGCCCGGGCCCCGCCGCTCGCGCTGCGTGTCCTTGGGCCGCGCCCGGCCGACCGCAA
>SJYX01018455.1:15500-42125 GCA_006410675.1 Oreotragus oreotragus
GGGGGTGCCGGGGGTGGGGTGGAGGAGAGAAGAGAGGTGAGGGCCGCGAGCAGGGAGCGCCAACCGTGCAGGCGCGGGCCTGCCGCCCAGTCACGGGGGGCCACTTTTCTCCAGCAGGCTTTCTGCGCCCCAGCCCGCACTCCAGTCAGGGTAATGCCCTGCTCCGGCCCAGCCGGAGGGCCTGTGTCAGCTCAGGGAACCCGCAGATCGTCCCAGCCCTCCGCCCTTGCAGGTCCCCCTTTGCTTCCTGCTTGTTTCTTAATAAGCTGCAGACTGAGTGAGTCTTCAGGTGGCAGGTGCTGAGTTCTCCAAAGGAGTGCAGAGCCTCACCCCACAGAACAGACTGCCGCAGACAGCTCCAGGCTTGGGAGGTGGGCACAGGTTTAACTGGATATACGGAGAGTTTGGGACTTTGGACGGGAGACTCCAGGGGCTGAAGGCGCAACACGAGCCATCAGGTCAGGGTGGGCAGGATTCGGGCTAGGGCCATCGGCAGACAGAGGAGGGTGGCATGCCCAGGCATCCGGAGGAGGGGCAGCTGCCAGGCAAGGGACGTAGCCTGTGGCCTGCCTGTGTTGCTCTGCTGGAGCCGTGCCTGCCGTGGCCCCCCGGTTCCCCCAGCCTGCAGGACTTACCAGACACACCCTTCTTGTGCCCTCAGTAGCACCGGCCCGCTAACCGTTCCTATCTGGACGCTCCCGGGCTAAAGCGCCTGCCCCAGCCCGCACTCCAGTCAGGGTAATGCCCTGCTCCGGCCCAGCCGGAGGGCCTGTGTCAGCTCAGGGAACCCGCAGATCGTCCCAGCCCTCCGCCCTTGCAGGTCCCCCTTTGCTTCCTGCTTGTTTCTTAATAAGCTGCAGACTGAGTGAGTCTTCAGGTGGCAGGTGCTGAGTTCTCCAAAGGAGTGCAGAGCCTCACCCCACAGAACAGACTGCCGCAGACAGCTCCAGGCTTGGGAGGTGGGCACAGGTTTAACTGGATATACGGAGAGTTTGGGACTTTGGACTGGAGACTCCAGGGGCTGAAGGCGCAACACGAGCCATCAGGTCAGGGTGGGCAGGATTCGGGCTAGGGCCATCGGCAGACAGAGGAGGGTGGCATGCCCAGGCATCCGGAGGAGGGGCAGCTGCCAGGCAAGGGACGTAGCCTGTGGCCTGCCTGTGTTGCTCTGCTGGAGCCGTGCCTGCCGTGGCCCCCCGGTTCCCCCAGCCTGCAGGACTTACCAGACACACCCTTCTTGTGCCCTCAGTAGCACCGGCCCGCTAACCGTTCCTATCTGGACGCTCCCGGGCTAAAGCGCCTGGCTCTCAAGACTCCCAGCCCACGCTGCCCACGCTGCCCGCTGTGCCCCTGGGGCCTTCCCTCTCTGGACACTTCCCAGCCTTCTGTGTCCACGCGGCCCACGCCCGCCGTCTTTTCTCAGGGCTCCGTGGGGGACCCTCTGCTGGCCGCTCCTGTCCACTTCTACGCATTCCTGAATCGCCCTTGCCAGCTGCGCCCTCACTCCAGGGCCCAGGGGAGCCGCCCTCCAGCACCTCTCCTGGTATCGGTTGCACAAACTCTCACACTTAACACAGCATAGAAGCACCTTTGTGCATAGCCGCTCCTGGCCGGGCTTCCATCTGCCTGCCCCAGCACTGGCCTTGATGCAGAGAGAGTCCAGGTGGGAGGCCTCACTGGAGGATCTCAGCAAACCTTTAAAGGAGAAATAACACCGTCACTGCAGAGTGCTTTCAGAACAGAGAGGAGGCGGGAACTCTGTGGTGAGACCCTCTTGGTACCTCTCTGGTACCAAGTCCAGAGAGGACACGACATGAAAAGGAAATTTAAGTCCAGTACACTTCCTGATGAAAGTGCTTAACAGCATATTAAAAGAAGACTGCAAGGGCTTCTCCGGGGGCTCAGCGGTAAAGAATCCACCCGCCAATGCAGGAGACAGAGGTTCGGTCCCTGGTCCCGGAAGATCCAACAAGCCTGTGCTCTCGGGACCGGGAGCTGTGTGACGCAGCTACTAAAGCCCGAGCGCCCTGGAGCCTGGGCGCCGCAGCAAGGGAGCCGCGCGGTGAGAAGCCCGCAGACCACAGCTGCAGAAAGCCCACAGGCAGCAGCGAAGACCCAGCACAGCCAAAAGTAAGTAGTTTCTTTTTTTTCTTTTACAAAAGGACAACACATATGACCAAGCAGGGCCAATTCCAAGAGTGCAAGTTGCTATCACGTCTCACAACTGACAGTTCACAGTGTGAGTGGCCTGAAGCAGAAACCACAAAGGCATCTCAATAAATGCAAAACAAGGCATTTGGCAAAATGCAACACCCATTTATGGTTTAAGCACGAGCACACTCGTCAGTAAACTGGGAGGAATAGGAGCTCCTTCAGCTGACAAGGGCTTCCCTTGCGGCTCAGCAGGTCAAGAATCCGCAGGCGGGAGACCCCAGTCAGATCCCTGGGTCCGGAAGATCCGCTGGAGAAGGGATAGGTAACTCCAGTATTCCGGCCCAGAGAATTCCATGGACTAAGTCTATGGGGTCACAAAGAGTCGGACACGACCGAGCGACTTTCTCAACTGAGAAAGGGGATCTAGAAAAACCCAACGACGTTACACTCGGTGGTGAAAGACGGAGCGGGAATGAGGCCGAAACACCCGCTGTCACCAGGGGCCGCTAGTGGTCAAGAGCCCGCCCGCCGATGCAGCGGGCTGCAGAGAGGTGGGTTCCATCCCAGAGTCCCGAACTCCACTGGGAGGCGGGCATGGCAGCTCACTCCACTATCCTTGCCTGGAGAATCCCACGGACAGAGAAGCCTGGTGGGCTACAATCTGTAGGGTTGCAAAGAGTCAGACACGACGGAAGAGAGAGCACACGCGCATCACCACTTTACTAGAGGACGTAGCCAATGTAATAAGGCAAGGAAAATAATATTTTCATATAACTGGAAAGGGAAAATGGAAGCAATCTTGATCCACAGATGACATTTTTGTCCGTAGATTAAACTACATGATACTCCTAGAAGTAACAAGTGAGTTTGGCAAAGTCACAGGATAAAAAGCCAAAATATAAAAATCCTGTCTCTGCGGCCTAACAGTGGGCAAATAGAAGTTGACGTTGTAAGAACAATATAACTTATAAACAGAATAAAAAAAAAAACCCCATGAATTATGTAGAGAAAGTGTAAGAACAATGCAACTTATAAACAGAATTTTAAAAACCATGAATTATTTAGAGGAAAATTTAACAGAATGTGTGTGAGACATGTACCCAAAAAAACTATAAAATATCGCTGAGAGATCTAAAAAGACCTAAATGCATGCAGAGTCATGCCGTGTTTGTTATCAAGCCAATCCTGGATCCACTCACCCAACGTGCAGCAAAGCCAATCTTCTGACCCCAGGTTGTGATGAAGAAAAGGTCACCCAAGGAGAATGGGAAGCTCAGCTCATGCTCAAAAGGCACACACTCCCCCACAGCTTTCGGGGAAGGGATTTTACAGACAGTGTGGGGAGGGGGTCACAGGGTGTGCGAAATTCTCTGATGGGTTGCTGGTGAAGTGTCGGGAATCTCCACCATCAACCATCCAGTTCCAGCCGGTCTGGGGTCTCCATGCTGGTGGTCAGCTTGCAGTTAACTTCTTCCACCTGTGTATCAGCTTGAGGCCACGGCTCAGAGTATTTCCCGCAGCCCTTGAGGGGGAGCCTTGCCTTTGACTCTCGTTATTTTTTAGAATTTTAAAAACCATGAATTATTTAGAGGAAAATTTAACAGAATGTGTGTGAGACATGTACCCAAAAAAACTATAAAATATCGCTGAGAGATCTAAAAAGACCTAAATGCATGCAGAGTCATGCCGTGTTTGTTATCAAGCCAATCCTGGATCCACTCACCCAAAGTGCAGCAAAGCCAATCTTCTGACCCCAGGTTGTGATGAAGAAAAGGTCACCCAAGGAGAATGGGAAGCTCAGCTCATGCTCAAAAGGCACACACTCCCCCACAGCTTTCGGGGAAGGGGTTTTATAGACAGTGTGGGGAGGGGGTCACAGGGTGTGCGCAATTCTCTGATGGGTTGCTGGTGAAGTGTCGGGAATCTCCACCATCAACCATCCAGTTCCAGCCGGTCCAGTACACATGACGGTTGTACTGAAAACAGGGGTGTCTCCAAGTCACAGACTGTCTGAAACTGCTTTCTCTTTCTGAATGCTGGTGGTCAGCTTGCAGTTAACTTCTTCCACCTGTGTATCAGCTCGAGGCCACGGCTCAGAGTATTTCCCGCAGCCCTTGAGGGGGAGCCTTGCCTTTGACTCTCGTTATTTTTTCTTGCTTGACTCATTGCCTTTGTTTTTGCCTTTTCCCACTTCTCTGATTAAATTTGCTCTTCAGAACTTAGGGAAGGCCTCGGAGGCTGAAGCCTTCCTACATACAAGAGGTGTGGGACCCGGGGGGACTCTGTGCCTGAAGCCCCCACAGGGTCCCGCTCAGTCTCATAGCCATGGGTTCCGAGACTGTGTTGTTAAGGCGCTGATGCTTCCCCATACTGATCTCTAGGTTCAATGCGATTTCCAGCAAAACCACCCAGTTTTTAAAAAGACTGACAAGATGATTCTAAAATGTATAAAGAGATACAAAGGTCGAAGGAAATTCCAACAATAATAAAGAAGAAGGAAGTTGAGAGATTTATACAACCTGATTCCAAGTCTTATAAAGCTATAGCACATAAGACAGAACAGTGCTGCCTTAAAGACAGATAAATCAAAGGGCGAGACCAGAGCCTAGAATAGTCCCTGCATTTACGACAGGAGGGTTTCAACAAAGGTGCAGAGGCCGTCACACAGAGAAAGACACTCGTTCCAGCAGGAGGCGCTGAGATAAGTAGACAGCAGCTGCTGTTTGGGGCCTCCCTGGTTGTCCAGCAGTTGAGAATCTGCCCTGCGCTGCAAGGGACGCCAGTTCAATCCCTGGTCCGGGAAGATCCCTCATGTCTTGGGGCAACTAAGCCAGGGGCTATGGCTACTGAGCCCAGGCTCTAGAGCCCACTAGCTGCCAGGGCAGCCAGAGGTAAACAAATAAATGAAAGTTTAAAAAAGGACCTCAAAGCTCACTCACCGTCTTCGACACAAATATCAGCTAGACGAATGCTTATTCATATCAACCAGCCATTGTACAGATATACATGTAAGAAGTGTAAACATGGAACTGCCGGAAGAAAACAGAATGTTTCTCTCCTTGAGTTCACGTGAAGACTTTTCTAGATAAAATACGGAAAGCACAAAGCATACAATTTTTTAAATAATAAATTGGACCTCATCAAAATTAAAAATATTTGTGCTCCAAAAAAAAACACTGTAACAAAAATGAAAAGCCACAAATTGGGAGAAAATGTTTGCAAAACACATGCCCGATAACAGATCTGCGTTTAGAGTAGACGAAGAATACTTGCAACCCAATAAGATTTAAAAATTGAGCAAAGCAGGACTTCCTCGGTGGCACAGCGGACGAGAAGCCAGCCGTCAATGGAGGGCCTGGAGAAATTCCACGTGCCACGGAGCAGCAAGCCCACGTGCCACGACTGCTGAGCCCGCCTGCTGCAGCCACTGAAGCCTGATGCTGTGGGGCCCACGAGCCGCAGTCGACGGCCCCTGTGTTGCAACTGCTGCAGCCCCAGCACCCTACAGCCCGCAAGCCGCGACGGCTGTGACCACCGATGCCCACGTGCCTGGGGCCTGCGCTCCACAGCTGGAGAAACCACTGCCATCAGAAGCCCACTCACCGCAACGCAGAGGAGCCCCTCCCGCCCCGACCGGAGAAAAGCCCACACGCAGCAACAGAGCCCAGCCTACACAAACAAAATGCGAGTTTAAGACCGGGCAAGACGTCTCACCCAAGAAGAGAAAAGGATGGCAAATGAGCTCACGGGGGGAAATGGCCGAAGTGATTGGTCGCATGATCCAGGAAAGGCGCAACAGCAACTACAGGCCTGTTGGAACGACTGAAATGCCCAGTGCTGACAAGGAGCACCTCCTACTGGAGCTCCTGTGTGTGTTGCTGACGCAGACGCAGACGCCTGGCCACTTTGGAAAGCAGTTTGGTCGTTTCTTACAAAATTCAACATACACTTACCACGCAGTCCAGCAATCCTGCTCCTAGGTATTTTCCCAAGTAAGCGAAAACCCGGTCCACTTGAGCCAGCACGCCAGTGTTCATAGCAGCTTTGCTTTTGGGTTTAATTTGTTTTATTTTAGTCTGTGTGGAACCAGAAGCATTGCTACTTGGACACGTCATGGTTTCGATTATTACACATGACGGTTGTACTGAAAACAGGGGTGTCTCCAGGTCACAGACTGTCTGAAACTGCTTTCTCTTTCTGAATTAGTTTTCATCGGCATATATTGCTTTACAGCGCTGTGTTGGTGTCTGCGGTCAGCAGAGTGCACCGGCGGCGCGCATACGTATCGGAGGTGCCTGCTGCTGTCCAGTCGCTCAGTCATGTCCGACTCTGTGACCCCCTGTGTGGCAGCCCCCCAGGCTCCTCCGTTCATGGGCGTCTCGGGCAAGAATACTGGAGCGGGTTGCCATTTCCTCCTGCAGTCCAGGGATTAAGACCAAGTCTCCTGCGTGGGCTGGCAGATTCTTTCCCACTGAGCCCCTTGGGAAGCCCACGCATATTTGTATGTGTGTGTGTATATATGTCTATAGATATATATTCCTTCTTTTTTGGGATTTCCTTCCCATTAGGTGCCCACAGAGTACTGAGCAGTTTCCCTGAGCTATTTATACAGTAGGTCACAGCAGCTTTATTTATAATGGCCCCAAATTGGAAGCAGCCCAAATGTCCTCCAGTGAGTGGCAGGATGGGCGGGCCGGGCTCCGTCCCCACGGTGGACACCTGACCCACAGTAAACGGGACTGTGGCGAATGCCCGCCGTGACTCAGATGAACAGCAAGCACGTCACACGGAGAACCTGGGCTCGAGAGGCGCGGGGCGATGTCACGTGTGACTCTGTAGGAGAGGCAAGGCTGCAGCTGAGGGAAGCAGACCGGGGCTGCCAGGTGCGGGCCGGGGATGGGAGTCGCTGGCGGAGGGAGGCGCTGCGAGGCGTGGGCGTGCTCTAGGCCCCGTCGTGGTGGTGACGCAGCTGCGGCTTTTGTCAAACTCGTCGAGTTATACACGTAACCCAGTCAGGTTTGCTGCATGTGAATTTTACTTGGCTAAAGCTGACTGGCACAAATGGGATCGACCCAAGGAGCTGAGGGCCAGGTGGGGAGAGAAAGCCTGTGTCCTCTGCCCATTTTCAGCATTCCCTGGCTGTGGGCAGGTGAGTGGCAGAAGGCTTCGTGGAAGAGGCAGGCTTGAGCTGCCGGAGGACCTGAGCGCAGAGGAGAAGACAGGGATACCCGGCTGTCGCTGGGCCTTCCCACGTCTACTGCACGGGGTCAGCGCGGATAATGTGGGTCCACAGCGCCCACAGCCCACGCACAGGCCCTCAGGAGGACGATCTGGAACGAGCAGGCTTGGTCACTCAGCTCCATGAGAGGCAGAGGGCAGTGGACCAGCCGTGGCAGCAGGGCAGGTCCTGTGGGGCAGGGACCTGCCTAAGGGCAGCCTGTGGGGCTCAGGCCGCAGCAGCTCCCCCAGGAGGGGATCCGGGGGCCACACGGGGCATCTGGCTGGCCGTGACTGCAGCAGAGGGTCTCTCTCGCCTGCCCACCGTCCCGCCCACTTGCATCCCCAGGGACAGAGGCTCCAGCTCCACGGCGCCAGCACTTGCTTTTTGAGGCCAAGTGCAGATGGACTCATCACTCACTCATTTCACATGGCCTGAGGCTCATGGCCACAGGGATTAAAGACAGGGTGGCAGCCTCTGGACAGATAATCACACGAGCAGATGATTACAAGACCTGGTGGCACAAGTGAGCTGGGGAGATGCTCACAGCCCTGAGTCACCGAGTCACCCCCATGGAAGAATGTGATGCTGGGTGTGAGCACAGCCCCCAAGGAGGGTGTGCAGCTCTGAAGACAGGCCAGAGGTAGGCGGAGAGATGAGACCCTGGGCGGGCCTGCGAAGGCAGAGGAGGGGGAGCAGTGGACCCAGGACTGGAGGAGGGGGCAGAGGAGGGTGGGACCATGTGTCTTCAGGCTCCGTGGGGAAGGTGGCGCTCGCGGGAGTCTTAATTACCAAGGAGCGTGTGCTCATGGAGAGCATTTCGACACAAGCGTCGTGCTTCTTTTGTTACATGTATTCTTAAGTATTTTATTCTTGATGATGTTATTACAGTGTTTTCATAACTTCATTTTCAGATGGCTCTTGCTAATATATAGAGATGCACGTGATTCTTGCACTGCCTCTTGTAAACCTGCCAACTTTACTAGTTCTGGTAGCTTTTAGCAGATTCCTTACGTTCCTTATATTCAGGCTCAGGCTGTCTGCATACAGAGGCAGCTTTACTCCTTCTCTTCCGACCTGGATGCCTTGATTTCTTTTTCTTGCCTTATTACCCCGTCCCGAATCTCCTGGAGAGTGTTGAATACAAATAGGGGTGAGCAGACATGCGTGTCTTGATCCTGATGTCAGGAGGAAAGTTAGTCTTCTGTTAATATCCTGTGAGCTGTGGGATTTTCCTAAATACCCTTTGTCAAGTGGAGGAAGTTCACTTCAATTCCTAGTTTGTTAAATATTTTTATCACGCAAGGGTGTTACATTTGATCAAACGCTTTTCCTAAGTCTGTTGAGGTGGTGTGGCTTTCTAAAATCCAGTTGACGTGTGGTGTATGACATTAACTGATTTTCAAACACTAAACCAGCTTTGCCTTCTGGTGATCAACACCACTTGGTCCTGGTACACAGTGCTGATGGATTCGCTCTGCTAACATTTCGCCGAGGATTTTTGTGTCTATATTTGTAGGGTGTGCTGGTCGGAAGCTTTCTTTTCTTGTGGTGTCTATATCTGGCTTCGCTATCAGCGTGGTTCTGGCCTCGTAGAATGAGTCGGGAAGTGTTCTTCCCTCTTCTTGGAAGGGTTCGTGAGAGATTAGAATTAATTCTTCGTTAGTGCTTGGTCAGATTCACCAGAGAAGCCGTCTGGGCAAGGGTTTGTCCCTGTGCGAATCCAAATTATTAATTTGACCTCTTTACTTGTGATAAGTCTGTTTGGATTTTCCATTTCTTTTGGAGTTAGTTTTGGTTGTTTGTATCTTTCCAGGAACGCGCCTGTTGGAGTACATGTTTATTCACTTGAGCCCCTTGCTATCTAGGCCTCCCCTCGGCCTCTGAGGGGCTGGGACTGCAAAGTCGGGTCCTGCCCCCTCAGCTTGTACCTTCCACGGCTCCCCCCAGGCCTCCTCTCCCCCCAGCTGGCCCGCCTCACCTGGCTCTTGCCGGGTACCTGGGTGCCAGGCACACTTGTCCTCACAGCCTGGAAGGGCCTGCACGTTCTTCATCAAGTGTCAGAGGATTTGTCTGCCAGCATGGCTGTAACAAGTCCCACCAACAGGCTGGCGTAAACAGCAAACGCTCACTGTCTCCAGCCCGGGAGCTGGACGCCCAGACCCAGGTGTGGGCGGGGCTGGGCCTCCTGAGGCCTCCCTCCCGGGCGTGCGGGCGGCGGGCGTCTCCTCACGGGGTCGTCCCTGCGAGTATGTCCGTGTCCCGACCTCCCCTTCCTGTAAGGACCCCGGTCCTGGGGGATTAGGGCCCACTCAGTGACCTCACTTTACCTTGCTGTTTAGCTGCTAAGTCACGTCCGACTCTAGTGATCCCATGGCCTGGAGCCCATTTCGCCTTGATCACCTCTTTAAAGGCCCAGCTCCAGAACATGCTCTGAGGTTCCGGGGCTTAAACACGGGAATCTGGGGCACAGGATTCAGCCCATAACCTTCCGTTCTCCCTGAGGCCCAACACAGCCTTGCCTCTAGAAAGGGGCAACACTTCCTTCTGAAGACGCCACATCCCCCTGCCCTGCTCACGCCTGCCCTGCTCACCCCTGCCCTGCTCACGCCTGCCCTGCTCACGCCTGCCCTGCTCACCCCTGCCCTGCTCACGCCTGCCCTGCTCACCCCTGCCCTGCTCATTGTTTCCTTTCCACGCAGGGGCCATCTTCTGGGGTCCATCCTGCATCACCTTTGGCCCATCTCCCGCTGCCCTGTGAGGCAGGACCCTTGTTTGTTTCTGGGTGAATCTTGGGAGCCGCTGTGCTGCCTGGCACAAGGTTGGTGCTCAGCCGACGAGCCGCTTCCCTCCCTACAGGTCCCTTTGTAGCGAGAGCTCCAGGGGCTGCAGCAGGTGCAGGCTTCGTAACGGTGAGGGTTAGCTAGGGTCTCCCGGGGACGGAAGCCGCAGATCTGTGCGTCCTGTCTCTCTAGTCTTCCCGTCTCTCTCCCACTATAGGGAGAGAGCTGGAGGCCCCCGGAGCAGGTGGTGTGGTTCCAGTCTGAAGGCAAGAGCAGACTGAAATCCCAGCTCACATAGCCGGGCAGGAGGGATTCCCTCTTACCTGGGGAGGCTCAGCCTTCTGGGCTATTCAGGCCTTTGACTGATCGGGTGAGGCCCACCCACCATTGGAAGACTCATCTGCTTTACAGAGTCCCTGAATTCAGATGCTCCTCTTGTCCAGACACACCAAGACTCTTTAGACAAATATACATTTAAATTTGGTAACTGGGTGGTAATCACTTCACAATGTTGAGCTGGTTTCTGTGGTACATCGACAAGAATGAGCCATAGGCACACATCTGTCCCCTCCCCCTCGAGCCTCCCGCCCAGCCACCCCTCTAGGTTGCCACTGGGCTGGAGCTCCGTGCGTCATGCAGCACACGCCCACAGGCTGCCCTGCTCCCACCCGGTGATGCTCTGTGCATGTTCCGGTGCTGCCCGCTCGCCTCGCCCCAGCCTCCCCTTCCCTCACTGTGGCCGCAAGTCTGCCCTTTATGTCTGCCCGGCAGATAGGCCCATCGGTACCATCGTCCAGATTCCACAGATATGTACTAATATGCGCTATTTGCTTTTCTCTTTCTGAATAGTAGGCGCTAGGTTCATCCACCTCATTAGCACTGACTCAAACACCCAGCCTCTTGTTTGACCAAATGTGTGGGCCCCCAGTGGTCCAAACGAGTTGACATGTAAAATCCACACTCACACTGTCTCTTCACTTACAAACAAGGATGCTGGTCTGGCCCATCTGCACACGTGTGTTTGACCTGCCTCTCGGATCACTTTCCTGCAGTGAATTTCCCAGCAGAGGGCGGTCAGGGCACGGGATGCTGCATTTTACACACCTTCTCTCCACCCATCCCGCACACAGCTCTCGCTCTAGAGCAGGTGCGGTGATTTCCCGGGCCCTCCTGCTCACCCCCCGTTGTTCGAACGCCCAGGAACCACCTTTGTCCATCCGCCCCCACGGAACGGGGTCATGTGTTGACACCTGGGGGCCCTGAGACTCTGACAGCCGCCCTCCTCACCCGCAGGACGGTTCCGGTCACTGGCGAGGCGAGAGGGTTACTCTCCTGCCTTTGGGCGCCATTTGCGTTTTTCTTTGTGAACGAGCTCTTCACACGTCTGCCTGCTTTTCTTTCCAGGTGCTCGGCTTCGTCTCACTGGTGTGCAAGCGCCCTTCAGTGTTGAAGACATTAGCGCCCCCGGCATGCTCGCTGCAAGTATTTTTGCCAGGCTGGTTCTTTGCCTCGCGGTCATGGTTACAGTGTTTTGTGAGCTAAATGCATAGTCAGTCTGTGCCGTCAGGCCTTGTAATCTTCCCTCTACAGTCCAGCAAGGTAGAGAGACCGCTGTTAGGGCCCTCCTGCTGCAGTGGCCTTAACCTCTGAGCCGTACCCGTTGGTGCCCTGCAATAGCGGCCTCAGAGCAGGAAGCCTGTCCACCCACGTGGGGCCATCTGGGGCTCCCTCCTCATCATCTGGGGCTGGGATCCAGAGGTGACTGGCGGGCACTGCTGCCCTTCCTCCCAAGGACACAGAAGCCTGGGCGCTTTGAGCATGGGATGGCCCCTAGGGGCCCTGAGGTGCAGGAACAGTCAGATTACCGAGAGGCGGGCAGGAGAGAGGGCGGCAGAGGTGAGCAGGCCGGAGGCGGGGGCGCGGAACACAAGCTGCTGGGGTGGAGAGAGCAGCCTGGGCCTGGAAGGTTCCCCAGGCCTGGGAGGCCAGTTTGGGTCCCTGGGCATCTCTGGCTTGTTAGCTGGGTGGGTCATCGGCCCCCACAGAGCCTTGGTCAAGCCCCGCAGGGACGAGACGCCAGCGCTGGAGTGTGTCTGCCAGCCTTACCACCTGCTGTCCTCCAGGAAATAAAGACTTTTGGGAGCAGGCAAGCCTCCCTAACTTATGCTCCCCCTCAGCTTGTCCTAGGGGGACCCCAAGGGGAAGCTTTACTCTCTTCTGGCTTGGCTGGTCACTAGTTCCTGAGGTCACCACTCTACCCCTCCACCCCACCCCTCTAGCTCAGGGTGGCGAGGGAGAGATGACAAGGGCAGGGGGCTTGGAGCAGGTGACCCCCAGGGCCAGTCTCAGACGCCTCCCTGCCTGCACCATGCTGGGACTCACCCAGGTTCCCAGTGTTTGGCCCTTGGAGTGGGTTGGCCCTGGCGGGGTCTCAGAGGCAATTCTTCCATGCAGCCCCGCCCCCCACACTTCTGTCTGCAGGGGCAGGACCAAGGCCCGGCAGCCCAAGCTGCCCCAGCCTCCCGCCCNGAGGACGATCTGGAACGAGCAGGCTTGGTCACTCAGCTCCATGAGAGGCAGAGGGCAGTGGACCAGCCGCGGCAGCAGGGCAGGTCCTGTGGGGCAGGGACCTGCCTAAGGGCAGCCTGTGGGGCTCAGACCACAGCAGCTCCCCCAGGAGGGGATCCGGGGGCCACACGGGGCGTCTGGCTGGCCGTGACTGCAGCAGAGGGTCTCTCTCACCTGCCCACCATCCTGCCCACTTGCATCCCCAGGGACAGAGGCTCCAGCTCCACGGCGCGAGCACTTGCTTTTTGAGGCCAAGTGCAGATGGACTCATCACTCACTCATTTCACATGGCCTGAGGCTCATGGCCACAGGGATTAAAGACAGGGTGGCAGCCTCTGGACAGATAATCACACGAGCAGATGATTACAAGACCTGGTGGCACAAGTGAGCTGGGGAGATGCTCACAGCCCTGAGTCACCGAGTCACCCCCATGGAAGAATGTGATGCTGGGTGTGAGCACAGCCCCCAAGGAGGGTGTGCAGCTCTGAAGACAGGCCAGAGGTAGGCGGAGAGATGAGACCCTGGGCGGGCCTGCGAAGGCAGAGGAGGGGGAGCAGTGGACCCAGGACTGGAGGAGGGGGCAGAGGAGGGTGGGACCATGTGTCTTCAGGCTCCGTGGGGAAGGTGGCGCTCGCGGGAGTCTTAATTACCAAGGAGCGTGTGCTCATGGAGAGCATTTCGACACAAGCGTCGTGCTTCTTTTGTTACATGTATTCTTAAGTATTTTATTCTTGATGATGTTATTACAGTGTTTTCATAACTTCATTTTCAGATGGCTCTTGCTAATATATAGAGATGCACGTGATTCTTGCACTGCCTCTTGTAAACCTGCCAACTTTACTAGTTCTGGTAGCTTTTAGCAGATTCCTTACGTTCCTTATATTCAGGCTCAGGCTGTCTGCATACAGAGGCAGCTTTACTCCTTCTCTTCCGACCTGGATGCCTTGATTTCTTTTTCTTGCCTTATTACCCCGTCCCGAATCTCCTGGAGAGTGTTGAATACAAGTAGGGGTGAGCAGACATGCGTGTCTTGATCCTGATGTCAGGAGGAAAGTTAGTCTTCTGTTAATATGCTGTGAGCTGTGGGATTTTCCTAAATACCGTTTGTCAAGTGGAGGAAGTTCACTTCAATTCCTAGTTTGTTAAATATTTTTATCACGCAAGGGTGTTACATTTGATCAAACGCTTTTCCTAAGTCTGTTGAGGTGGTGTGGCTTTCTAAAATCCAGTTGACGTGTGGTGTATGACATTAACTGATTTTCAAACACTAAACCAGCTTTGCCTTCTGGTGATCAACACCACTTGGTCCTGGTACACAGTGCTGATGGATTCGCTCTGCTAACATTTCGCCGAGGATTTTTGTGTCTATATTTGTAGGGTGTGCTGGTCGGAAGCTTTCTTTTCTTGTGGTGTCTATATCTGGCTTCGCTATCAGCGTGGTTCTGGCCTCGTAGAATGAGTCGGGAAGTGTTCTTCCCTCTTCTTGGAAGGGTTCGTGAGAGATTAGAATTAATTCTTCGTTAGTGCTTGGTCAGATTCACCAGAGAAGCCGTCTGGGCAAGGGTTTGTCCCTGTGCGAATCCAAATTATTAATTTGACCTCTTTACTTGTGATAAGTCTGTTTGGATTTTCCATTTCTTTTGGAGTTAGTTTTGGTTGTTTGTATCTTTCCAGGAACGCGCCTGTTGGAGTACATGTTTATTCACTTGAGCCCCTTGCTATCTAGGCCTCCCCTCGGCCTCTGAGGGGCTGGGACTGCAAAGTCGGGTCCTGCCCCCTCAGCTTGTACCTTCCACGGCTCCCCCCAGGCCTCCTCTCCCCCCAGCTGGCCCGCCTCACCTGGCTCTTGCCGGGTACCATTTGTCAAGTGGAGGAAGTTCACTTCAATTCCTAGTTTGTTAAATATTTTTATCACGCAAGGGTGTTACATTTGATCAAACGCTTTTCCTAAGTCTGTTGAGGTGGTGTGGCTTTCTAAAATCCAGTTGACGTGTGGTGTATGACATTAACTGATTTTCAAACACTAAACCAGCTTTGCCTTCTGGTGATCAACACCACTTGGTCCTGGTACACAGTGCTGATGGATTCGCTCTGCTAACATTTCGCCGAGGATTTTTGTGTCTATATTTGTAGGGTGTGCTGGTCGGAAGCTTTCTTTTCTTGTGGTGTCTATATCTGGCTTCGCTATCAGCGTGGTTCTGGCCTCGTAGAATGAGTCGGGAAGTGTTCTTCCCTCTTCTTGGAAGGGTTCGTGAGAGATTAGAATTAATTCTTCGTTAGTGCTTGGTCAGATTCACCAGAGAAGCCGTCTGGGCAAGGGTTTGTCCCTGTGCGAATCCAAATTATTAATTTGACCTCTTTACTTGTGATAAGTCTGTTTGGATTTTCCATTTCTTTTGGAGTTAGTTTTGGTTGTTTGTATCTTTCCAGGAACGCGCCTGTTGGAGTACATGTTTATTCACTTGAGCCCCTTGCTATCTAGGCCTCCCCTCGGCCTCTGAGGGGCTGGGACTGCAAAGTCGGGTCCTGCCCCCTCAGCTTGTACCTTCCACGGCTCCCCCCAGGCCTCCTCTCCCCCCAGCTGGCCCGCCTCACCTGGCTCTTGCCGGGTACCTGGGTGCCAGGCACACTTGTCCTCACAGCCTGGAAGGGCCTGCACGTTCTTCATCAAGTGTCAGAGGATTTGTCTGCCAGCATGGCTGTAACAAGTCCCACCAACAGGCTGGCGTAAACAGCAAACGCTCACTGTCTCCAGCCCAGGAGCTGGACGCCCAGACCCAGGTGTGGGCGGGGCTGGGCCTCCTGAGGCCTCCCTCCCGGGCGTGCGGGCGGCGGGCGTCTCCTCACGGGGTCGTCCCTGCGAGTATGTCCGTGTCCCGACCTCCCCTTCCTGTAAGGACCCCGGTCCTGGGGGATTAGGGCCCACTCAGTGACCTCACTTTACCTTGCTGTTTAGCTGCTAAGTCACGTCCGACTCTAGTGATCCCATGGCCTGGAGCCCATTTCGCCTTGATCACCTCTTTAAAGGCCCAGCTCCAGAACATGCTCTGAGGTTCCGGGGCTTAAACACGGGAATCTGGGGCACAGGATTCAGCCCATAACCTTCCGTTCTCCCTGAGGCCCAACATAGCCTCGCCTCTAGAAAGGGGCAACACTTCCTTCTGAAGACGCCACATCCCCCTGCCCTGCTCACGCCTGCCCTGCTCACGCCTGCCCTGCTCACCCCTGCCCTGCTCACGCCTGCCCTGCTCACCCCTGCCCTGCTCACGCCTGCCCTGCTCACGCCTGCCCTGCTCACCCCTGCCCTGCTCACGCCTGCCCTGCTCACCCCTGCCCTGCTCATTGTTTCCTTTCCACGCAGGGGCCATCTTCTGGGGTCCATCCTGCATCACCTTTGGCCCATCTCCCGCTGCCCTGTGAGGCAGGACCCTTGTTTGTTTCTGGGTGAATCTTGGGAGCCGCTGTGCTGCCTGGCACAAGGTTGGTGCTCAGCCGACGAGCCGCTTCCCTCCCTACAGGTCCCTTTGTAGCGAGAGCTCCAGGGGCTGCAGCAGGTGCAGGCTTCGTAACGGTGAGGGTTAGCTAGGGTCTCCCGGGGACGGAAGCCGCAGATCTGTGCGTCCTGTCTCTCTAGTCTTCCCGTCTCTCTCCCACTATAGGGAGAGAGCTGGAGGCCCCCGGAGCAGGTGGTGTGGTTCCAGTCTGAAGGCAAGAGCAGACTGAAATCCCAGCTCACATAGCCGGGCAGGAGGGATTCCCTCTTACCTGGGGAGGCTCAGCCTTCTGGGCTATTCAGGCCTTTGACTGATCGGGTGAGGCCCACCCACCATTGGAAGACTCATCTGCTTTACAGAGTCCCTGAATTCAGATGCTCCTCTTGTCCAGACACACCAAGACTCTTTAGACAAATATACATTTAAATTTGGTAACTGGGTGGTAATCACTTCACAATGTTGAGCTGGTTTCTGTGGTACATCGACAAGAATGAGCCATAGGCACACATCTGTCCCCTCCCCCTCGAGCCTCCCGCCCAGCCACCCCTCTAGGTTGCCACTGGGCTGGAGCTCCGTGCGTCATGCAGCACACGCCCACAGGCTGCCCTGCTCCCACCCGGTGATGCTCTGTGCATGTTCCGGTGCTGCCCGCTCGCCTCGCCCCAGCCTCCCCTTCCCTCACTGTGGCCGCAAGTCTGCCCTTTATGTCTGCCCGGCAGATAGGCCCATCGGTACCATCGTCCAGATTCCACAGATATGTACTAATATGCGCTATTTGCTTTTCTCTTTCTGAATAGTAGGCGCTAGGTTCATCCACCTCATTAGCACTGACTCAAACACCCAGCCTCTTGTTTGACCAAATGTGTGGGCCCCCAGTGGTCCAAACGAGTTGACATGTAAAATCCACACTCACACTGTCTCTTCACTTACAAACAAGGATGCTGGTCTGGCCCATCTGCACACGTGTGTTTGACCTGCCTCTCGGATCACTTTCCTGCAGTGAATTTCCCAGCAGAGGGCGGTCAGGGCACGGGATGCTGCATTTTACACACCTTCTCTCCACCCATCCCGCACACAGCTCTCGCTCTAGAGCAGGTGCGGTGATTTCCCGGGCCCTCCTGCTCACCCCCCGTTGTTCGAACGCCCAGGAACCACCTTTGTCCATCCGCCCCCACGGAACGGGGTCATGTGTTGACACCTGGGGGCCCTGAGACTCTGACAGCCGCCCTCCTCACCCGCAGGACGGTTCCGGTCACTGGCGAGGCGAGAGGGTTACTCTCCTGCCTTTGGGCGCCATTTGCGTTTTTCTTTGTGAACGAGCTCTTCACACGTCTGCCTGCTTTTCTTTCCAGGTGCTCGGCTTCGTCTCACTGGTGTGCAAGCGCCCTTCAGTGTTGAAGACATTAGCGCCCCCGGCATGCTCGCTGCAAGTATTTTTGCCAGGCTGGTTCTTTGCCTCGCGGTCATGGTTACAGTGTTTTGTGAGCTAAATGCATAGTCAGTCTGTGCCGTCAGGCCTTGTAATCTTCCCTCTACAGTCCAGCAAGGTAGAGAGACCGCTGTTAGGGCCCTCCTGCTGCAGTGGCCTTAACCTCTGAGCCGTACCCGTTGGTGCCCTGCAATAGCGGCCTCAGAGCAGGAAGCCTGTCCACCCACGTGGGGCCATCTGGGGCTCCCTCCTCATCATCTGGGGCTGGGATCCAGAGGTGACTGGCGGGCACTGCTGCCCTTCCTCCCAAGGACACAGAAGCCTGGGCGCTTTGAGCATGGGATGGCCCCTAGGGGCCCTGAGGTGCAGGAACAGTCAGATTACCGAGAGGCGGGCAGGAGAGAGGGCGGCAGAGGTGAGCAGGCCGGAGGCGGGGGCGCGGAACACAAGCTGCTGGGGTGGAGAGAGCAGCCTGGGCCTGGAAGGTTCCCCAGGCCTGGGAGGCCAGTTTGGGTCCCTGGGCATCTCTGGCTTGTTAGCTGGGTGGGTCATCGGCCCCCACAGAGCCTTGGTCAAGCCCCGCAGGGACGAGACGCCAGCGCTGGAGTGTGTCTGCCAGCCTTACCACCTGCTGTCCTCCAGGAAATAAAGACTTTTGGGAGCAGGCAAGCCTCCCTAACTTATGCTCCCCCTCAGCTTGTCCTAGGGGGACCCCAAGGGGAAGCTTTACTCTCTTCTGGCTTGGCTGGTCACTAGTTCCTGAGGTCACCACTCTACCCCTCCACCCCACCCCTCTAGCTCAGGGTGGCGAGGGAGAGATGACAAGGGCAGGGGGCTTGGAGCAGGTGACCCCCAGGGCCAGTCTCAGACGCCTCCCTGCCTGCACCATGCTGGGACTCACCCAGGTTCCCAGTGTTTGGCCCTTGGAGTGGGTTGGCCCTGGCGGGGTCTCAGAGGCAATTCTTCCATGCAGCCCCGCCCCCCACACTTCTGTCTGCAGGGGCAGGACCAAGGCCCGGCAGCCCAAGCTGCCCCAGCCTCCCGCCACCTCCCGCTGAACACAAGCTCCTTCCCCTTCTTTGGACACCTGGAGAGGGAGTGGGGGCCAGGGAGGGCCCAGCATTTATGGGTACTTCATACCATCAAGGGCTGACCAGGAAAGATGGGGAACCCTGTTCCTGAGGGACCCCAAGGCCAAGAGGCACAGGTTCCAGGGATCAGGATCTGGCCTGAGGATAGAAACTTTCCAGTAATTCAGAGGTGAATGGACTGCTCTGGGTCCCAGGAGGCTCTGAGCCACGCCTCGAGCTTGGTGGTAGGGATGCCAGCTGGTGGGACGGGGTGGAGGAGCCTCCAGAGTGTAGGGACGTCTTTCGATGCAGAGTCAAGATCCAGGGTCCCCTGGCCTTGCTCCCTCTCTGAGGCAGCTGTGTATTTCCATCAGCACTTGAATAAGAAATGGGGAATTAAAAAAACAGGCTGTTGGAGCTCCTTGCAGAACCGTGTGAAGGTACTTAATACCGCTCAACTGCAACGGCACCCCACCCCAGTACTCTTGCCTGGAAAATCCAGTGGACGGAGTAGCCTGGTGGGCTGCAGTCCATGGGGTCGCTAACAGTCAGACAGACTGAGCGACTTCACTTTCACTTTTCTCTTTCATGCATTGGAGAAGGAAATGGCAACCCACTCCAGTGTTCTTGCCTGGAGAATCCCAGGGATGGGGGAGCCTGGTGGGCTGCCGTCTATGGGGTCACACAGAGTCGGACACGACTGAAGAGATTTAGCAGCAGCAGCAGCAGCAGCACACTTAAAAATCTCTAAGAGGGTAAGTTTTCTATTTTCAACCACAATTAAAAATGTGCAAAGCAGGCTGGACAAAAGATGGGAGTCAGTCTTCAAGGTGGGGCTTTGTTGCTTTCCCCTCCCTTCCCTGGGACGTGGTGGGGGAACAGGGAGCCTGTGACCACTGGGAGCCGGCGTGGCTGGACAGCTCAGGGAGCCCAGCCCCTTGGCCCTGGTCTGCGCTCTGGCCGTGGGAGGAGGGAGCCGGGCGGGGGGCCTTTTTTCCAAGCCGGCTCTCCCGGCGCTGGCCACCTATTTTTGGAGCATTAATCCCATTCCTCGAGAGACTGCCCAGTGGTCGGCTCCTCCTCCCTCGCTGGCGGAGCTGCCGCAGGAGGGTGCGTGCAGGTCGGTGCCACCGCTGATGAAGGGGCAGCAGGCCAGGCTGGAAATGATGCTTGTTAGACAAACAGTGAACACAGGTGCTGGGTGTGGACGTGTGTGAGCACGTGCGTGTGTCTGTGAGCGTGTGTGCATGTGTGCGTGTGTGTGCGCGTGTGTGTCTGTGTGTGTTTGCACATGTCTGTGAGAGTGTGTGCACGTGTGCATGTGTGCACATGTGTGTGTGCACACGCGCCTGTGTGTGTCTGTGTGTGTGTGCTTGCGGGTGTCTGTGAGAATGCGTGCACGTGCACTTGTGTGTCTGTGTGTGCGCGCGAGCAAGTGTGTGTGCACGTGTGTGTGCACACACGTGCCTGTGTGTGTCTGTGTGTGTTTGTGCATGTCTGTGAGAATGTGTGTGCGTGTGTGCGTGTCTGTGTCTGTGTGTGCGCATGGGTGTGTCTGTGTGTGCACGTGCACGTGTGTCTGAGTGTGTGCACGTGTCTATGAGAGTGTGTGCACATGTGTGTGTGTGCATATGCATGTGTGTGCACGTGTCTGTGAGAGTGTGTCCACATGCGCGTGTCTGTGAGTGTGTGCGTGCACATGTGCATGTGTGTCTGTGAGAGTGTATGCCTGTGTGCACATGCACGTGTCTGTGTGTGTGTTCATGTGTGTGTGTGCGCACGTGTGTCTATGAGAGTGTGTGTGTGTGTGTGTGTGTGTGTAGGGGCGGGGCCTGCGCATCTCTCCTCCCTCGATCCCCCTCCTGGAGCTGACCACCAAGAGCTGATATAAAAGAAACGTGCCCAAGTGGAGTCCCCACCTGGCTGGTACGGGCGAATCCAGATTTAATGGTGCTCACACTGGGCGAGCTGCAGCTTGACATTCGATGCGTTTCCAGTGAGACTGTCCTTGTATTTACTTGCTTAACAACTCGGGGCCCCGGAGACCCTGGAGAGGTCCCGGCCCTGGAAGTGCTGCCAGGGACATAGAGGTGCCTCAGCCCACCTTCCCGTCTGTCTGCGCCTGGCTTGCAGTGAGACCATTTATTTATGTTTTCAATTTGGTTTTTATTATTATTTTTTTTCAGATTTAAGGGAAGTACATCAAACATCCTCACACCCCCAGAAGCCAGTCAGATAGATGTCTCCGAAGTGCAAGCAAAGTGTCTCCCTCAGATGGGAGCTGAAGAAAAATATCTAATAATTATGTTGAATGTTAATAATTAAAGTTAATATAACTCAGTGGATTGAGTCCATATTTCTTGGAGTGTGCACGTCTCATCACTAGGCAAGCCTGCGCATCAATTCTTTGCACGCAAATAGCTGGCAGCTTTGCATTTTTGCAGTTAGTGTTTCCCACGCAATTGGCCTTTAATATGGGGCTTTTCCCTTGTTTTCTCAGGACCCCTTTGCCACGATCGGCCACTTGCTCTGGGCCCGATCCCTGGGTCCTGTGTGTGGGCACGAGGCGACCTGTGGTTGCCCTTGGCCATCCACAGGCGGCACTCTGTCGGGCACTTGGGGGAGGATCGCCAGGGGCTATCACCAGCGATCCGGGAAGCAGCCCGCTACAGTGAGAGACCGCGTGGGAGCACAGGCCTGGGTGAGGACTTGGAAGCCTCTCTGGTCGCTGGAAAGTGGAGCCTTTCGGGATGGGGTGCCGCTGCTGGAGCCCTGTGTAGAGTCCCGATGCCACGTTCTCAGGCCCCGGCCGGGCCCCAGGAGCACAGCAGCTGGGACAGGAGCTGGCCAGGGCTGCCCCTCCCGGGAGGGGCCGCAGCCCATTGCGGAGGGAGGCAGGGACCAGCCCAGTGGCTGCAGGCCCCGCAATGGGGCAACGCCTCGCAGCCCTGCTGGAGCCCAGGGCCGAGTCCTTCGCTCCCTCACCACGGTCATGTGCTCCCCGGCTCTGGTCAGCACTGGCCACGTGTGGTGGCCACCTTCAGGCAGCTGAGCATCCCTGAGCCCCCAGAGCATCCAGCCCCTCCAGCCCAACCTCCAGGGCAGGCCCCAGGGAGCTGCCTGCTGCCGAGGTCATCAGCCCCTCCTCTGCTGCCTGCCCCTGCAGAAGCTCTGGGAAGCCGCATCTCCCGCAGCGCACCCTGTGCTCAGAGCCCCGTGGGCCCCATGGCTCCACCCAGCCCCGGTGTGGCCCCGTTCCCTGCTCCCCACTGCCTCCCGCTCTGGGTCTGTCTCAGCCTCCTGACTGTGCCCCTTCGGCCACCTGCCCCACCCCTCACGGGGTGTCGGGGGGCCTCTGGGCCCCAGTCTCCTGGCCCCTCCAGTACCAGACCCCAGCCCACAGCACCCCTCCCTCCAGTGAAGAGTGCAGCCTGACCCGATTCCGAGCCCCCCGACGGGATGGCCCCTTATCACACTGCGCCCGAGCCCTGCCAGGTGGCTCTGTCTCCTCCTCCCATCGCTGGCCCCTGACAGTGACCCTGGCCCTTCCGGCCCCTGCTCGGACGCCTCTGTGAAGGGACGAGTGGCCAGGTTAGAGGGTGCAGGAGGGAACGACCATCCAGGTGAGCAGCGTGTCTCAGGCCTGGCCTGAGAAGGCCCTCGCCCTGGAGCGGGGGGCTGGCCTGAGCAAGGCTGGGGGCCCAGCCCGGAAAGGGCTGCTGCCCCTGTTGAGGCCTCGGCCACGTCCTGGGATGTTCCCACCTCGGGAACCCGAAGGGGTCCAGTTGTGCTGCTGACTGCCTCCCTGCCGTGGCCTGGCATGTCCCCCAGGGTCCCGGCTTGAAGCCCAAACCTCAGCACCTCCGGTGTGGCTGTATTAGGAGACACAACCCCTTAAGACGACTGAGGTACACCGGGGTGGGTCCTGATCCCACAGGACTGGGGTCCTTATGCGAAGAAGCTGTCAGGACACGGACGCACGCAGAGGGCGGCCCTGTGAGGACACAGGGAGGAGATGGCCGTCTGCACACCCGGGGGCCTCGGAGGACCACCTGCCTACACCAGGATGTGGGCTTCCAGCCTCCAGTCAGGAAACAGTGGGGGGCCTCGGAGGACCACCTGCCCACATCAGGACGTGGGCCTCCAGCCTCCGGTCAGGAAACAGTGAACAACTCCGGAGCCCGTGTTCAGACGTTAGGGCGGCCCCGGAGAGCCCACAGTCACGCCCACCACCATTCCTCCCGCTGCTCCCTGACCTAAGCGGGCTTTCAAGGACGGCAGAGCCTGGCCTCCCAGGCGGGCTGTGCTCAGCGGCGCTGCCTGCTGGGCCAAGCCTGGGCGGGACGGAACCTGATCCAGGCCCTCACTCCCGCCACCACCGAGGACGAGGCGTGCCTCCATGGGAGCTTCCCCAGGGCGACGCGGCTGTGAGATTTGGTTTGGCCGAAGGGATGCAGCTTGCTGTCCGGCCAGGCCCCGAGGGCCCTGTGAGCTCCTGCCGTCACCGAGAGCATGGTCTTGGGGCCTCTCCAGAGGGGTCACTGCGCGTAGACCCCAAGCACAGCCGCGAGCCGCGGCCCTCACCCCGGCCACGCCCGCCTCGGCTCTGTGGCCTGTCTCAGGCTGCTTGCGGAAACTCCCAGCTCGGGGTTGGTTCTCAGGAGGACTTTGCAGCAATGTGTGAACGGACAGGGAGTGGTCCTAGTGTGGTATGAGTAGGGGGCACGCCCCTGTGTGTACCCCCAACCTGAGCGTGACCCAGCCTGCTCAGCACCCTCCCCCTCGCAGTCCTTGCCCTCCAGGGCTGCTGGCCCAGCTGCCCCCGAGTGGGCAGATCTGCAGATGCCCCCCCTGGGGCCTCAGGTCCTGGTGTCAGCCCCGAGGCCACTTCTCCCTGGACAAAACTCCCCAGCCAACGGCTTCGAGAGCAAAAGGGTCTGACCTGTGCACAACAGACATCAACGGGAGCAGAAAGGAAGTTGAGACGTTCCATTTTCATTAGAATTCCTCAAATGCAGGACAGACAACCGTGTTTCCTAATGGCCAGTACCAACTCCTGAGGCTGAGGCGGCGTGCCCACAGATAACTGACCTGCTGGTGTGAGGGGGGCAGGTGAATGGAGGGCCCTGAAGGCCCAGGAGCTGCCGTGTGGTGGCCTGGAGCTCCCAGGTCCTCACCTTCCCGCAGTCAGAACCGCGGCCGGGGGCACCTGTGAGGGGCCTCTCTCCAACGCCCGCTCCAGATGAAGCATCTGCGGCTGTGACTTCCTGCTTCGCGACACATGGCCCCTCGACTGGCCGCCCTCTCTGCAGATCCCAGGGGCCCCTCCACTGCCCACCCGTTGCCCCCCTCCAGCCAAGATGGGCCAGTGGCTCTGGGGTCAGACACCCTCCCCACCTCAGCCTTACACCTGGCACTCAGCACAGAGATGCGGTGTCTGCGGCCACCAGGTCACATCCTGGGAGCACTGAGCTTGCACAAGAGCACGTGGGCGCCCACCACCCAGCCTCGGGAATGGCTGCCCCTGGCCACTTTTCCGGAAGCTGGTGGAGCTGCCAGGGTGCAGCGTCTGTCTGAACAGAGGCCGAGGATGCGCCCTGAAGCAAGCGAGCAACCGCAGGAGAGGGGACCTGGGGGATGAGCCAGAGGGCTGCCCTCACAGGTAGGATTCCAGGAGAAAGGTGGTGCTGGTCTCGACACTTGTCTCACCCCAAGGTGTGTCCCGCCCCGCCCCGCCCCGCCCCGCCCCGGCCCCGCTCAGTTGGCGCCTGCGCGGTGCTCCGCGCGTCGTCGACCTGGTCGGCGGAGGGCGCGGACGTGGGAGCCTGGGCGCGGGGTACACCCGTGAGGAGAACCGCGTGGTCCACATGCATTTCCAGGCAGCTGTAGTCGTTGCCCGAGTTCTGGCTTTCCTGGCCATCCTCCATTTCTTCTCCAGCACGGTCTTCCGTTGAGTTCTGGGCCTCTTCTCCCACGCTAGAAGGGTGCTTTGCCACCATGGGCCTGGCGAGGACACGGCTAGGCAGACGAGGCCCTGGGGAACATGGAGGACGTGGAAATTTCTAGAAAACGGCCGTGGGGTGGGCAGGACGGCCCAGACTCCCCGGGTGTGGCATTAGTGCCAGGGGCAATTCAGGGGGTAGCGAGGCCTCGAGGGTCACCTCAGGCAGGAGGGTCGAGAGTCAGAGCCAGGGTCACCTCAGGAGGGTCACAGGTCAGGTCGGAGTCTCCTGAAGCCGAGAGAGTCGTGAGGCTGGGTCAGGGGTCACCTTGGACGGGAGGGTCCCGAGGCCAGGCCAGGGTCACTGAGGGCGGAGGGCTCGAGGAGGGGCGGCGCGGGGCCAACAGTCGCTGGGGACTGGCCCCTTGGCTCCTGACTGCCCGGGTCGTGAGCGCGGTCAGCGGCGCATCGATTCCGAGGATCCTCCCGCGGCCCGACGTCCGCCTGCCGCCGGCTGCCTGGCTGCCCTTGGCTGGGCCTTGGGCAGCTCCTGGCCGAGGTCGCTGGGCCCAGACTCCGCCTGCTGACCAGCCGGGCTCCTGCCTACTCCGAGTGCGCCCCTGGGATTAGGACACGACCCTCTGAACCGTAAAGTAATGACCCATGGCAGGAGCTTACTTCTGCCCCTAGACTCCTAATGGATTAGCGATGGAGCATCACAGAGCCCCGCGTCTTTACTTCGGAACTTATTTCACTCTCTGAAATGGTGTTATTTACTTGTTTGCTGTTCTGTCTCTCTCACCAGAAGGTGGGCTCCAAGAGGGACGTTGTTTAGTTCACGGCGACATCCTAGGGTCCTGGCAGAGGAGGCATTTGATAAGTATTTATTGAATGAAAAAACCACAACGACCTGGCTTCAGATGTTGCCCGGATTCCCTAAGTAGTGCAGGCCGGGCACTTAAAGTTCGTGAACCTCAATTTCCTATTCCTGCAATTAAAATGATAATACCAAACTCAAAGGTATTTAGTATTTCAAAATGAAATGGGAAAAACCGTAAGTGCTGATTGCAATGCCCTGGCACCTACAAGCAGAATATAACTAGAGATTTAATCTATACTTGTCTCTGTAATGAGTATTCAAAAAAAAAAAAATTGAAGGCAATTACTGAATGAGTGGATTATTAATGTCACAAACATCTTAAAAATTGTCTCTCCCATCTTTCCTTGTATACTGAGTCCCTTCCCTCACAATGAAAGTATTGGGAAAAACTCTGAACCTGGATGACTGTTCCTTCTCTTCACCCTGCTTCTCTTCCTTAATTTTTTATTTCAAAAACCAGTCCTTCCCATTTCTAACTTAAGTTGGTTACACCATGAGTTTTTTCAAACCCTTTCTAAACCTGATCGCAGTTCTGCATAACCAAGTCCAGAAACAGAACTGGCTGACTCATAATTTCCCTTTTATGGCTGGGGCTACAAGAAGAAGAATGATCTTGTGGATCAAGGCAGAAAACTGCAGAGAGTTCTATATCTTTGTGCTTAATCATGTTAGGGTGCCTGCTATTGTAATTATTATCAATTTTCATAATCATGAACTGGGAGGGTGTGAAGGTCACTGGCAAAGGCATATTGTCACATGTAAAGATTCCAGGCTCTGGACTCCCAGTTTGTAAGCAGCTGCCAGTAGTGAACTGGACTCTTGACTCACTTCAACTATCACTGAGGGCTTCCCAGGTGGCGCTAGTGGTAAAGAATCCATCTGCTAATGCAGGAGACCCAGGAGACCAGTACTCAATTCCTGGGTTGGGAAGATCCCCCAGATGAGGAAATATTGGCAACCACTCCAGTATTCTTGCCTGGAAAATTCCAGGTACGGTGGAGCCTGGAGGGCTACAGTCCATGGGGTCACAGAGTTGGACACAACTGAACATGCATGTGCATGTGCACATACACACACACACACACACA
>SJYX01018455.1:50642-74847 GCA_006410675.1 Oreotragus oreotragus
GCCAACCTTTTCACTCTCCACTTTCACTTTCATCAAGAGGCTTTTTAGTTCCTCTTCACTTTCTGCCATAAGGGTGGTGTCATCCGCATATCTGAGGTTATTGATATTTCTCCCAGCAATCTTGATTCCAGCTTGTGTTTCTTCCAGTCCAGCGTTTCTCATGATGTACTCTGCATATATGTCAAATAAGCAGGGTGACAATATACTACCTTGACATACTCCTTTTCCTATTTGGAACCAGTCTGTTGTTCCACGTCCAGTTCTAACTGTTGCTTCCTGACCTGCATACAGATTTCTCAAGAGGCAGGTTAGGTGGTCTGGTATTCCCATCTCTTTCAGAATTTTCCACAGTTTATTGTGATCCACACAGTCAAAGGCTTTGGCACAGTCAATAATATGGTGATATACACTGGATTCTGAATGCTAAACCAACACTGCATTCTAGAATAAACACAAATAGCACATGATATATTGTCCTTTTATATTGACAGATCTAACTATCATATTTTAGGATTTGGCAAGCATGTTCATGAATGAGACTGCCCTTTGATTTTTTCCTTGTAACATCCTTGACAATATTAGATATTAAAATTATGCTGGCCTGGCAGGACTTCCAGGCTCAGAGGATTTTTGTCTACCTAATTCCAAATCTCCCCATTCTCCCTCCAAACCATCCATAAGAAGAGTGAAAAATCCACTTATGACCATGCCTTCCAGCATTAATAGAGAAGGAAGAATACAACAGCCTTCAAATTACTTGTAAGTAGAAGAATAAACTGAATTCCAACAGAGCTTCCAACACACACCACCTCAAGCCAAGATGCTTCTCGTGTTGAGTCACTGATATCTTGCATTATTCAAATAAGTCCGATGCATCTAAAACAATGACCTGGGAGGCTCGAATGCCACTGACAGTACAGGTAATGTTGTTTTATTTTCCGATCCTCACGGAGTTTTGATTCTCATTATTTATAGCAGCTTTATTATTATGAGTATCTCCTATAAGTTAATTCAAGCCTTTATGTAATGGGGGAACAAGAGAGATAAGCCCCCACTGTTTCTGTCCAATAAAATCATCAAGTATTCCAATAAATATTTGGAGACAGTACACATTCCATTTAAACAAAACTGTACTTGGAAATTTCACATATACACAGTGGATCTAAGTTATTTCGGTGTCCAAAAAAAAAAAAAAAAAAGAAAGAAAAAAATGCTGAGTAAATATTAAAACACATGGCAATATCATTTGTTTCAAATGAAATTTAACAATCATTAGCAACCAAATAGCTGAAGAAATAAAGCCACAAACTTCCAAACTGTGTAGCAGGAAATAGTAGCCACAGATGTGGCTTAAAAGAAATTCTCTTCTAAACCCTTTAATGCCTAATCCCTAATACAATTCTTCCAAATGATGCCCTAAGGTTTTGTCATGTCCATATTTTTTTTTTTTTTTGGAGGAGTAGAATGTCCAGGATGTTCCTGGACATCCTGGAAATGGAAGAAGTTTTTAACTAACCTATGTGATTACAATGGACAAACAGTGCAGAAGATATGCATTTTTAATTAGGCTCAGGTAGGGACTTCACTGAGGTTGACAAGCCTGTAACCATTCAAAATTACAATGCCAATTTGTATAAGGAAGTAATGTTTTAATAATCTTCCTCCCTTGGATATCTCAAAGAACAATTTCCACTTCAGTCAACCCTTTGGAAACAAAGCTGTTTGCCGTGTGTAACTGAAATCCAAAGACAGGTGACTGGGGAGTTTGGGGGATTCTGTGTATTGCTGTTTTCTAATCAATAATCAAGGTCTTTAACTCTAAAGGGTGTACAAAAATGGGAGACAAATCCTATGGAAAACCAAGAATGAAGATATGTTCTAAATCTACAGGTTGGTTATAAAACAAATTAGTTTTCTATTACTATTGAAGTAGATGAATGTCTTATATTAGAGGCCCTGGTGGCTCAGAGGTTAGAGCATCTGCCTGTAATGTGGGAGACCTGGGTCTGATCCCTGGGTCAAAAAGATCCCCTGGAGAAGGAAATGACAACCCACTCCAGTATTCTTGCCTGGAGAATCCCATGGACGGAGGAGCCTGGTGGGCTACAGTCCACGGGTTCCCAAAGGGTTGGACATGACTGAGTGACTTAAATGGGAGACAAATCCTATGGAAAACCAAGAACAAAGATATGTTCTAAATCTACAAGTTGGTTATAAAACAAATTAGTTTTCTATTACTATTGAAGTAGATGAATGTCTTATATCAGAAAATTACAATCATGGCACCAAAATTAAGATGTTACTTTGTAGGAATGGAAGGTGACTCTGTGGCTCCCTTTCCAGGCTACGGACAGTCACCCACAGGACGAGACCAATAGGAGCACATGCTGCTTCGTCTCCCTCCTTGCAACTTCCTGGTTAATGCCATCCCACTTTGGACTGGATGCCTGGCTCTCTGTTTAGGCACTATTCCTTCTAGGCACCACAGGGAGTAATTTAAATCCCTGAGCCTCTCCAGAAGCATTCATTCTAGCCTGAGGAAAGAGTTACAATGTCAGGCCAAAGCAGAAATCTGCCCAGGTAATTCCCTAACCCAGCACTACATAAAGGAACAGGTGAAAACCAAAAACCATGGTGTCATATACAATTTTGAGACGCTGAAAGAAAATAAGGGTGATGCTAGCAGGACAAAATGACTCCAATCAAGTTTTTAAATTACACAGTAGGGACAGTGCTCTGCTTAGGTCATGAATCAAAACTTATGACATTCAGTCAATGAAAAAATACTTGTTGAGGCTCTTCTGTGTGCAAGGAATACACTATTTCATTCATTTAGTGGATAAAATATGGCCACATGGGCTCTGGTTCACAGTCAATCACACCCACACCTTTACGCTGCCAACAGAACTTCACTGAACTGTTGACAAGCACAAAGCGGGGACGGGCACTCAGGGAGAGGATGGTAGGAGATGAACTAAAATGGAACTGTTGCCGTAGATAATAAAATATTTGGATTGGGACTCCCGGCGTGCTCCAGTGGCAGGCTCTGTGCTCCCAATGCAGTGGGCCTACGTTCAAGCCCTGGTCAGGGAACTGGATTCCATACGCCACAACTAAAGACTCCGCCAGCCGCAACAAATATCAAAGACCCTACATGCTGCAACTAAGACCCGGGACAGACAAAATAATAAAAATAAATGTTAAAAAAAAAACTTTGGAAGTACTGGAACACAACTTTTAAGGTCCAATACTGTCAGAAGTACTCAGAGACCAAAGGTCAAGTTGGCTGGCGGAAGACAAATGAGTGTTACCCCTTTGAGCTAAGGCTATGAGCTATCGAGGTCTTTACCTGAGGTCATCTGACAAAGCCAGACACATCTACCAAGCCAGGTACCACCTGTCCGGTTCCTGCCCATCAGGAGTTTATAGACGATGAATGAGACAATTAACCCTCTGCCTCACCTCTCCGGCTTTAGAGGACAGGAGTTTGGCTGTGTCAATCCTGTCACCACTATCATGATACATGGTAGGCATCCAAACACGAGGGGACCTCCTGAATAAAACCAGAAAGCAAAAACTCAAAGAAATGAAAATAAATAAAACACTGAAAAGGTTCAAGAATATGGAACACAACTGAAAACATCTTTATATCAATTTCAAGACCATTGGTCCAGAAGGTCAGAGGACACCCCAACAACAGGCATAAAAGGGAAAAAAAATCTCATTTGTAAAAAGTCTGAGAAATGATCCCAGATGCTGAGCTCAGAATCAAGGCTCAGCGGCTCTAGCAGACCTGAAAACGTGAGAAAATACCCTGGGGTGTTTGGGATATTTAAAATTTTTTTAAAATAAAAAGTCAACAGAGGTGAAGAAGAGCTAACTTCAGAGACAAGAGGCATGGTCCAGGGAAAAAAACAGATCAGGGTGACTCCAAAGATGGGACTGAAATCTGAGTATGGAGAATATTCTAATCGAAGGACATCTATTAAGTTAAGGGGGAGGGGCTCTGATTGGAAACAAACAAGACTGGCCTTGAGGTCAGTGGCCAAGGAAGCACCGCCAGGAAAGGGCAGCCAGAGAGAGGACGTCACAGACAATGTGACCCTCCGAGGACACCAGGACCTGGGAAAATGACAAGGCTGTGCGCACAAATACCCACCCTTAGAAGAACCACCTGCTGCAGGAAAAGCGTGCCTTAAGAGGAAAACAGCATCTTAAGAAGGCTGCTTTTAACAAGAGAAATTTCTGACAGTACTGGACCTTAAAAGTTGTGCTACAGTGCAATCCAAACTTTTTTTTTATATTTATTTTTATTTATTTATTTTGGCTGCGCCAGGTCTTGGTTGCAGCATGTAGGGTCTTTGATCTCTGTTGTGGCAGGCGTAGTCTTTAGTTGCGGTATGTGGGTTCTAGTTCCTTGACCAGGGATTAAACCTGAGGCCCTGCACTGGGAGCACGGAGTCTTAGCCGCTGGACCAGCACGGAAGTGCCAATCCAAAGATTTTACTGTCTACTGCAACAGTTCCGTTTTAGTTCATCTCATAACAATCCTCTCCCTGAGTGCCGGTCCCCGTTTTGTACTTGTCACAAAACACAAAACTCACCCTGCACTAGGGTTCCTCTCTAAGCGAAGGCCCTTCTCTCATCTTCAAAATCTAGCCTTCCCTGACTGGCTTCACCCCCTTAGCTCCATCACCCCCCAATCCACAGCAGTAAGGCTCCCTTGAGATGCCTCCTGCCAAAATCAGTAATTACATCATAGGGCGAAATCCAACAGAAACCTTGAAACCACCATCCAATGGCAGGTCTGTCTAGCACACTCTGCCCCTTGGTCCTTCAATATGCTCAAACCCCTCCAGTAAAAAAGAAGTAACTGCCCCCCTTCACCTACCCTCCTCCATCACCCTTCAGCACCACACTCTGGCCCCTGCTTACACGGAAGCCCCCTCACAAACCAGCTGTCTCACTCCTGTTCCCATCACTGTGCCACCACTGCCATCATCTCTGTGATGACCTGGCTGCCATCATCCCCTCTGAATGACGTTGCACTGCATCATGGTTTCCCAGACACCACCCATGTCCCCAGCTCCCATTCTTTCAGTCCTGATGTGGCAGCCTGCCTTTTAAATACGAGGACCCCGTAGAGTCCATTCTCCTCACTTCTCTTCTCACTCTACACATGCTTCCTCAATAACCCGATCTACTCCGCAGCCTCCACCGTTAACAAAGGCAGAGGGTCCAGAACTTTCTCTGCTCACTGCACCCTCTTGACTGCAACCAGAAAATAGCCAGGGAGTAATGAAACACTTAGCTATATGCAAGTAACAAGTATCTACTAGCAACTTAGTACCCATTTGAAAACAGTGCACTTCTATTGAGAGAAAACCGGTGTTTTACTTCACTGTTAAATAAACCATGAACAGCCCATGTGCCTGTGTGGAACAGCTCACAATTTCTCACACCTGGAGTCAGGCTGGATACCACTCCCCCCACCCCTTCCCTAGCAAGTAGGAAAGTCCCAGCTTTGCAAAGACGACATCATCAGAAGGAATTTGGTAGAAACCCTGGTGGAAGCGGTCCTTGGGTGCTCAGGGAGGACAGGTGTTTGCACTGCTGAGGGTCCTTCAACAATTTAATCCCCACAATCTCCCTGCGAGTTCACTGTGGCAAGTAGTTTGGGAGCCAGTGCTGAGAACTCTCGAGTATGTGTCTCCTAGTCCAAACACCTCCCAATATCCGGATCCCAGTGCAGCCACTGACCGATGCACCCTGCAGGCACTTTGAACTTGACAAGGTCAGCATCTTCCGCCAAGGGAATGGTCACTACTCCCTGACTTGGTGTCTAGGGACAGCAGAGCCACCCACCAACCAACACCCTGCATGGCCCTGTCCCCTCCCTCTCCCAACACACACACAACCGCGTCCTACTCCTCAACCTCCCCCCCCTCCAGCCTCGCCCTGCTGCCCGTTCTCCAAGGACACACCTGACCACGGAGAAAGAAACAGGACAGGACTAGGGCGCCAGTAAGAGGAGGAGAGGAGACTGCAGACTTTCCACTCCACTGATCTCTAGAGTGATGTTAAATTTATTATACAACATGCATTATTTATGCACTGCTGGTCTACGATATTCCAGTATTACCTACCTAAAATGAGTTGGGGATAAAGAACCAGCCCTGAAGAGGAATGCAGAGGTCCAAATGCCAAGAACATTTGGAAAAACCAGGTGCTGAGAAACAAGGATGAAAGGGAGAAGTTGAGCATTTGCGGTCTGTCCAGCCATGTGGAGGCGCTCCCAAGAAAATATAAGGAATGACAGTCGCCTGTGCCTGGAAAACACAGTCTCAAATAGCTATCCTTCCGACACAGTTCTGGGCATTCTGAAGGACCATCAGCAGTGGCCCAGGAGCTCAGATAACTCTGAACACTTGAAAACAGGCAACTGTTTCAATCAAAATGTTCCAATAACCAAAAAGTTCCTTGTCACATGCAGGTCTCCACAGGAAGAAGGGTAAAGCTCCCCTACAAAGACACACTTGTAGAGGAGGGACGCACACACTTAAGAGGAGGGATGTGCTAATGCTGGCAGGACTGCTCAGCAAGTGTGTTTTCCTACCTTTCTATTCAGAATTTGTAAAAATGGTATAGAACATCATTGACTATTCGGTCAGTAAATCTGAGACAGACAGAGAAACGATGCTATANATCTCTGGTTCCTCTGCTTTTTCTAAAACCAGCTTGAACATCAGGGAGTTCACGGTTCACGTATTGCTGAAGCCTGGCTTGGAGAATTTTGAGCATTACTTTACTAGCATGTGAGATGAGTGCAATTGTGCAGTAGTTTGAGCATTCTTTTGCATTGCCTTTCTTTGGAACTGGAATGAAAACGGAACTTTTCCAGTTCCGTAGCCACTGCTGAGTTTTCCGAATTTGCTGGCATATTGAGTGCAGCACTTTCACAGCATCATCTTTCAGGATTTGAAACAGCTCCACTGGAATTCCATCACCTCCACTAGCTTTGTTCATAGTGATGCTTTCTAAGGCCCACTTGACTTCACATTCCAAGATGTCTGGCTCTAGATTAGTGATCACACCATCGTGATTATCTGGGTCGTGAAGATCTTTTTTTGTACAGTTCTTCTGTGTATTCTTGCCACCTCTTCTTAATATCTTCTGCTTCTGCTAGGTCCAGACCATTTCTGTCCTATATTTCTGCATTGTCTGCTGTAACCTCTCCTTTTTCATTTCTAATTCTCTTGATTTGATTCTTCTCTATTTTTTCTTGATTAAATTGATAATGAGTATTGGCTAAAGGTTGTCAATTTTATCTTCTCAAAGAACTAGCTTTTAGTTTATTAATCTTTGCTATTCTTTCTTTCGTCTCTTTTTCATTTCTTTCTGCCGAGATCTTGATGATTTCTTTCCTTCTACTAACTTGGGTTTTTTTGTTCTTCTTTTTCCAGGTGTTTTAGGTGTAGAGTGCGGTTGTCTGGTCAATGTTTCCCTTGTTTCTTGAGGTGGGATTGTGCTGCTATAAACCTCCCTCTTAGAGCTGCCTTTGCTGCATCCCACATGTTTGAGTTGTAGTGTTTTCATTGCCATTTGTTTCTAGAAATTTTTTTACTTCCCTTTTGATTTCCCGAGTAACCTGTTGGCTATTTAGAAACATAGTATTTAATCTCCATGTGTTTGTGTTCCTTACAGTTTTTCCTTGCAACTGATATCTCGTCTCATAGTGTGGTTGGAGAAGATTCTTGATATGATTTCAATTTTCTTAAATTTGCTAAGGTTTGATTTGTGACCCAAGATATGGTCTATCCTGGAGAATGTTCCATGTGCACATGAGAAGAGGGTGTGTTCTTCTCCATTTGGATGGAAGGTCCTGAAGATATCAGTGAGATCCATCTCCTCTAGTGTATCATTTAAGACTTGTGTTTCCTTGGCAATTTCCTGTTTTGAGGATCCGTCCATTGGTGTGAGTGGGGTGCTGAAGTCTCCTTCTATTATTGTGTTGCTGTCAATTTCTCCTTTTATATCTGTTAGTGTCCTCCTACCTGGAAAATCCATGGATGGAGGAGCCTGGTGGGCTGCAGTCCATGGGGTCGCTGAGGGTTGGACACGACTGAGCGACCTCACTTTCACTTTTCACTTTCATGCATTGGAGAGGGAAATGGCAGCCCACTCCAGTGTTCTTGCCTGGAGAATCCCAGGAGCGGGGGAGCCTGGTGGGCTGCCGCCTACAGGGTCGCTGAGGGTCGGACACGACTGAAGTGACTTCGCAGCATTGGGGAGGGAAATGGCAGCCCACTCCAGTGCTCTTGCCTGGAGAACCCCAGGGCGGGGGGAGCCTGGTGGGCTGCCGTCTACGGGGTCGCACAGAGTCGGACACGACTGACGCGACTTCGCAGCAGCAGCAGCAGTGTCTCTTATGTGCTGAGGTGCTCCTGTGTTGGGTGCATAGCTGTTTACAATTGTTATGACTTCCTCTTGGATTGCTCCCTTGATCATTATGTAGTGTCCTTCCTTATCTCTTGTAATACACTTTATTTTACGGTCTATTTTGTCTGATATGAGATTGCTACTCCAGCTCGCTTTCGCTTCCCATTTGTGTGGAACGTGCTTTTCCATCCTCTCACTTTCAGTCTATATGTGTCTTTAGGTCTGAAGTGGGTTTCTTGCAGACAGCATATATATGGGTCTTGTTTTTGTACCCATTCAGCCAGTCTGTGTCTTTTGGTTGGAGCGTTTAATCCATTTTCATTTAAAGTAATTATTGATATATATGTTCCTACTGTTGATGGACAGAGAGGCCTGGTGTGCTGCATTTCATGGGTTCTCAGAGTCGGACACGACTGAGCAACTGAACTGAACTGATTGTTCCTATTACCATGTTCTTAGTCGTTTGGGGTTGATTTTGTAGGTCTTGTTTCTTCTCTTCTATTCCTTGATTATATAAGTCCCTTTAACATTTGCTGTAAAGCTGGTTTGGTGGTACTGAATTCTCTCAACTTTTGCTTGTCTGAAAAGCTTTTTATTTCTCCACCAATTTTGAATGAGATCCTCGCTGGGTACAGTAACCTTGGTTGTTGATTTTTCCCTTTCAGTACTTTAAATATATCCTGCCGTTCCCTTCTGGCCTGCAGAGTTTCTGCTGAAAGATCAGCTATTAAACATATGGGGCTTTCCTTGTATGTTACTTGCTGCTTCTCCCTTGCTGCTTTTAATGTTCTTTCTTTGTGTTTGGTCTTTGATAGTTTGATTAGTATGTGTCTTGGCATATTTCTCCTTGGGTTTATCCTGTATGGGGCTCTTTGTGCCTCTTGGACTTGACTGACTATTTCCTTTTCCATGTTGGGGAAATTTTCAACCATAATCTCTTCAAAAGTTCTCTCATATCCTTTCTTTTCTCTTCTTTTTCTGGGACCCCCTATAACTCGAATGTGCGTTTGATATTGTCCCAGGGCTCTCTGAGACTATCCTCGATTCTTTTCATTCTTTTTACTTTATTCTGCTCTTCAGAAGTTATTTTCACCATTTTATCTTCCAGCGCACTGACTCATTCTTCTGCTTCAGATGTTCTGTTGATTCCTTCCAGGGTGTTTTTAATTTCAGTAACTGTGTTGTTTGTTTCTGTATGTTTATTCTTTAATTCCTCTAGGTTTTGGTTAGTCGATTCTTGCATTTTCTCCATTTTGTTTTCAAGGCTCTTCACCATCGTTACTGTCATTATTCTGAATTCTTTTTCAGGTAGTTTGCCTGCTTCCTCTTCATCTGTGTGGACTCTGTGTTTCTAGCTTGTCCCCTCATCTGTGTAGCATTCCTCTGTCTTTTCGTTAATTTATCTTTTTTTTTTTTTACCTTATTGTGTTCGAGGTCTCCTTTTCCCAGGCTACTGGTGGTTGGCTGATGTGAATCTTGTGTTCACGTGGTTTCCTTTGTGTCAGTTCTCACTATTTGATACTCCCTCGGGTTAGCTCTCTGGTAGTCTAGGATCTTGGAGTCAGTGGTCCCACTCCAAAGGCCCAGGGTTTGATCTCTGGTCAGGAACCAACATTCCACAAGTGGTTTGTTATGGCATTGCTGCTGCTGCTGCTGCTGCTAAGTCGCTTCAGTCGTGTCCGACTCTGTGTGACCCCGTAGACGGCAGCCCACCAGGCTCCGCCGTCCCTGGGATTCTCCAGGCAAGAACACTGGAGTGGGTTGCCATTTCCTTCTCCAATGCAGGAAAGTGAAAAGTGAACGTGAAGTCGGTCAGTCGTGTCTGACTCTTAGCGACCCCATGGACTGCAGCCCACCAGGCTCCTCTGTCCATGGGATCTTCCAGGCAAGAGTACTGGAGTGGGGTGCCATTGCCTTCTCCTGTTACGGCATTATGTGAAATTAAAACAGTTACCCCAAAATGAGAAACCAGAGATGAACCCCAGACAAATGGCAGTTACAAAATCAGGCAAATAATAATTAAAATAATGAAATATACACATATACATGTATACTCATAAGCAAAGTCAAAAAACAGTCCAACTAAAGTAAAGTACACTAGATTGACCCAGCAAACAGAAGAAACCAAACATTATATCCCCCCGGTAAGAACAAAACTAACTAAAGCACAGAGTGGAAAACAAACCAAAGCAAACTGCAAAGCGGGGAACAAGGCGACGAAAACAATGTGTTGAGAGGAAAGGAGAGAGAGAGAGAAGAATCGACATGCAAAGTTAAGTATGAGCGGATGAAAAAGATTTACACATATTAAAGATCAGCTGCAAGGGGCAAAGAGCAATAGGAAAGGGAAACAAAGGAGCAGAGGCAGAAAAAACAGAACAGGGTTAAAAAATTAGAATTATAAAACAGAGGGAAGAAGAAAGAAAAAAGAGAGGGCGGCGGGGAAGGAAAACTCCACAGAACTGAAAAAGCCCAATGCAGAAGGAGAGGTTTATAGCAACAGTAAAAAGTGTGAATACACACACATACATACACACCCGTCAGCAAGGTCAAAACAGTCCAACAAGTATAAAGAACAATAATGGACCCGGCAAACAAAGGACACCAAAAACTAGATCCACCAGGTAAGAAGAAACTAAAGCACAAGCTGGAAAGGAAACCAAAGCAAAGCTGCCGAGTGGGGAGCAAGGCGCCCACGATAAAGCCAACAGATTCGTTCAGAGGAGAGGAGAGAAAACAGAGAGAGCAGAGCTGCGGGGTTAAGGAGGGGTGGATGAAGAAGACTGGCCGCAGGGGAGAGAACCGCAGGGAAGCCAAGCAGAGAGTAAACGTAGAAAAACAATAGCAGGTTGAAAAATTAAAGTTAAAAAAAGAGAAAAGAAAACGGAACTGCAAACGCCCAGCGTGCAGAGGGGCAGAGGTTTATAATAATAAAAAATGTGACTGAGGGAAAAAATGCTCAAAAGCTTAATTAGATTTCATAGTGCCAATAGAATTAACTACAACGGGGCGGGGAGGGGGAAAAAAGGAAAGAAAAGAAATCAAAAGGATCTACAAAACAAATGAAAACAGAAGAATTATAAATGTTTTCCTTGAGTCACTGCTGTCAGAGTCCTTTCCCTCGCTGGGAGTCACAGTCCACCTCACCTCCCTAGGATGCCCTCTAACCCTGGGCTGGCCTCTGGATCTGCTGTGGGGGCAGCTCAGATTTTAATCTGGTCCTACGCCTGTGTGTTCTTGCCTCCAGCGTCCACAGCTATCAGAACTAGTGTGTCTTCTTTTGTGGGAGCTCTCAACATCTTTTTATATATTCCATAGACAGAGTGTGCCTTGCTGAGCTTGTGGATTTAATCTGCAGCTTGTACAGCTGGTGGCAAGGTTTTGAATCTTCTTCCTTAGCCACACTGCCCCTGGGTTTCGATTGTGGTTTTATTTCCACCTCCCAAATCACTGCAGATGGTGACTGCAGCCATGAAATGAAATGAAAAGACGCTTGCTCCTTGGAACAAAAGCTATGACCAACCTAGACAGCAAAGGTCCGTCTGGTCAAGGCTATGGTTTTTCCAGTGGTCATGCATGGATGTGAGGGTTGGACTGGAAAAAGCTGAGCACTGAAGAACTGATGCCTTTGAACTGTGGTGTTGGAGAAGACTCTTGAGAGTCCCTTGGATTGCAAGGGGATCCAACCAGTCCATCCTAAAGGAAATCAGTCCTGAATATTCATTGGAAGGACTGATGCTAAAGCTGGAACTCCAATACTTTGGCCACCTGATGTGAAGAACTGACTCATTGGAAAAGCCCCTGATGCTGGGGATGACTGAAGGCAGGAGCAGAAGGGGACAACAGAGGATGAGATGGTTGGATGGCATCACCGACTCAGTGGACAGGAGTTTGAGCAAACTCTGGGAGCTGGTGATGGACAGGGAGGCCTGGCGTGCTGCCGTCCACGGGGTCACAAAGGATTGGACACGCCTGAGCGGCTGAACTGAACTTCCATCTCTGCGTGCGGGTCGCCCACTGGGGTTTGCTCCCGGCTTCCCTGGAGGGCCTGGGTTTGCCCCTGGAGGGCTTGGGTTTGCCCCTGTGAGGGCCGGGTATGGAGGTGGTGCAGCTGCTTGGGTCACAGGGTTCTGGCAACACCGGGTACTCGGGGCAGTTGTCGGCTGAGGCAGCAGGAAAGGGTATGGCAGCCAGTGTTGGCCAACACGCTCCAGTGATCTTGCCTGGAGAACCGCCCTGACAGAGAAGCCTGGCAGGCCACAGTCTACAGGGCCGCAAAGAGCTGGACACGACCAAAGCGACCCTGGGCACAAAGACACAAGACTTTTTTGCCTTGGCAGCTCTGCCCCAGTGAGAGTTGAGCGTGAAGGTGGCGCAGCTGCTTGGCTTGCAGGGACCCTGGCGGTGCAGGGGCCGCAGGCACTCAGACTGCCTCGGCCACAGGAGTTATGGCCCAATCAGGGTCTTTTTTCAGGCCTCTTGTAGCTGGCGATCAGAAAGCCTCTTTGGCCAGTCTTTCTCTTAGCTCCACCCATTCAGGCAGACAGAGGGGCCCCTCTGGCTGGGGTCCTACTCTGTAGATTGGTTCATCGGTCACAAAGGGGCACCCTGAGTGGGGTCCTACTCTGTAGATCAGACATCAGGCGTTTGATGGGTCAGCCTCTCTATTGTTCAGCTGCCGATGCTGGCGTGTGGGGAGAGAGAGGCTGTGGTGATGGCTCCACCCTCTATGCATGACTCAGTAGCGTCACCTTGGTTCCGTGGCTGTCTGGGTTTCCTCCACCCGCATTTCCCACCACAGTCACCTCCCTCACATCCCCTCGATCTGTCTCTCCACAGTCAGCAGCAGCCCTCATGCTGGGATTGCTCCACAACCCCTAAACTCCAGCTCCTGGCCACTGCGCCTTCCAGGGGACCTGCGTCCCTGTCTGGGGTATGCACGGATGCGGCAAAGACTGTCTGATTCTCATTCCATTTAGGCTGCCACAGATCAGCTGTTTCACTCTCAGCCTTAAAAGTTTCTCCTCTCACTCAGACAATTGCCCCGATGTGGAGACTGACCCCTGCCTCAGTTCCCCCACCTGCCGAGCGCAGGTCCAGGCCTTCTAACGCTCCTGTTTTTCCCTCTAGTTCCTTCATCCTACCGAGTTTTGCCTGGGTCTATATATTCTTTTCCGCTGGTCAGGCCCTCCTGCGCACTCTCAGCTGGCGTTCTGCATGCAGCTCTGTGTCTGAAGGTGTGATCCTGATGTATCCGTGGAGAGAGATGTACTCCACGCCCACCGACTCCTCCGCCCTCTTGTCCTCTCTATCTCTCATTTTAAAAGAGAACGGGGAGGCTGCTGGTCTCTGTTCCTCTCCCAACCCCCCGGTTCCTCTCTGGCCAGCTATGTCCTGAAGATGCTGGTGGCCCCGGCCCAGGTGAGTTGACAAGACCACCGCCCGGGGCCTGACATTGCCCCGGATGGGCCACTGCAGATGGCCGTCTGGAGTTTGGGGCATCTCTGGAGGGCTGGCTATTTGAAGAAGCCACCGCCCCAGAGTTAAGAGTCCAGGCTCTGGGCCCCGGTGCTGGGTCACCAGGCCAGACTGGCCTCTCCCTGCCTTCGAGCCTTTGGACAGCATCTAGGACAGGAACCTGCTGTCCTCTCCTCCCAGATAAACCAGGGTCACAGCAAGTCAGCCTCACGAGAGAGAATGGAGTCAATTCATGTGAAAGCTCTTCCAAGGACTCACCCTCATTAGATGATAGGGAAGTGTTAGCTCTTATTACTGCATGGATGAAGCATAACTGGGCCCGAGTTTGCGAGTATCCTCATGATGTCATCACAGAACCTCTGACAGCCTGTTCCAGACACCCTGGCCAGACACAGTAAGCCTGGCAGCTAAGAGGGAGATGCACTTACACCTGGGCTGGGGTATGAGCTTGCTCAGGCTGCTGTAACGAGCGTCGCAGATGAGGGGCTTACACAGCAGCCGTCCACTGTCTCCAGTCCTGGAGGCTGGACCCCAGACCCGGGTGGGGGCTGGGCTGGTCCTGGGGCCTCCCTCCTGGGCCTGCAGACGGCCGTCTCCTCCCACGTCCGCACAGGGTCGTCCCTCTGAGTGTGTCTGTGTCCTGGCCTGCTCTTCTTACAAGACCCCAGGCCTGTGTGTCTTGGGTCTGTGTCTTAATGAGCTCATTCACCTTAGGGGCCTCTTTAGAGACCCCACCTCCAAACACAGTTACACTCTGATGTCCTGGGGCTGAGGTCTGCAGCACAGGAGTTTTGAGGAACATGATTCAGCCAGTCACAGATGGAGAACAGCGCTGGAGCCCAGCATAGATCTAACCCGCCAGAGCCTCCTGGAGGAAACAGCTGCATTGCCTGCAGAGGCCCCAGAGAGCAGTGGGCATCCCAGAGAGGAGCTCTTTAACCCCCCGCCGGCTTTGTGTGGGGATCAAGAGGTGGTGGGCATGTCCCCTGCCGCCCCTGCCCTGAGGGGGCTTCTTGTAGATGGAGGAGGGGCCTTGCTTACTGGATAGCTAAGCGGAAGGGCAGGACAGGGACTCCCCACGCCTCCCTGGGAACCAAACTGCCCAAGCACCTTCTCTGCTGCTCCAGCCTCTGAGGTTTTCAGGGTCAGCCTCTACCCCTGGGGAAGGACCGGGGACATTTGGGCCTGGAGGGTAAGTCTGTACCTTCTGAGGGTCATTATGAAAAAGACCCTGGAATCAAGATTGTTGGGAAAAATATCAATTACCTCAGGTACGCAGGTGACACCACCTTATGGCTGAAAGTGAAGAGGAACTAAAGAGCCTCTTGAAAGTGAAACAGGAGAGTGAAAAATCTGGCTTAAAACTCAACATTCAGAAAACTAAGATCATGATACCTGGTCCCATCACTTCATGGCAAATAGAAGGGGAAACAGTGGAAACTGTGACAGACTTTATTTTCTTGGGCTCCAAAATCACTACAAATGGTGACTGCAGCCATGAAATGAAAAGACGCTTGCTCCTTGGAAGAAAAGCTATGATAAACCTAGACAGCATATTCAAGAGCAGAGACATTACTTTGCCGACAAAGGCCCATCCAGTAAAAGCTATGGGTTTTCCAGTAGTCACTTATGGATGTGAGAGTTGGACTATAAACAAAGCTGACCATTGAAGAACCGATGCTTTTGAACTGTGGTGTTGGAGAAGACTCTTGAGAGTCCCTTGGACTGCAGGGAGATCCAACCAGTCCTTCCTAAAAGAAATCAGTTCTGAATATTCATTGAGAGGACTGATGCTGAAGCTGAAACTCTAATACTTTGGCCACCTGATACGAAGAACTGACTCATTGGAAAAGACCCTGATGCTGGGGAAGATTGAAGGCAGGAGGAGAAGGGGAGGACAGAGGATGAGATGGTTGGATGGCATCACTGACTCAATGAACATGAGTCTGAGTGAACTCCGGGAGTTGCTGATGGACAGGGAGGCCTGGCATGCTGCAATCCACGGGGTCGCAAAGAGTCGGACACGACTGAGCGACTGAACTGAACTGTTGAAAAAGACTACTTCCCTCATATTCTCAAACAGCAGCTTGATCAGTAACGAACAGAACATCGGCCCTTAAAGTGAGTCTCTCAGTCATGTCTGACCCTTTGTGACCCCATGAACTGTAGGCCGCCAGGCTCCCCCATCCATGGAATTCTCCAGGCAAGAATGCTGGAATGGGTTGCCATGCCCTTCTCCAGGGTATCTTCCCAACCCAGGGATTGAACCCAGGTCTCCTGAATTGTGGGCAGATTCTTTACCAGCTGAGCCACCAGGGAAGCCAAACCTCACTCTTATTTCTCAGCTGGTGCAGAACTCCACAAGGAGAAGTGTTGTTTACTGGGCCTCCGCAAACCCCATCAGAATGAGTCCAGAATTCCTGGAATCTGAGGAACCAGATGAGAATTTCATGGGCATTCCGTGATTCTCCTGACCCTGGGTGAAAACAAAACTCACTTACAAGGAAGATTACCAGGTTCATTCCTGAATTTTCCACAGCAACATGCAGTGCCAGGAGCAGCCTCTACAAGGATCTCAGAGAAAGTGTAATCTAGTCANTGAGGAACCAGATGAGAATTTCATGGGCATTCCGTGATTCTCCTGACCCTGGGTGAAAACAAAACTCACTTACAAGGAAGATTACCAGGTTCATTCCTGAATTTTCCACAGCAACATGCAGTGCCAGGAGCAGCCTCTACAAGGATCTCAGAGAAAGTGTAATCTAGTCATTCTATAACCAGCTATGTTTTTGTGCAAAGAATGGCCATAGGCTTTCAAAATGTGAATTTTTGAATTTTTGAAATGTGAAGCTTTGCTGTGGTATAACTGATACAGAATAAAACTGTCCAGTTCAATGAGTTGTAAATAGAGAAATGCGCACAGCTTCATAGCTGCCTCCCCAGGCGAGATCCGCAGCATTTCAAGCTGCCTGGAAAGCTTCTTTTTGCACCTTTGCAGTGAATCCCTCAACATTCAAAAAACTCAACATTCAGAAAACTAAGATCATGGCACCCGGTCCCATCACTTCATGGCAAATAGATGAGGAAACAATGGAAACTGTGACAGACTTTATTTTCTTGGGCTCCAAAATCCCTGCAGATGGTGACTGCGACCATGAAATGAAAAGACACTTGCTCCTTGGAAGGAACGCTATGACCAACCTAGACAGAGCGTTAAAAATCAAAGACATCGTTTTTCCGACAAAAGTCCGTCTAATCAAAACTGCGCTCGGATATGAAAGCTGGACTGTAAAGCTGAGCACTGAAGAACTGATGCTTTTGAACGGCGGTGTTAGAGAAGACCCTTGGACTGCAAGGAGATCCAACCCGGTCCATCCTAAAGGACATCAGTCTTGAGTATTCATTGGAATGACTGATGCTGAAGCTGAAGCTCCAATCATTTGGCCACCTGACGCAAAGAAGTGACTCCTTAGAAAAGACCCTGATGCTGGGAAGGATCAAAGGCTAGAGGGGAAGGGGATGACAGAGGATGAGATGGTTGGACGGCATCACCGACTCGATGGATATGAGTTTGAGCAAGCTCCGGGAGTTGGTGATGGACAGGGAGGCCTGGGGTGCTGCGGTCCACAGGGTCCCAGAGTCTGTGACAGACTCATGAGGTCACAGACACGACTGAGGGGCTGAGCTATACTGAGTGAATCCCTGATGCCCCATCTCAGACCACCAGTGGCCAGGCTTCACCAGTGACCAGATCAGTTCTGCCAGCTCTGTGTGTTCAGTCCTCGGTCATAGCCAAGTCTTTGAGGCCCTTTTGGACTGTAGCCCGCCAGGCTCCTCCGTCCATTGGATTTTTCAGGCAAAAATCCAGGAGTGGGTTGCCATTTCCTTTCCAGGGGATCTTCCCAACCCAGATATCAAAGCCGGGTCTCCTGCATCGCAGGCAAGTTCTTTACCACTGAGCCCCTCGAGGACTTGGTGACAAAGAAATTAGATGGCACATTCTCTCTGGGTCCGTTTTCACTCATTATCATGTCTGTGAGATCTGAGCCTCCTGGAGCACCGCAGACAACATTTTCAAACACCTCGAAAACCGGAGCCTCTCGGAGACCCTCGCAGCGCTTCCTCCACTTTCTGAGAGCCCGAGGGTCGGGCAGGACGTGCCGTGTGCAGCACTTTATATCCAGCGCCTCGGGCGGGCCTCCAGCGTCTGCTACAGAAGCGAGTGAAGAAATCAAAGGAGATGCTGCTGTAAAGTGGGTGAGCTCGACCCTGAGCCAGCTTAAATGTGGAGTGAGTAAACAAAGCAAAGAACAGAGGCAGGTCAACCACGACGACTTAGAAATGATCACACAGCCGAGAGGAATTGGGGACTTGGAGGGCGCAACAGTGACAGGCCGCTGCCTGGATGACCGGGTGAGGAGTTTGGCAGGGCCTCCCCTCAAAGATGCAGTCATCAGCTCAGTTCAGTCTTTCAGTCGTGCCTGACTCTTTGCGACCCTATGGACTGCGGCACACCAGGCCTCCCTGACCATCCCCAACTCCCAGAGCTTGCTCAGACTCATGTCCATCAAGTCGGTGATGCCATCCAGCCATCCCATCCTCTGTCGTCCCCTTCTCCTCCTGCCTTCAATCTTTCCCAACATCAGGGGCTTTTCCAGTGAGTCAGCTCTTCGAATCAAGTGGCATATAAGTACTGGATTTTCAGCTTCAGCAACCGTCCTTCCAGTGAATATTCAGGACTGATTTCCTTTAGGATGAACTGGTTGGATCTCCTTGCAGTCCAACGGACTCTCAGGAGTTTGTGGCACTTTAGCCAGAAGCTCCTCCCATCCCTCCCCACCCGCCAGTCCCCAGAGGCCAGGAGGACCGGGGCAGAGGAGGCTGGCTTTCTCTGGAGCTGAGTGTGGAAAGGCCCACGTTCAGATCGTCGCCCCAAACAGTAAACTCCGTGGCCGCTGGCAGAGAAGGCCAGCACCCCAGCCACCCTGAGGCCCCCGTGGTGGTTGGGGCACGCAGCAGACAGACAGACAGACAGACAGACAGACATTTCGGGTGGACACTGGGGGATGAGAAAGCCAGAGAGGACCTTGAAAGATGCCACGTGTCCCCGCTGGCCTGGAAGACGGCACCCGCACTCAGTGGAGAGCAGAGGCGCTCCAGGGGGCGCTCACGACAGTTGGGCGTCTCCAGTAAGGGCTGCCTGGTCCTCCCAGCACCGGCACTGAAGGTTCTGTCTTTACCTGTGACCTGTGACCTGCCTCTGTCATAGATGAACTTTCCACCCGGCTCACCCGGCTCCCTGGCCCAGGTCCACTCCAGAACCAGCACCGCAGGGCCCTGAACGGTTACAGAGGCCTCGGGGTGCTCACGTCTGCTGAGAAGTGAAAAAGTGAAGGTGAAAGTCGCTCCGTCGTGTCCGACTCTGTGACCCCATGGACTCCATGGCACTCTCCAGGCCAGAATACTGGAGTGGCCTTTCCCTTCTCCAGGGGATCTTCCCAACCCAGGGATTGAACTGGAGTCTCCTGCATGGCAGGCGGATCTTTACCAGCTGAGCCACCAGGGAAGCCCAAGAATACTGGAGTGAGCAGCCTATCCCTTCTCCAGCGGATCTTCTTGACCCAGGAGTTGAACCGGTGTCTCCTGCATTGCAGGCAGATTCGTTACCAAATGAGCTCTCGGGGAAGCCCATAGGCCAGGTCCTCAGTTTCTCCTTTCTCAGGGTGTCTCAGGGAAGGCAATGGCACCCCACCCCAGTACTCTTGCCTGGAAAATCCAATGGACGGAGTAGCCTAGCCTATCCCTTCTCCAGCGGACCTTCCTGACCCAGGAGTTGAACCGGTGTCTCCTGCATTGCAGGCAGATTCTTTACCAAATGAGCTCTCGGGGAAGCCCATGGGCCAGGTCCTCAGTTTCTCCTTTCTCAGGGTGTCTCAGGGAAGGCAATGGCACCCCGCCCCAGTACTCTTGCCTGGAAAATCCAATGGACGGAGCAGCCTGGTGGGCTGCAGTCCATGGGGTCGCTAACAGTTGGACAGACTGAGCGACTTCCCTTTCACTTTTCTCTTTCATGCACTGGAGAAGGAAATGGCAACCCACTCCAGTATTCTTGCCTGGAGAATCCCAGGGATGGGGGAGCCTGGTGGGCTGCCGTCTATGGGGTCACACAGAGTCGGACACGACTGAAGTGACTTAGCAGCAGCAGCAGCCAGCAGGGTGTCTCTGGTTCTTCCTACATAAGATCTGTGTCCCCTGGAGGAGGAAATGGCTCCCCACTCCAGTATTCTTGCCTGGAGAATCCCATGGACAGAGGAGCCTGGTGGGCTGCAGTCCCTGGGGTCACACTGAGTCGGACGCAACTAGGTGACTAGGCGCACAAGATCTATGTCACCGACTTGTTTAACTCCGTAAATGCATCATGGTATCAGTTGGGGTTGCACTGAATTTAAAAATTAACTGGGAAGAAGTGACATTCTATATGTTAGGTCCAAGGTGGTGGGATGTCATTCCACTTCTTCACACCGACTTGCGCCCCTTGCCAGAGTTTTTTTTTTTTTTAATTTCTATTGGAATATAATTTGCTTTACAACACTGTGTTCCGGAGTGTATTAAAGTTTTCCCCATGTGGGCTTCAGCCTAGTGTTTTCCAAAATAGTGGTCCGCTGTCTCTCCCTTCTAAGCAGCTGATGCCAATTCTGTAAGTTCTGACATTAAAAAAAAAAACCTTCCTGGAAGGTGTTAAGCAGGGTTTCAGACGAGAGAGAGAACCCAGACTCTTTCTCCAGATGGTCCTTACAGGGCTTCTTGGGTGCCAGCTGTGGAGGGCTGGTCATTGTCCGGCCAGACCCACAGGAGGGAAGGTCAAGTTTTCCTGTGTTCCGGGGGGTGGGGTGGTGACCAAATGTCCACATGTCACAGCCGCCATCAGGGGACAGTGATTATCAGACAATATCCACAGCCACTCACTGATCTAGAGAACTAGCAAAGTGTCACCAGCGGGGAGGGGCCGGGGGACAGGGGAAAAGGCAGCGTAGGGTTGGGGGTTAAGGGGATGAAATATCAGGTATGGCTATATACCTACCCAGTTATACAGCTGTAGATGACACATGCAAAGGATATATCGGACAACACAGGGAAAATAGCTTACATTGTATGATAGTTACAAATGAGTCTAACCCTTAAAAAGTGTGAATCCTTGTTCTGTGTATATGCACTCGGTTGCGTCTGACTCTGCAACCCCGTGGACTGTAGTAGCCCACCAGGCTCCCCTGTCCATGGAATTTTCCATTTCCTCCTCCAGGGAATCTTCCTGACCCAGGGATCGAACCAGTGTCCCTTGCTCCTCTCGCATTGGCAGGCAGATTCTTGACCACGAGCACCACCTGGGAAGCCATCATCATGTCACACACCTGTAATTTACATTATATGATACATCACGTATACTTTGCTAATAACAAGAAAAGACAACATTCACTGCAACAGTTGCACCTGACTCCAGAGATATTAAATGGTGAGAGAACATGTGCCTAGGAATTTACGAAATACAGGGCATCCTGGCAAAGGTCCCGTGGATGCATCGGCGTGGCTCACAAATTAAAGAAGGAAACCCTGGGAGCATCTCAACAGATGCTGAGGTTGCTTTTGAGAAAACCCAGTGTTGCTGCATTAGATTTAAGCACTAACTAGCTGGACTTCCCTGGAGGCACAGCTGACAAGACCCCGCCTGTCAAGGCGGACACACGGATTCCCTCCGTGGTCCAGGAAGATGCCACATGCTTCAGGGCACCTAAGCTCGTGTGCCACCGCTGCTGAAGCCTAGGCTCTAGAACCCGAAAGCCATGACAGGAGAAGCCACAGCAGCAGCGGGGGGAAGCCTGACGCAGCCACGCAGAGCCAGAGCGAAACTAAAATCATTAGAAGAAAAAGTGACCCGCGCAGGAAGAGAGTCGGCCCGCGCTCAGTGCTGGGGTCCTGACCACTGCTGCAAGAAAGGAACATTCAAGGGAAAATCACATTACCTTCCCACACGCGACATACCTGGACACACAGAAAACCCCGAGGAGCTAACGCCACAGGCTAAACTGTGTCCGGAGATTCTCATGTTGGAGTCCTAACTCCCAGACTTCAGAACGCGGCTGTGTTTGGAGCTGGGTGCTTTAGAAAGTGGTTGAGCGGGCATGCGGTCACTAGGGTGGGTCTAGGCCAGGGTGAGCAGTGTCCTTACAAGAAGAGGAGGTCAGGGCACAGGAGATGACCCTGTGAGGACACAGGGAGGAGACACCTGCCTGCATACCCAGGAGAGAGGCCTCAGCAGGACCAGCCCTGCCCTCACCTGGGTCTGGGGTTCCAGCCTCCAGGACTGGAGATGACATCTGTTATTTAAGCTGCCTGGTGTGAGGGATGTTGTTACGGTGGCCCTAGAAAACTAATTCAGTCTTGATTAACTGATTTCAGAATCTACACACAGGGTATACAGTTTCTATCTGGGGTGACGAGAAAATTCTGAAAACGGATGGTGGCGATGGCAGGACAACGTAGAAGTGCTCAGTGACCCCGAGCTGTGCCCTTGAAAACAGTTACAATGGTAAGTTTTATCGTATATATATTTTACCACAGTAAAAAAAAAAAAAAAAATCAGTACACAGAAATCAATTATTTAGGTGCCTGTGACAAACTGTTGACAATAGAATTTGGAAAGTGATATTTATAATAAGCATCAAAAAATATCAGATAACTATGACTCACAGAAGATGTATAAGACCACTATGGTGAAAATCATGACATTTTGAGGGGATTTAAAGATTATCACTAAAAATGGAGACAAACGCCATATTTATGGACCTTGAGGCTCAGTACTGTCAGGATGTCAATTCTCCCCAGCGTTGCTGTCAATGTTTTACACCAGATTTTAGTGGGATGCTGCTGAGGTCTAAGAAACAGACAGGACAGTTGCTTAGGTTTCCAGCTTCATGAAGTGAAGGGGGAGCCCTGGACTGGCTGAGAAGTTCCACCTTTGAGCTCTTCACATAGGGACGGAACTGCACTGACCGGCGGGAGCCCCCCGCAGGCTGAGAAGAGGCCTGCTTCCCACGGGGCCCAGCTGCGCGTGATGCCTCGCTGGGTGGTGTTTTATGTAGGCGAGTTCGGAACAAGACCTGCTTTCACATAGACATGCCCGAGAAGTTCCAGATGGCCGGGGGCTTGCCTCCGGGGAGGGGAGGGTCTGGCGCATCAGCCGCCGTCTGCCTTGCGCGGGACGCTGTGTGTGGCTCCAGATGCTGAACCCGGCAGGGGCGGGCCTGCCAGCTCAGTCTGCTGTGACACCTCCTGGGGTTTTCCTTCACCGTCTTTGCCTTTGTGTGTGTCTGCATGCACTCCCCGGTGTTCGCGTGTGTGCGCGTGACTGTGAGCGTGCGAACGCCTCGGGCTGGCGCGGGCTGGCACGGGTGGGCAGCTGCCGGCCGAGGGCCGGGACCCCTGTCCCTCTTTCGGCCACGCCTTCACGAGAAGGTGCTGCCCGCAGCTCTCCCTGCTGCGGCTCTCCCTCACCGCCTCCCGTCCTGCCGGTCACTGGTTTCCTTACAGAGTCAGTGCCCCGAGGACTGGGGTCCCCATCGGTCTGTCTGTCCCCAGCTCATGGCACCTGGAGTCCATCTCATGCCCTAGCTCCTCAGTCTCACCCGGACCTTCAGGTTCCTGGGTAGAAGCTTGTGCGTGAAGTTCTCTGCTAACTCTGTGTCCCTTTGGTTTTCGTCTTTATTTCACTTACCTTTCTCTCTGTTGTTGTTCACTTGCTAAGTTGTGTCTGACTCTGCGACCCCATGGACTGCAGCACACCAGGCTTCCCTGTCCATCACTATTCCCCGGAGTTTGCTCAAACTCATGTCCATTGAGCCAGCGATGCCATCCAACCAGCTCATCCTCTGTCACTCCCTTCTCCTCCTGCCTTCAATCTTTCCCAGCATCAGGGTCTTTTCCAATGAATTGCCTCTTCCCATCAGGTGGCCAAAGTACTGGAGCTTCAGCTTCAGGATCAGTCCTTCCAACGAATATTCAGGGTTGATTTCCTTTAGGATTGACTGGTTGGATCTCCTTGCAGTCCAAGGGACTCTCAAGAGTCTTCTTCAACACCACAGTTCAACAGCATCAATTCTTCAGTGCTCAGCTTTCTTTCAGAGAAGGCAATGGCATCCCACTCCAGTGCTCCTGCCTGGAGAATCCCAGGGATGGAGGAGCCTGTTGGGCTGCAGTCCATGGGGTCGCTAAGAGTTGGACACGACTGAGCGAC
>SJYX01018455.1:75529-94620 GCA_006410675.1 Oreotragus oreotragus
CAGTTCTAAGCAACAAGATGTGTATAAGAGACGAGAGCCGGTGGGGGCGGGGGGTGGGGGGTGAGCGCCAGAGGCACAGTCAGCGGCCACTCCTTTCTGGCTGGACACTCTTGCCTTTCACACATTCCTCGGATTTAAAGAAGAAAAAGGCCTGCTTAGTCCACTCTCCCTGCAGACGCACAGGGTGTCAATGACCAGCACTGTACTGCACCGCACAGGCAGTGCACCGAGAGGCAGGTCACCGCCCCAAACCCTCCTTCTGGCGGGGCGCACGGGTTAACCCACACATTCCTGGGTGGGCTCTTCTGGCTGGGACAATGACCGCAGTCTCAAGTGTGTCTGATAGCTGGTAGAGTTCTTGTCCCCAAGGCGGTGGTGGGGGGCGGGGAGGAGGTGTCTTACGTTTTGAAGTTTTCTTGAAACTAGGAAAACAGCAAAAAAGTGAGCCTTGATGGAAACTTCTTAGCAGCCAGGGATCTTCCTTGCCTAAGGCTAACACTATCAATACCCTCAGAGCATACTGCAAGTACGAGAAGCCAGCAGTTTTGCAACTGCTTCTCAACTCAAGACAAAAAGCAGAGCCCTCCCCGGGGACAGCTTGCGCGATACTCCACCTTCATATGAGAAGGAGAATCAGGAAGAAAACAGGTCAATAAGGGAGGTGCCCTGAAGAGCAGCCTCTCTACAGACTTGAGGGAGGGGCAGCTGTAGAGAAGCTGCAGTCCTCCAGGGAGAGCCTTGTCCCTTCTGTAAAGCCGGAGAGTTCCCGGATCATTTCCAAAGCAAAGGGGCAAGTGTAAGAAATAGGAGGCAAATCGCAGTCATGGAGCCTAGTGAGCACTTAGGTTACTTTTTGCAGCATCCAGAAGAAAGATGTCAATTCCCCAAGGTGAACTGCAGGATCATGCTGGCTGATGCAGAGGGAGCCTGGGTGGAGGAGCTGATTATCAGACCCAAAGGGAAGAGAGTACTGTTCACAAGTGAAGGACTGTCCGAAGTGTCACCAACGACACAAACCATTTCTTCAATCCATGGGTACCGGACGGGGGTCTCCTGTGGACCAGGCACGGAGGCACATGTCCCGAATGCGAGCAGGTGCCAAGAGCCAGGCAGGGGGGCAGTAGGGAGGCCCTCCTCCTCCCCGTGATCGTGTCTCTCCACCCTCTGGAGGGAAGCCACGCCCCCCCCAGCCCGCCCCTGCTGCTGTGCAGCTCAGATGGGTCACTTCCGGGTGGCTTCAGCCAGGAGGTTGTTTACAAAAGTCTTTTTAAAGGGTCCTGGGGAGCAGGGCCATCGTTGGGCACCAGGGGAGCTCGTGGGCACTGCCCCCCTTGCCCAAGTCTCCTCTGCTTTCACTGGCCACACGCTCGGCCTGCCCTCCAACCGGGTAGCTCCGTCCCTGGGGACCTACTCACCTACTACTCCACCAGCGTCTGTGGGAGTGTCTGGTTTCTCACTGTGAGGGTGGATCTCACCTGAAAAGGTGAGTGCTTAGCTGCAGACTCGGACCTGGTCCAGCCTTCTGGAGGACTGTCCTTTAGTCAATATAAAACCTCCCTCTGCTTCTGGCTGAATCTTCCGGTCCGCATCCTGCGGGAGCCGACGCTTGTCTGGCGCAGCCCCACAGCACAGCGGTGCGCCGTCTGCACGCTGCCCTCGCCTCCTGTCCCTGTGTCCACAGGGCCTCCTCATTTAGCTTCTGACCGGGTCTCTTATAAGCAGCGTACAGACGGTCCGCTAACGCCTCTCCAGCCCCCTCAGATCTGGAAGACTCTTCGCGGGGACCTAAGCCCGTGACCCTGTTCTGTGGTCGGTGGTGGCTCTGCGTTCCTCTGGGCGTCTCGTCTCCCGTTTCTTATTCACTGTGGTTTTTACCAGGACCCCTCCCCCACAGCCTTTCGGCATATTGATTGGATTTCCTTTGCTCCATTGTCTTGATTGTAGTTTGAAAGCTCTTCACCCTATTTCTGTCCTCCTGGTGGCTGCCTTTAAAGCCTTCTTTAAATCTGCATTTATACTAGAGTTGATTTACACTGCTGTGCTGGCTTCAAGCGCGGCCTTGTACGCGCACACCCACGCACACACGCGCTGTCGTGTCTGACCCTTTGGGACCCCACGGCCTGTCGCCCATGACGTTTTCCAGGCGAGGCTACTGGAGTGGGCGGCCACTTCCTCCTCCAGGGCAGACGCCTGCATCTGGTCTTTTTCAGGCTCTTTCCCTGTCTAGGTTACTGCAGGGGATCGAGTAAAGCTCCCTGTGTTACACAGCAGCTCCTTGCTGATCATCTACAAAGTCTTCATACATATGTTACTATATAAGATATTCTTCTGCTGATGCGTGGAATCAGTCTGCTGTTGATCACAGAGGAGCTGGCCCTCCGGGGAGACATTTTGTCAACACGACCTCGGAGGTCAGAGTGCAGTGGCGACAGGCGCAGGCCCTCTGCCTGTTGGCTGTGCTGTTTGGACTCCGCTGTGTGCCGGGCTGGGGCATCCATCACCCTCTTCAGGCGCCTTCTCGGGAACAAGAGGAGAAGCTGCTGAGTTTGCAACACCCACATAAAACCCAGGGTGCACACATCTGTGCACAGATACACCACACACTCATGGGCATGACCACACACATGCACACCTACACACACACACGTGCACACGCACCATCATGTTGCCCCCCCACCCGCCCCGGCGGCAGGGCTCAGCCCCTTCTGCGCCCCAGACCCCAGGAGCCGGGGGTGCCCGACACCACCCCGGGACTGCTTCGGGAGGCAGGACCCACGTGCTGGCAGGAGCAGAGGAGAAGCCGCGGTTCTGTCCATTCGGGGATGTTGCGTGAGTTTCCATAGATGCTCGGAAGAGAAAACAATTTCCTGTTGGTGGCTGAGCAGCTGGCGAGAGTCTAGTCTTCCAGACGGCTGGCCGCTGTCAGCCCAGACGCCGCGAGGGTTGCAGAGGGTCATTGGCCAGTGGCCACTGAGGGGGCCCCAGTGTGGGGACGGCTCCAGCCATGAGAACAAGCGGCAGCCTGGGGCACACTGTGAGGGCAGGGCCCAGGATGGAGAGAGGGGCACAGGGGCAAAGGAGGACGGGCACCTGGGTGGCGGAGGACTGGTCCCGCGGCCTCGGGTGAGCGAGCTCCGGGGAGGGGGGACATCGATACCACCAGACTGGGGGCTACGGGAGGAGCAAGTCCAGCAAGGTGGAAAGCCAGGAGGGAGAACCCTGAGGGGAGAGAGACAGAGAGACTGGGAGAGACAGGGAGACAGAGATGGAGGGAGAGACAGACATGGGGAGACAGAGAGACAGAGAGACACAGAGATGGGGAGACAGAGAGATGGAGAGACAGAGACAGGGAGAGAGAATCAGAGAGACAGGGAGAGACAGGGAGACAGAGAGGGAGGGAGAGACAGACACGGGGAGACAGAGACAGGGAGACACAGAGATGGGGAGACAGAGACAGGGAGAGAGAGACAGAGAGACAGGGAGAGACAGGGAGACAGAGATGGGGAGACAGAGATGGAGGGAGAGACAGACACGTTGAGACACAGAGATGGGGAGGGACTGAGATGGAGGGAGAGACAGCAGGAGGAAGGGGGCTGGCGTGGGGGGCACAGAGGTGGGTGTCCAGACCAGACGGGGGAGAGTGGGGGCTGGGGCAGGGGGCTGCCCCGTGCTGCTCCTCACGCCCCCATCTCTCCCTGCTGACCCGTCCCCGCAGGCGCTAATCCTGACCCTAACCCTCCGAGGAGGCCGCCAGCGGGCAGTGCGGCCCCGGAGCAGAGGACGTGGGATTTCAGAACCGCCTCCCCGAACTCTAACCAGCCACGATGAAGTGGAAGAAAAACCACGCCTGCAGGGAAGGCGAGCCCGCCGACAGTGGCAGAAGGAAGCCTCCCCGGGAGGAGAGGAGAGCGGGGGAGGGCAGCCGGGGAAGCCAGGGCCCAGGGGCCCCAAAGTCAGCACAGGCTGCCTCGCAGGGGCTCAGACAAGGCCCGAGACTGGGGCGACAGGGACGGAGGGAGGCGCCGCACACACCACAGGCCGGCAGAGCCGCGCCGCAGCGTCTGCACCGTCAGTCCCCCCAGGCCAGGGGCTGGGCCTGGCGTGCAGAGGTGCCTGCCAGGAGCTGGCTCGTTGAGCCGAAGACAGAGGGTCCTAGTGGACCACCTGACGTGGAGCCTGCACTGGGCACAGGCCGGCCAGCAGGGCTCGCCCAGAGGAGCAGGGCGTCACTGAGCCGAACCCTGGCCTGCCTTGCCGGCCTCCACGCGGCCAGCCTCTGCTGGAGGAACTTGCCTTCTGGAAGAATACATGTTTGGGTTTGATCTGCGTCGTAAACACTCCACCGCCTCTGGAAGCAAAGCTGTGATAAACCCAGACAGCGTAGTAAAAGCAGAGACATCCCTTTCCTGACAAAGGTCCGTCTAGTCAAAGCTATGGTTTTCCCAGTAGTCATGTACGGATGTGAGAGTTGGATAAAGAAAGCTGAGTGCTGAAGAACTGATGCTTTTGAACTGTGGTGCTGGAGAAGACTCTTGAGAGTCCATCCCTTCGACTGCAAAGAGGTCCAACCAGCCCATCCTAAAGGAAATCAGTCCTGAATATTCATTGGCAGGACTGATGCTGAAGCTGAAGCTCTGATGCTTTGGCCACCTGATGTGAAGAGCTGACTCACTGGAAAAGACCCTGATGCTGGGAAAGATTGAGGACACTGAGGAGAAGGGGAGAAGGGGCAACAGAGGATGACTGGCTGGCTGACATCACCAACTCAGTGGACATGAGTTTGAGCAAACTCCAGGAGATGGTGAAGGACAGGGAAGCCTGGTGTGGGGCAGTCCATGGGGTCTCGAGGAGTCAGACATGATTCATCAACGGAACAACAAAATCGCCTCTGATGGGGTGTCACCAGTAGCAACTGAGCTTAGGCCTGAGGTGGCCCTTGCCAATTTCCGAGCTAAGTCCTCCACGCGGGGTCCCAGTGCCAGCTGGAGGGGGTGCAGAGGAGGAGCGAGAGGGAGGAGGGGCGCAGGGGAGGAGGGGCGCAGGGGAGGAGGAGCGCAAGGGGAGGAGCAGGAGGCCGGCAGGTCTCTAGGAAGCGGTGGGCTCTGGCTTTGCAAGTTTATATACAGTCATGTTTAAGGAGCACCGTAGCGACAGCGCCCTCTGAACTCCTGCCCGTCAGCGGTCGCTCCTTCTGCCGCACTCCGCACGTGGGCGGCTCGGAGTTTCGGAGTTACGGAAGGGCGGGCGTGTTTCTGAGCTGGGTCCAGAGTCTGTCTCTTATACACATCTCCTGCCTTCAATCTTTCCCAGCGTCAGGGTCTTTTCCAATGAATTGCCTCTTCCCATCAGGTGGCCAAAGTATTGGAGCTTCAGCTTCAGAGGCAGTCTTGCAGGGCTGAAGCCGGGGGGCACAGGGAGCGGGCAGGAGGGAGGGAGGCCAGCACCCACAAGACCGCCCCCGCATTGGCCCTGTGCACCTACAGCCAGCCAGGGGAGGGCTCCCTGGAGAAAACTGGCCGGAAGGCTGGCTCCACCTTGGTGTATCAGGACACGTGTGAAAAGCAGAGACCCGGCTTTGCTACAGAGGAGTTTGTTCCCAGACACGGTGTTGTTTGAAACTTCCCCTCCAAACATCTCTGAATTAAACACTTGGAAAATTAACAGTGTCTTGCAAGAGCTTCTAGTTTTAGGGATCCGGAGGTCGCTCTCCAGTGTAGCTGTTTTATCTGTCGACATTCCCTACACTGGGAATCTGATCTTTGTGTTTCTTAGGGCACACCTGTAAGATTCTCTTGGAGGCTTGAAGAGAGAGATTTGGTTCCAGTTCAGTCTCTCCAGGTGGAACCATCTCCTTACACAGTCGTTCATCTGGCCAGCTGTCCGTCACTCGCTGCCTGTGCGACCTCAGGGAAAGTGCTCCTGCGCCCTGAGCCCGTTTCCCCATTTGTGTCGTGTGAGCCCCTCTGTGTGGTCCTTGGGCAGAGTGGGGGTGGGGTGTGCAAAGTCCCCGCCATAGAGTCCGGCTGGCGGGCGCTGCCGTCGGTGCTGGCTGCTCATCAGCGCCCCTTCAGCAACAGCCCCTGTGCACCCAAGGGTTGACCGAGATGAGCAGCTTCAGAGCAGGACTGGCTGTGAGCCCACATCCCAGGGAGCAGTGCCAGCTGCCCAGGTGTGTGGAGAGAGCCTTGCCTTAACACAAGAGGAGACGCGCGGCAGGGTCTTGATGTAAACACAGGAGTTTTCCAGGTCACAGGTGGTGGGGAGGGACTTGTAAGCAGGAATCAGGAGTCAGGACAGATACCTCACAGCACACAGAAAAATGAGCTTGAAGTGGATCAAAGACCTTGACACAGGAGCTTAAACTATAAAACTCTTGGAAGAAAACATGGGAGTAAATCGTCATAACACTGGATCAGGCAGTGTTGTCTTATATATGACACCAGAAGCACAAGCGAAAGGAAAACCTCATCAATTAGACTTCATCACGATTACAGTGCTAGAGTTCCCTGGTGGTCCAGTGGCTGAGACGCCTCACTCCCAATGCAGGAGCCTGAGTTCAATGCCTAGCCAAGGAACTAAAACCCACATGTCGTAACTAAAGATCCTGCGTGGCGTGGCCAAGACCCACGCTGCAGCCAAATTAAAAAATAAATAAAACATGAAAAGGACACCGTCAAGGAGTGAAGAGACAACCCACTGAGTTGGAGAAAACAGTTGCAAATCATTCTCTTTATATGCTCGTATCTAGAGTATACAGCGGGGAAGGCAATGGCACCCCACCCCAGTACTCTTGCCTGGAAAATCCAATGGACGGAGTAGCCTGGTGGGCTGCAGTCCATGGGGTCGCCAACAGTCGGACAGACTGAGCGACTTCACTTTCACTTTTCTCTTTCATGCACTGGAGAAGGAAATGGCAACCCACTCCAGTATTCTTGCCTGGAGAATCCCAGGGATGGGGGAGCCTGGTGGGCTGCTGTCTATGGGGTCACACAGAGTCGGACACGACTGAAGTGACTTAGCAGCAGCAGCAGAGTATACAGAGGAGGAAGATCTAAAGAACCTTTACAACTCAACAACGAAGACACAAATAGCCCAGTTTAGTGGGTGGCTCAATGGCAGAGAGTCCACTTGCTGATGGTATGAACCAATAGGCGTATGCATATCCTGTTACTGCAGCTGCGCCTGTGATTGGTTATCTGATGCCAACAGGATATTCTCAATAAGACTTTAGACGTATATGCAAATGTCTGGTTTTCATAAATGCTCTTTATATTGTGTGTTTGCGCCTGTGATTGGTTATCTGATGCCAACAGGATATTCTCAATAAGACTTTAGACGTATATGCAAATGTCTGGTTTTCATAAATGCTCTTTATATTGTGTGTTATCAGACAAGACAATTATTTAAGAAACATGGAAAATGCAGAAACGACTGTAATGCAGTAGTAATTATGGTGCACTTTTTCACTATTTAAGTTGGATATTTCTCTACATTCCTGAAACAATTTTCTTGTACTAGAAAATGGAAGCAGTGTTTTCATAAAAGTAAATGTACAGTGATTTGAAATACAATACATGAAGGCAATGCATGGCTTTCCAATAAAAAATATTTGAAGACTGAAAAAAACGAAAAAAGAATCCACTTGCCAATGCAGGCGACTTGGATTCAATCCCTGGGTCAGGAAGATTCCCCGTAGAAGAAAATGGCAACCCATTCCAGTATTCCTACCCGGGAAATGCTATGAACAGAGGAGCGTGGCAGGCTGCAGTCCATGCGGCCCCCAAAAGAGTAAGCATGATTTAGCAACTCAGACAATAACAGAAACGGCAGAGGATCGGAAGAGACATTTCTCCAGAGAGGACATGCAACAGCCCATAAGCCCATGGAAAGATGCCCAACACCATTCGTCGTCAAGGAAATGCAAACCAAGCTACAGTGAGAGACCGCTTTGTACCACAGGGATAGCTGTACTTTTAAAAATGGGAAATAACAAGTGTTGGTGAGAACGTGGGGCAATCAGAGCCCTCCTATGCTGCTTATGGAGATGTAAGGTGCATTCATCTTGGAAATCAGTGCAGCAGTTGTTCAAAATGTTAAACAGAGGTACCACTGTCAGACAAAAAAAAAAATTCCAGGAGGGTACAAATAAGAAAGTAGACTTCATTTGGGGTTTTAAGGATTTGGGAGGCACAGATTCTAGTAACCTCAAGAGATGCTCCAAGTAAGAGCCGAAGAATTGATGCTTTCAAACTGTGGTGCTAGAGAAGACTCTTGAGAGTCCCTTGGAGAGCAAGGCGATCAAGCCAGTCAATCCTAAAGGAGATCAGGCTGAATATTTACTGAAAGGACTGATGCTGAAGTTCCACCTAGTGTGAAGAGCCAGCTCATTGGAGAAGACCTTAATGCTGGGGAAGATTGAGGGCAGGAGGAGAAGGGGGCGACAGAGGATGGGATGGTTGGATGGCATCACCGGCTCAATAGACATAAGTTTGAGCAAACTCTAGACAAGAGAACCCTGGCGTGCTGCAGTTCATGGGGTCACAAAGAGTGGACACGACTTCGCAACTGAACAGCAACAACCTGTGAGAGGAAATCAGGGGCCTCTAAGGACAAAACCCGTGAGACTGTGAAAGCTGTCTGGTGAGAGCTGGATTGGCGCTGATGTTAAGTTAGAGAAGTTTTGTTCTTAAGGACTCACAAGTTACTTTCGGGTAGGGATCTGATAAGTATCTTGGAGTTTTGGCAGATATTCTGGGTGACGCCAACAAGGTCACAATGTCAGATTCCACCCAGGCTGCCGTGCACACAAGTCGTACTCCTTCAACGCATCTGCAGTTCTCAGGTTCCATTCTAGAGAGCTCTCTCAGCAGTTCTGACTCCAGCTCGATTTTCTTTCACATTTCCCCCTTCTGACCTAAATTTTTCTTTAGAAAATGTGCCAAGTCACTTCAGCTGTGTCTAGCTCTTTGCAACCCCGTGGACTGTATCCCGCCAGGCTTCTCTATCCACGGGGTTCTCCAGGCAAGAATACTGAAGTGGATTGCCGTTTCCCTCTCCAGGGGATCTTCCTGACCCAGGGATTGAGCCCACATTTCTTATCTCTCTTTCACTGGCAGGTGGTTTCTCTACCACTAGCACCACCTAGGAAGACTTAGAAAGCATTGACGATCAGCTCTTTGGTTACTTGGCATTGGTACCAACTCATGTGGTTCTTGGAAGGCTCACTCCCAGAAAGTCGTGTCCCACAGAGGAGAGAGAGAGAGGGTTGAGCGCCAGGTTTGTTTTCAGAGAGATTTTGGCCACATTTGAGCAAGAAGTCCTCTGAAAAGTGAGTTTTAGGCAGTGTTCAGGACAGGAGAAGCCTGTGGATCTTCATCAGGAGAGGCCAGTCATCCCGACGTCAAACAGTCATCACTCCTGTGAGGGCATCATGGACAGCAGTCGCAATCCAAGCGCAATAAGGCATTAAGCCCAGAGGGAGTCAGCTGAAGGCGTCTCAGTGTCAGGCTTCGAGCATCTTTCGCAGCGTGAAATGTCTCTGATTACGTCATCAAGGGTTCAGGTAAACTTTCTGAGTAGCTCATACAACAACGGACATAAAGATCGTCTATACATGAGTTGCTACGCTGGTTTCTCTGAAGCTTACAGTAGGCTGCCCAATGTTAGCTCGCATAACTTTGGGAAAAGGACGTTTTTAGTCCCGATGATTCCAAGTCAGAAAGATGCAAGGAAAACTGGAACTCTTAGTTTGGAGAGTCATAGCCGGGCATTAGCGGAAACCGGAATTCAGGGTCCAGTCTGGATCACAGGTAAATACCAAAATCTCAAAGATACTTTTAACAGCACTAGAACCTGATATCCACAAAACGTATTACTGAAACGTAACTTTTCTAAAATCACCTTCATTTTCACCAAAGATAGCCAAATTAAGATTTGTCTCCAAAATAAATCAGGTTTCAATTAACTCAACGTAATTATTTACATAAGTGGAGCAAGAACAGCAATTGATCACATTTTTATTATCTTTTAAATGGTTTTGCTGGAACTTTTCATAAAGAATCTCAGAATGAAATTTTAAAGGTCTCTTGAGGCCAGGAAAGCCAAGCAGGAACTTGGCATCAGATTTCGCCTGCAATACCTTCAGATCTGGTTAAATTCCTCTCTTCTTCAGGTCCCCCAAATATCTTGAGATTTCTGTACCTACCAGGAAGTGGCTTTCCTTACACACATATTTAGGCTGCTTGGAACCCTGTAAGCAAGGTCCCAAGTGGCTTATTGGCTCCATAAATTTGATCTTAGTTCCTTAAGGAGACTCCCAGGTGGCTCAGATGGTAAAGAATCTGCCCGCAATGCAAGAGCCTCAGATTCAGTCCCTGGGTCAGGAAGGTCCCCTGGAGAAGGGAACGACTGCCCGCTCCCGTCTTCTTGCCTGGAGAATCCCATGGACAGGGGAGCCTGGCAGGCTACACTCTGTGGGATCCCAAAGAGTCAGACACAAGTGAGCTAACGCTAATTCCTTAAGGCTCTCTGGCCTGAGGCTATGCACGTCCCTCTCAAATCCGACGTTCCAGTCAAAGCCTTGGTAAAAGAACAGATGTTTTTAACTGTGTACTGTTATAAGGAGAACAGAGTTGTATTGAAACTATACTGAAAATAATATTCACTCAGAGTTTCCAGCTTCTGGAAGGATCAGGTAGGGAGAAAAGATAGCTATTTAATCTTTGTCTCCAAAGGTTTACTTTGTCTAACTGTTGCAAGTTATAGATAGTTTGAGAGAAAAAGTTTTCTCAAATCTGGAAAAGCAAGACATAAAAGAACCTGCAATGTTTAAAGCAAAAGTCATAAAAATGATAATCCTCCTAATTAGTCCATTCAGTTCCATGGAATGAATTCTTTTTAAAAAAAAAATAACAACTAAAGCATTTTTTTTTCATTATAGGGCATAAAGATATTCAATCTCACAAATGAAAAAATAGAACAGAAATGAATTTGGAATTCTGGTTCATCTAGTTTTTTTTTTTACAATTTGATGGCTTTTATTTTTGAATTTTTATATTATTTTTTTAAACTGAAGTATAGTTGATTTACAGTATTATATGAGTTTCAGGTAAACAATAAAGTGGTTCAAAATGTTGACAGATTATATTTCATTGAAACTCACTATAAAATAGTGGCTGTGTTTCTCTGAGCTGTACAGTTTAGCCTTGTAGGGCTTGTAGCTTATTTATTTCATACATAGCAGTTTACACCTCTTAAATCCCTACCTTTATCTTGCCTCTGCCCTTCCCTTCTCTCCTCTGATCATTTCTTTAAAAACGTATAATTCTATATAATAAAGCTGATTAACAACACTGTGGTAGGTTCAGGTGGACAGTTAAGGGCCTCACCCTTACGTGTCCACACACCCATTCTCCCCCAGCCTCCCCTCCCATGCAGGCTGCCACATAACACTGAGCAGAGTTCTGCTGTGTTATACAGGAGGTCCTTGTTGGTTATACATTTTAAATACAGCCGTGTGTGCGTGTCCATCCCAAACTCCCTAACTGTCCGTTCGCCCCATCCTTCCCTCCCCGTCCTTCCCACTGGAAACTGTAAGCTTGTTATCCAGGTCTGTGAGTCCCTTTCTGTGCTGTGAACAGGCTCGCTTGCAGCATTTCTTTCAGACTCCACATATACCGGCTGGCGTGTGGTGTTCCTCCCTCCCTGTCTGACTCGCTTCTCTCAGTGTGACGGCCTCCAGGTCCACCCCTGTCGCTGCCTAAGGCATGATTCCATTCTTCTTAATCGCTGAGTAATCAGTTCCGTAATCAGATGTGTGGATCACAATGAACTGTGGAAAATTCTGAGAGAGATGAGAACACCAGACCACCTGACCTGCCTCTTGAGAAACCTGCATGCAGGTCAGGAAGCAACAGTTAGAACTGGACATGGAACAACAGACTGGTTCCAAATAGGAAAAGGAGTACGTCAAGGCTGTATATTGTCACCCTGCTTATTTAACTTATATGCAGAGTACATCCTGAGAAACGCTGGGCTGGAAGAAGCACAAGCTGGGATCAAGATTGCCGGGAGAAATATCAATAACCTCAGATATGCAGATGACACCACCCTTATGGCAGAAAGTGAAGAGGAACTAAAAAGCCTCTTGATGAAAGTGAAAGAGGAGAGTGAAAAAGTTGGNCTCCCTAACTGTCCGTTCGCCCCATCCTTCCCTCCCCGTCCTTCCCACTGGAAACTGTAAGCTTGTTATCCAGGTCTGTGAGTCCCTTTCTGTGCTGTGAACAGGCTCGCTTGCAGCATTTCTTTCAGACGCTGGGCTGGAAGAAGCACAAGCTGGGATCAAGATTGCCGGGAGAAATATCAATAACCTCAGGTATGCAGATGATACCACCCTTATGGCAGAAAGTGAAGAGGAACTAAAAAGCCTCTTGATGAAAGTGAAAGAGGAGAGTGAAAAAGTTGGCTTAAAGCTCAACATTCGGAAAACGAGGATCATGGCATCCGGTCCCATCACTTCATGGGAAATAGATGGGGAAACGGTGGAAACAGTGTCAGACTTTATTTTGGGGGGGCTCCAAAATCACTGCAGATGGTGACTGCAGCCATGAAATTAAAAGATGCTTACTCCTTGGAAGGAAAGTTATGACCAACCTAGACAGCATATTGAAAAGCAGAGATATTATTTTGCCAACAAAGGTCCGTCTAGTCAAGGCTAGTGGTCATGTGTGGATATGAGAATTTAACTGTGAAGAAAGCTGAGTGCCGAAGAATTGATGCTTTTGAACTGTGTGGTGTTGGAGAAGACTCTTGAGAGTCCCTTGGACTGCAAGGAGATCCAACTAGTCCATCCTAAAGGAGATCACTCCTGGGTGTTCATTGGAAGGACTGATGCTGAAGCTGAAACTCCAATACTTTGGCCACCTGATGCGAAGAGTTGACTCATTGGAAAAGACTCTGATGCTGGGAGGGATTGGGGGCAGGAGGAGAAGGGGACGACAGAGGATGAGATGGCTGGATGGCATCACGGACTCGATGGACACGAGTTTTAGTGAACTCCGGGAGTTGGTGATGGACAGGGAGGCCTGGTGTGCTGCGATTCATGGGGCCGCAAAGAGTCTGACACGACCGAGTGACTGAACTGAACTGAGCTGAATCATTTCCGGAATTAGTTTTTTTTAATCTTTATTGAATTTGTCACCACATCGCTTCTGTCTTATGCTTCGGTTTTCGTTTTGGCCGCGTGGCATGTGGGATCCCGGTTCCCTGACCAGAGGCGGAACCTGCACCCCCTGCGTTGGAAGGCGAAGTCCCAACCACTGGCCGACATTAGAAGTCCCCAGGGAATTAACTATTGATCTTGATCTTCTGTTAGCAGTTTTATGGAGTCACCAGTTTCTTCTGTAAATTCTCACTCAATTGAATGGTATGATGTAGAAGTTTATCAGAACCGTGTCCTCTAGAGAAGTGTCAGAGCCCTTTCCATGAACTTCTCTGAAGAGGAAACGTATCTCTAAAGATCAGAGTAAAACCACGTGTACAAATGACAAAAGACTCAGAATCACTGGCTAAAGATTAAGCGTTGTGACCTAATCACAGTGCAATTGACAAGGAAAGCAGTTTATTTCTGGGACATTACAACATTTTAAGATAATAACTGGAATTATGACTGATGACAGTATACCAGGATGGATCAGGTTTCCAGAAATTTCAGAAACCACATTTTATACCTATACAGACACAGCATAATACTTGATGATGCTTCTCATGTAATTTAGTATATCAGTTAAGCCTTCTTCGTTTAACATCTTTTTTATTAGAAGAGAGAACAAATCTTTGAGATATTTTGGGAGCCCAAAGAAACATCTCGGGGTTTCCCTGGTGGCTCAGAGAGTAAAGAATCTGTCTGTAGTGTGGAAGACCCTGGGTTCGATCCTTGGGTTGGGTAGATACCCTGGACAAGGGTATGGCAACCCACTCCAGTGTTCTTGCCTGGAGAATCCCATGGACAGAGGAGCCAGGCAGCTACAGTCCTTGGGATCGCCAGGAGTCAGACATGACTGAGTGACTTTCATGAAACATCTCATAATTCAAAGTTAGTTCTAAATCAAAAAACATCATTTAGAATTTGAGTTTACAAAAAAATAAAACCCAGAAGTTTTTTTTAAAAAAATAACACGTGGTCAAATAGGATCATAGGTCACTGTGAAGCAATGCTTATTCATTCAACCAAAGTAACAAAGACTTCATAGCAAAATAAGAAAAAGGTTATATATGTTGTAAAATCCTTAGTTACACGATATAGAATCTTTGTTTCTGAAAACATAGTACATCAGAAAGAAGGTAAAAAGAACTTTACATTATAACGTTTATAAAGGAAAATTATAAACTTATAAAGAAAACCTCTGTTGACAATTTTTCATTAAGATCAGCCCAATAATCTGCCGCATCTACTGAAGCCTGAACGCTCGGCCAGGCCACGAGGGAAGCCCCCGCGGAGAGACACCCGCAGGCTGCAGTGAAGGCAGCCCCTGCTGGCCGCAGCCAGAGGGCAGCCCTGCGGGAGGGAGGGCCCGGAGCCCCGCAAGGAAGAGATGAACGGTTCAGGAAGCTTCCAGCGAAGAAAGGCTCAGACAGACACTCTGCGAAAACTTTTCTTTTCAGCAGAGAAAGTTTCACTCTGTTTTTTTTTTATATTAAGAATGACTGACTTAGAAGTATTGAATTCATTCTGATCTCAGCCAGCTCTGACCATACATAACGCTCCTTTCTAAAGACTCTTTTTTCTGTTTCTTTTTGCAGCTTCCTGGGTCCACATTGTCTGTCCCTTAGAGATCACCAGCTTTAACACAAAAATCACTTTCTTTTCCCTTAACGAAACCTTGCATATGAAGATATTTTCCATATCAATTTTAGTAGTTTTTATTATATATATTAATTAGAATTTTAACCCTTAAAAACTTTTGTTTCTAGTAAGGAGTAAGAAATTATGGACTATCTTTTACATTAGCATTCTGTAGACTGACAAACTTATTAATATTTTTTATAATTTCTAGAAACATGTACTTTCTCAGAGATAATTACTCAGGGTAGTATCAAGTTTATTTGCTAATAGTAGTCCTGAATACCTTTAGCTTCTCTGTAGAAGGAAGTCTACGTAGAGTAATTCTGCTTCTCCCGTGATTGGGCTTCCCTGGTGGCTCAGCTGGTAAAGAATCTGCCTGCAATGTGGGAGATCTGGGTTTGATCCTTGGGTTGGGAAATCCCCTGGAGAAGGGAAAGGCTACCCACTCCAATATTCTGGCCTGGAGAATATCTAGATGTGTATAAGAGACAGCTGTAGAAGGAAGTCTACGTAGAGTAATTCTGCTTCTCCCGTGATTGGGCTTCCCTGGTGGCTCAGCTGGTAAAGAATCTGCCTGCAATGTGGGAGATCTGGGTTTGATCCTTGGGTTGGGAAATCCCCTGGACAGGGGAAAGGCTACCCACTCCAATATTCTGGCCTGGAGAATCCCATGGACAGTGCACGTGATTGCAAAGAGTCAGATGCGACTTTCACTTTCATTTTCATATGCAGTCATGAATGTTTCAGCGTCTTATTTTATTTGGGAATGATCTGCTGCTGCTGCTGCTGCTGCTGCTAAGTCGCTTCAGTCGTGTCCGACTCTGTGCGACCCCATAGACGGCAGCCCACCAGGCTCCGCCATCCCTGGGATTCTCCAGGCAAGAATAATGGAGTGGGTTGCCATTTCCTTCTCCAATGCATGAAAGTGAAAAGTGAAAGGGAAGTCGCTCAGTTGTGTCCGACTCTTCGCGACCCCATGGACTGCAGCCCACCAGGCTCCTCCGCCCATGGGATTTTCCAGGCAAGAGTACTGGAGTGGGGTGCCATTGCCTTCCCCCTTGGGAATGATCTAGATAGTTAATAAATTTCCATCATATAACAAAACTCCGAAGTTTCCAGTTACCAAAAAGTTTGGAGAAACTATTTTTAAGTATCATAAAACATAATTATTCTTAAAGAATTCACCTAACAACTCTTATTTACATTTAATTCACTTATGAAAATACCATCATGTCAACTATTTTTTGACAAATTTTATAACAGAGATAACATGAATTTTTTGATTTTAGTGAACCTTGGTACAATAAAAGTAATTATACTTACTGGTGATGACTCTGAAGAAATGTCTGTATTAATTAAACCAACAAACTAGTTTTAATGTCAGAAATTAATTTAATGTTGAAAATCTCCCAGATCACATGAGCCTGAAATTCATATGGGTTCGTTCCTGTTCTATTTCTGAAAACTTATATAAGCACGTAGTTTTCTTTAAGCCAGTTATACAGAGCTCTCTTACAAGTTAGTGTTGGCAATGCCGTCCAGAGGTACAGACATACCGTGCTGATGAGTACACTGATAGGGAAACGCACAGCCGCCCCGGCAGACGCAGACCGAGGCCCCGCAGTTTCCGTTTCTCAACTGGCCTCGTGCATCACGTACAGGGCAGAAGTCACTGGCTTATAAACAACAGTTGGAGTAAGTTAAGCCTGGCGCTCAGAGAGCTAGTCTTTTTTTTTTCATATTCCTGCATTCCTGATCCTTGGCCCCTCCTTTTTCGTTGTTTATTGTTTATTGTTTATTTGGCCAGTTCATCCAGCCTGGAGCCCTGCATTGCAAGAGCAGAGTCTCAGCCACGGGCTCACCAGGGAAGTCCCAGCTAAGCCTTTCATCATTTGCAGAGAAGAGTTTTAAGATCTGTAACTGCCCTTGACAAAATGCTGGTCACTAGGGGAACAGTCACATAGTTAAAGGGTTGCCACTCCCATCCCCCTAGACAGTCCAGCTCAATCACCGGTGGCCAGTGAGCTGACTGATCAGGTAACGAAGCCTCCGGAACACTGATAAGGACCGGTACCAGCCGCTGCACACCTGGAGCTGCCAGGAGCTGCCCCCTTCTCCACACCCTGCCCCGAGCACCCTCCCACCCGAATTGCATCCTTGTATGATAAACTGGTCACCTGGTAAGGAAGCTGTTTCTCTGAGTTCAGTGTGCCACTCTGGGAAACTAATCAAACCCAAAGAGAAAGCAAGTCTTAGGAACTGCAACCTACACCCAGCCGGTCAGAGGCACAGGCGACAACCTGGACCCGTGACTGGCGTCTTAAGGTGCAGGCAGGGACCGTCCCGGGGGTCTGAACCTGTTACCTGAGGGGCTGATGCTGTCCAGGAAGCCCGTGCTGGAACTGGATTGAATGTGTGGGACACCCAGCTGGTGTCGGAGAACCTCTGGGGGGCGTGGGGAAAAAACCACACATGCGAATGCCCGAGAGTAATGAAAACACACCCATGTAAAGCTTGCAGCAGTCACAGCGATGTCACTCACAGCAGCAACGAGCGGAAACAGCCCAAACGCCCAGCGAGGGATGGATCCGTAGCAAGATGCTGTATCCACACAACGGACTGCTGTTTGGCCAAAAGGAGGACGAAGCAGAGATGAGAGCTGGTCTAGAGAGGAAGCTGCACGCTCGTGCTCACAGCAGCTTCATTCGCCACAGCCAAGAGTGGAGGCAAGCCGGGGGTCCGCCACTAGACGGACAGACAGCAGTCGGCGCTCTGTGTCTAACACTGTGCTGTGCTTAGTCATGTCACTCGTGTCTGACTCTGAGGCCCCGTGGACGTCAGCCCGTCAGGCTCCTCTGTCCACGGGACTCTCTAGACAAAATGCTGGAGCGGGTGGCCATGCCCTCCTCCAGGGGCTCTTCCTGACCCCGCGGTCAGACCCTCATCTCCTGCGTCTCCGGCATTGCAGGCGGATTCTTTACTGCTGAGTCGCTGGGGAATGTGACGCATCCTATGTAATATCATTAATCCTTAATGTAATATTATTCATCCTTAGAAAGGAAGGAGATTCTGACCCTAACTCTAACCTTGAGGACATGATGCTCAGTGACGAAAGACGAAAGATCACAAACCGCATGGCTCCGTTGACATGAAATATTCAGAACAGTCAAATCTACAAGAGGGGCTGGTGGCGGGGCTGGGGGAGTAACTGCTGGGGTGCAAGGCTCCTCTGGGGGTAGCGGTGTGCTCTAAAACTGAGAGTGGCGGGAACTTCCCGGCGGTCCAGTGATTGAGACTCCACACCTGCAATGAGGAGGCGCGGGTTCCATCTCTGGTCTGGGAACCAAGGTCCCACATGCTGCGCAGCCAAAAATAGATCCATAGCTCTCAAGCACCTCATGCTGGCTCTGAGGCTCTTTAAAAGCAAAAGATTAAAAAATAAATAGAATCGATTGTGGTGACAGAGGCACCAGTTTGCAGCTACACTGAAAGCCCCTCAGTAGGTGAATTACGCCTCAGTAAAGCTCACCGAGAGCCAGACGTCCTGGAACGTGAAGTCAAGCGAGCCTTAGGAAGCATCACTACAAACAAAGCTAGTGGAGGTGATGGAATTCCAGTGGAGCTGTTTCAAATCCTGAAAGATGATGCTGTGAAAGTGCTGCACTCGGTATGGCAGCAAATTTGGAAAACTCAGCAGTGGCCACGGGAATGGAAATGGTCAGTCTTCATTCCAATTACAAAAAAAGGCAATCCAAAAGAATGCTCAAACTACCACACAATTGCACTCATCTCACATGCTAGTAAAGAAATGCTCAAAATTCTCCAAGCCAGGCTTCAGCAATACGTGAACCGTGAACTTCCAGATATTCAAGCTGGTTTTAGAAAAGGCAGAGGAACCAGAGATCAAATTGCCAACATCCACTGGATCATCGAAAAAGCAAGAGAGTTCTAGAGAAACATCTATTTCTGCTTTATTGACTATGCCAAAGCCCTTGACTGTGTGGATCACAATAAACTGTGGAAAATTCTGAAAGAGATGGGAATACTAGACCACCTGACCTGCCTCTTGAGAAACTTGTATCCAGGTCAGGAAGCAACAGTTAGAACTGGACATGGAACAACAGACTGGTTCCAAATAGGAAAAGGAGTACGTCAAGGCTGTATATTGTCACCCTGCTTACTTAACTTATATGCAGAGTACATCATGAGAAACGCTGGGCTGGATGAAGCACAAGCTGGAATCAAGATT
>SJYX01018455.1:94630-148548 GCA_006410675.1 Oreotragus oreotragus
CCATTCTGTAAACTCTAAAACGCAGCCTGTTTTTATTTTCCTTAAGAATGAAATTTCCTTGTAATGATATGTTCCTAATATAACTCAATGATGTGTAATATTTGGGTATATTGAATTAAAATTCTTGTCGTGCTCAAAAAAACACCCAGAGCGTGTGTGGTGAGCCGATGAAGGAGTAGCTTCCAGCCTGGATAGGATAAGGGTCTGGCTGCTTCTCTTTCCTCCCCAGCCTGGCAGGACTGACCCAGGGGGGACCAGCCACCCCCACACGTGCACCGCTCCACCCTGCGGGGGCCGTACCCTGGCTTGGCGGGGCCACAGGAAGACCCCCCAGGTCTGCAGAGACATATAGCCTCCCTGGGTTTGGCGGCTGTTACAGCAGAAAGTCTGGACTGTGCACATCTTAAAGGTCATGGTTGTAATTTTTTACCCTGGCCTGAATTTAGGTGACTAATGCCTGCGGCATGCCCTTGCGGAGGTTACAAGCAGGTGTGTGCAAGTGGCTTCTTTTGTGAAACCTCAGCCTGCAGACGCTGCGAGCTGGGTGGCTAGGCCCCCTGGGCGTCCATTCAGGACACGGCCTTCCAGGCGCAGCCAGGGGCCCGAGGGCTTCCCGAGGACAGCCACCCTGTGTCCTGTTCCTGACATGGCTGAGGTCGCTCCTTTTCTGTAGAGAAGACGCAGGTGCTGAGGTCGCTCCTTTTCCGTCGAGAAGACGCAGGTGCTGGCACACAGCTGGGACACAGGGATGAGCGTCTGACCACGAAGGAGGTGAAGGACCCTCTCTGTGCGTCTGGACCCTGGGGAGGTCCCGGCACTGGGAGCAGGGTGAGACCCTGAAGAGCGGGGTGGTCCTCCCCACAGACCGCGCCCCGAGCAGCCTCGGCTGGGCTGCCAAACAGTTTGCGTTGCATTCCACAGGGCCGGAGCGAGGGGGCGAAGTGGGTGATTAAATGGTAGATCCCACTGCTGCTGCTGCTGCTAAGTCGCTTCAGTCATGTTCCACTCTGTGCGACCCCCACCAGGCTCCCCCGTGCCTGGGATTCTCCAGGCAAGACTACTGGAGTGGGCTGCCATGCCCTCATCCAGGGGATCTTCCTGACCCAGGGGTGGAACCCTGCAGGGGCCGCCAGGGAAGCCCCGTTCAGTGCACACTTACTGATAAAGATGTGTGTTCTGCTGTTCTTGGATGGAGTTTTCTAGAGATGTCAGTCAGATCCAGCTGTCCGGAGCACCCTGCCATCCGGATGCCGTCTCATCACTCATCGCTTTACCAGGCTTCCCTCTGTCCCACTGAATGTGGAGCAGAGGGTGTTGAGATCCCCTTCGGCGGTTGTGCATCTGTCTCTGTCCCCACAGTTCTCCCTGGTTTTGCTTCAAGCGTTCTGAAGCTCTACAACTAGGTATATAAACGTTCAGGATTTCTATGTCCTCCTGATAAGCGCATCCCTTTACCAGCTGAAAACAACCCAGTGTGTCCCTGGTGATCCCAAGGCAGCACCTTTCGCGCCCTCTGCTCAGCGTTCTCTCGGTTATGCGACTTCTTACTCTGACGTGTGGCAACAGGAACCGTGCCTGGCCCTGCGTGGTGAACGGTACGATTTCTGCAGCTCTTTCAGGCGATGCTCTTTTCCTCCTTGGCAGTTCATCCCGTGCCTGCTCTGGTCTGAACTCAGTTGAAGGCTCCAGGGGAGCCTCTGAAGACAGCGGTCCCTTCTCTGCAGGATCTCCGCTCTGCAAATGCCAGCCTGCCCCACTTCCTCAGGCCCTGGCCAAGTCCCCTCAACCCAGGGAGACCCTGCCCTGCCCCTCGGTCACCCTCCTGGTGTGGCAGCCTGCATTGTCTCTCCGGGCAGTGAACAGAGTCATCCTAGGGTCCCCATCCCACATGGACCACTGACCTAGGTTGCCTGATGTCCTGTGTCTTGAAAACTGCAGCTTAGTTATTTTGTGTGGATTTTAAACATTCATTCGAGCTGTTCTGCAGACATCTACCTTATCGTTTCTCCGTTATGCTGCACCCAGAGCGTGCGTGCATCAGATTCCCCCGACGACGGGCAATTAGGCTGCCAGCTCTGCTGCACAAACAACTACACAGCAAACAGCCTTGAGTGCGTCCCTGGCGGGTTAGCTGAGGAGGGTGCAGAACACGAGTTCTGGAGAGCGCTCCTGGGCGTGACTAGCTTGCGAAGCCCCAGAGCGCCTCTGCCAGGCTGACTCCTACCTGAGGCCCCGGCTCAGTTTTCACCAGCCCTTGGTCTCCCTCCCCACCGGAGGCTGCTCTTCTGATGGAGATAAGGTGGCGTCTCGTTGCTGGTCCATTTCTCTCTCTCGCTGCGAGTCTGAGCGCCTTTCCCTCGCCTGCCAAGCCTCCGGGCTTCCCCCCTCTGAGTTCACAACGTCTGTCCGTTTATCCTCATGTCCAGCTCTTTGCAACCCCACGGATGCCAGGCTTGTCCGTCCTGCACCGTCTCCCGGGGATTGGGAGTCAGGGATGCCATCCAACCATCCCGTCCTCTGTCACCCCTCTCCTCCTGCCCTCAGTCTTTTTTAGCATCAGGGTCTTTTCAAATGAATCACCTCTTTACATCAGGTGGCCAAAGTATTGGAGCTTGGGCATCATCATCAGTCCTTCTAATGACTATTCAGGGCTGATCTCCTTTAGGATGGACTGGTTGGATCTCCTTGCAGTCCAAGGGACTCTCAAGAGTCTTCTCCAGCACCACAGTTCAAAAGCATCAATTCTTCGGCACTCAGCTTGCTTTATGGTCCAACTCTCACGTCCATACATGACTACTGGAAAAACCATTGTTTTGACTAGATGGATCTTTGCTAGTAATGCCTCTGCTTTTTAATATGCTCTCTAGGTTGGTCATAATTTTTCTTCCCAGGAGCAAGTGTCTTTTCATTTCATGGCTGCAGACACCAGCTGCAGCGATTTTGGAGCCCAAGAAAATAGTCTCTCACTGTTTCCATTTTTTGCCCATCTATTTGCCATGAAGTGGGGGGGCCAGTTTCCATACTGTGCTGGTGCTGCTAAGTCACTTCAGTCGTGTCCGACTCTGTGTGACCCCATAGACGGCAGCCCACCAGGCTCCCCCATCCCTGGGATTCTCCAGGCAAGAATACTGGAGTGGGTTGCCATTTCCTTCTCCAATGCATGAAAGAGAAAAGTGAAAGTGAAGTCGCTCAGTCTGTCCGACTGTTAGCGACCCCATGGACTGCAGCCCACCAGGCTACTTCATCCATTGGATTTTCCAGGCAAGAGTACTGGGGTGGGGTGCCATTGCCTTCCCCGTACTGTGGATATTAATTATTCGTTGGTGTTAGACAATGGTAAACATTTTCATCCTTCACTTGCCTGTTATCCTTTGTCAGGCAGATAACAAATGCATGTGCCCCATGGGACTGTATCGTAGACTGAACAGATGAAAGATGCTGAGCACTTAGATCAATACCTGGCACCTCTGAAGCATGCAAAGGTGTCGTTTATCTTCAGTCTCGTCAAGAATCCACCCAAAGACATACAAAACACCATGGGGGGCTCTTGGTACATCAGGACGCTCCGTGAATCCTGGGGCCTGTGGGGGCCACTACGAGGCGAAACCTGGACACAGAAGGCCAAGGAGGGCTTACCTGCCATGACAACGCAGATGGACTGGGCCCAGCGAGGATTCCCCAGGCTGATGTCATCATTCGGGTGACATACAGGGTCTTGGCCCTGGATGTTAACTGTTGGGTTTCTGAGCAGATGTAGGCAGTTAGGTGGAGCAGCTGGTGTTTAGAATTCCCTTCCCAGTCAACACTTTCTACAGAAATTCACTTGCCGGGACCCTGCCTTCCATTTCTGCCCCTCTTCAGTTCTCCTGCCGGAGACGTCTTCTCTGCCCAGCTCTACAGCCCACAACTTCACTCTGTAAAGCTCCATGATGACAACTTACTGTTAATAATACCCTGTCTTGATTCTCATGCCCACTCTAGGGTTGAAACCCCCTTTTCTGGCCCACCTCTCACTTTTTCTGCCCATCAGCTCCCTCTGCCTTTCTCCAGGATATGTGGTCAGTGCCCTGGAGGCCAGGTGGTGCTGTTCTGATGAACAGTTTCTCTTCGTGTTTGTCTTACCGAGTGTCTCGTTTCAGCCTATGTGTTCTCTCCCAATACCTCCTGTTCAAACCTTCCCACATCTGTCAGATGCAAAGTGGCAGCCTTTTCTGATTTTATCCTTTACAAACATGGCATAGATACTGAACTCATCCAATATTCACTGCATCAATTCCATCAGAAATTGCTTTTTTGTTCAGCATAAGGTAGGGGTCAAATGTCAAGCTTTGTCCCCAAGTGCAGCCAACTGTTTTAGTACATGTACTACAAGATACTGCTCAGCAGGGCCAACACCCTCATAAATCAAGTTTTTGTATTTTGTTCCATTGGTGAACTTGTCTATCTCCATATCTGTGTCATAGGCTCAATTACTATAGTTTTAGNGGTCAAATGTCAAGCTTTGTCCCCAAGTGCAGCCAACTGTTTTAGTACATGTACTACAAGATACTGCTCAGCAGGGCCAACACCCTCATAAATCAAGTTTTTGTATTTTGTTCCATTGGTGAACTTGTCTATCTCCATATCTGTGTCATAGGCTCAATTACTATAGTTTTAGAATACATTTGACATCTTCTGGAACAGTCTCCTCCTGTCTCCGGCTTCTCTTCCTTCTCCTGGAATGTCTTGGCTAACATCTAGCCTTTGTTCTATACAGATTCTAGAATCAGCTTGCTAAATAGTCTTTAAAAAAAAAAAAAAACCTGTAGGGATTTTAATGACAATTTCTTTTGTAGGGCAATTTGGGTGACAATTGACATATTTCTGACATTAAGTCTTTCTATCCATGGATTCATGGATATGGTATATAGCTTCCCAACTTATTCAGGTCTTAATGTGTTTTAATAAAGTTTTATTATTTTTCCTTAACACTCATAAAAGTTGTAGTTTTGTCTCATCTATTCTGTTGTTGCTGTTTTCAATGATGTTTTACAAAACTGTGTCTCCTGGTTAGGATATTTATTTTTAATTGAAGGATCATTGCAATATTGTGTTTTCCCTCCTTGAGCCTCCCTCCCATCTCCCACCCCTCTAGGTGGTCACAGATTCCCAGTTGGGAGTTCCTCAATTTGGGTCATACATCAAATTCCCACTGGCTGTCTATTTTGCATATGTTAGTGTCTATTTTTCCAAGCTACTCTCTCCATTCCTCCCACTTTCTGCTTCCCACCCACTATTGAGGATATTTAGACACACATGTAGATTAGTTTCTGGCTGGCCTCCCCAGATCCTCTCCACCTTTCTCTACCTCTTTGTGTCTCTGTCTACAGAATGGATCTCCGGGTTAGCTTGATGGCAGACACTGTACAGATCAGAGATGGGAGGACAGAGGTCAGGGGTTCGTGTCCCCAGGCCCCTCCCACAGCCCTGTGGTTGGCAGTGACTTCGCCTCTTTTCCTGACCTCTGCTCCCTCCCTCTCTTCCAGGCCAGGAGTAGTGGCAGCTCCCTGGGACTAAAAGTCTCTCATGCTTTGCTTTTCACTTCGCTCTGCCCTTTCTTGGTAAACAGTACATTTGCTGAAATCTCTCCAGTGTTCTTATTGAAAACACCGTTTCTTGCTGGGACCCTGACTGAAACTATAATAGCCACCATAAGTGACCCCAGAAAACAGGCTCTAAATGGGATGCTGGCCTTGAGGTGCACGTCTATTTGATGAGTGTGTGGATAAAATCCTTGCCCAGGGAAATCGAGTACCAGGAGCCTGTGTCATCCAGACACATCCCAATTCCTAAAATGATCACCAGCGGCGGCATAGGACGCCGTGCGAGTGGGTAGCCAGTCGCTTGGGCAAATGCGGGATTGCAAAGGCCGCGCAGTGGGCTGGCTACTTCTGAAGGCTCTGGGAGGCACACAGCAGGGAAAGGACGGTTCAAGGCTCGGGTGTGACAGTGCCCTCCAGGCAGGCCACCGGGAACGCCTGCACCTCGACGAGCTGGGGTTCTCACCGGTTTGCAGACCAGTAAGACCGCACACCCTGGGGCGCACAGGGGGACCCCATGTAGGACTGGGGCTTTTGTGGGTGATTCGGGTAAGGTTTAAGGACGCGGGGTCTCGCTGTGGGTTGGGTGCCATCTGGAAGCTTCTAACACTTCCCATCTGGGAGAGGCGACTGGCGGGCGGCGGAGGCTGTGGCGCGAGGGGGAAGCGGCGCTCCAGCTCGGGTGCGAGAGGGTGGCCACTGGCGGGGGGCATCCGCGCGGCCGACTGGAGCGGCCGCCGCCTGGGAGCCGCCTGTGTCGAGAGCACCAGGCCCGGGGAAGCCGCCTCGGATGGAAAAGCGCCGGGCTGCGTGGAGACTCCAGGGACCGCCCGGCCAGCAGCGTCGGGCACACCGTGCCGAGGGGCCGGCGGGCGGCAGGGGCATCGCGCGGCCTCACCGCCGGAACACCCGGAAGGCCGCGGCCGCACCGGGGCACGCCGGCCACTCGCGCGGCGCAGCCGGGCCCCGAGCCCGCTGCAGCCGCGGCGGCTCCAGTCACAACCCGCTCCGGCCAGCCGCGCCCGACGGCCGCCGCGCCCCAGCGCGCAAGCGCACACCGCCGGCTCGGGAGCCACTGCACGGGGCCGCGGCGCGGGGGGTGCAACTGCGCAGGCGCCCGGCGGGAGCGCGGCGCCTGCGCGAGAAGCCGGAAGCGGCGGCGCGCACTGCGCCTGCGCGCGGGCCGGGCGGGGGCGGGGCCGCCGTCAGCTGACTGAAGCGGCTGCGGCCTCGCGGGACCGCCGTCGGCTCGCGTCTCTGTCAGCTGTCGGTGGGCGAGGCGCGGGGCCGGCCGGACCATGGCGACCACCGTCAGCACGCAGCGCGGGCCGGTAGGCTCCGGCGGGGGCGGGCTCCGCGGCCTTCGGGCACAGGCAGGGCCCGACGCCGGGCTGCGTGCGAGCGGAAGGGAGTCCCGGGAGGGAGAGGCCGCGCACCGTGCGGGTCCCCGGGGGGAGGAGGCCTCACGCTCACTGGGCCCCCGAGGCGGGGGGTGGTCGGCGCCCGTTGCTTCCCCGGGAGGAGGAGGTCCCGCACCCACCGGCGGGCCCCCGGGAGGAGGAGGGTCGGCGCCCGCTGGGTCCCCGGGGCGGGGGAGGGTCGGCGCCCGCTGGGTCCCCGGGATGGCGGAGGGTCGGCGCCCGCTGGGTCCCCAGGATGGCGGAGGGTCGGCGCCCGTTGCTTCCTCGGGAGGAGGAGGGTCGGCGCCCGTTGCGTCCCCGGGAGGAGGAGGGTCGGCGCCCGTTGCTTCCCCGGGTGGAGGCGGCCCCGCCCCCACCGGCGGGCCCCGGGGTCGGGAGGGCCGGCACCCGCTGGGTCTGTGTCTGGAGTGTCCCTCTGTAGAGGAGCAGCGGACAGCTTTTGGATGAAGGAGGGTCCAGGCCCAGCTGTGTCCCTCGGTTTCTTGGGTAAACACATGAGGGGTCCTGAGCTGGGAGTCCTCTTCTGCCCCCGGCCCTGGAGTCCTGTCTCCCGCGCGGCTACTGTGTCCTTGTCCAAGAGCAAGGCTCGGTTTCCTGGGGAGTCGCCTCTAGCCCTGTTCAGACTGGGTTAGGGTGCCTGACCATGAGCAGTGAGGTTTGTTTGTTTTAGTCACAGTCGGAGCCTTCAGCTGGTTCTGGTTGCTGCTTTGGTGTGGCGTCACCAGGGAAGCCCCCGCAGCCCCGGCTCTTCCCACTCCGTCAGGGTGGACAGCTCTCGTCTGTGTCTCTGCCAGCCGGAGACACATCTATCCACATGACGTCTTTCTGAATTTGAGGAAAGCAGGTCTTGTTGGAAGCCCTTTGGGCACAGGTGCTCTTTCTGAGCATTTGAATGGGACGTAACAGGACTTCGGGACAGACATGGGTGTGGAAAGGTCCTGGAGTCCGTAGGGTGGATTCTGGCCCCTGACTTCACGTCTCCACTTTCACTGCACACAGTGGCTTGGAGCAGGCTGAGCGTCGGCACTAACTCCATTCTACACAGTGGCTCATCTGAGAAGCTCGGGGCGCAGATTGATCATTCCCCTGGGGCAGGGGCGCGTGTCGGTTCTGTCCTGGGTCAGACCTGCTGGGAGCTCCGTGCCTTCGTCAGGCAGGACCCACAGGCAGACATAAACAGGCCTGCTGGGACCCAGGCGAGGGGAGCACGTGGTGAAGGCGGGCCTCTCGTCCAGAGGGGTGTTGGCCCTGCACGGAGGTAGGGCTGTGACAGGGCCCGGGTGGCAGAGGGTGTCTGGATGCGAGGCCTGGTGGCCCGGATGGCTGGCCCCACGCGCGGACTAGCAGGGGTGAGGGGTGCTCCTTAGGAGCCACGCCCGCGCCCTGAGGTTCGGTCCGGGCCAGGGCAGCTGGGGGCCCCGGTGCTTGGGTGCGCTGGCCGCGGCGCAGGGGCTCCTGGTGTCTTGGGTAGCACGGCTCACTGATGCCGCTGTCAGGCTCACAGAGGAGCCAGGCCTGGGCCTGACGGTCTGACCTGGAATCGTGGTGAGCAGTGGCCTCCCTGCGCCAGGGCGTGGGGTGAATAGGGCTGTGGAGGAAGCACGTCTGACCGAGACTTGAGGGAGGGGGAGCGTGGGGAGCAGAGCTGAAGAGGGCGGGGAGAGCCGCTGCTCCGAGGCCGGGGGTCCTGAGGGGGGCGCCTGTGCTGGGGGGCGGGGGCCATTAGAGTGTGCTTTCTGTGTTTGCTAGAGCTTTTGCCTGGTACCCACCCCCTCGTTCCACATCCCTCCTCCAGCCTCTCCCCCGTGGGTGAGCTGCACTTGCAGAGGCTTCCTGTCCAGTTACCGGCGTGGCGGGGCCCTTCCTTTTGCGGTTGCTAGAGTCTGGTGGAGACCTCTTCCCTTGCGAGGATGCATAGACTTGGCGGGGGCTGTCCTGTGCCTGCCTGGTGCAGTGGAGGCCCGCGGATGGCGTGGCGTGCGGCAGAATGGCGAGAGCAGCCAGGGCCTCTTGGGGGGGCGCTCCCTGCGCTGGGTCCCGGCCGGGTGGCACGCCCAAGGGCCAGCCTCTGCCGGGCGTCCCAGCCCGGCTTACACAGGACAGGCAGCACTCAGCCTCAGTCCAGGGTCACTGACCAGGGGACCCAGGCCGACTCTGAAGTCTGACTGTCTCCTCCGGCGCCTGGTGAAGGACAGGTGGGCAGGGTCCCCGGGCACATGAAGGCAGAAGTGGGCCCGCCCCCTGGGGGAGACTCCCTCTGTCCCTGAACAGGGAGCCTGAGGAGCTGGGAATCTACTTCAGTTCCAGAAGACGCGGTGTCTTCGGGGTGGTTTTCCCTGAGTGGCCGCTGAGGGCTGCCCGCCCTGTGCTGTCTGCCCGCTTTCAGTGGTGCTGGCATTTCCCTCCTGACTACCTTCTCCACCCTGTGCTGCTTTCTGCTCCCCAGAGGATGCAAAGCACGACTGGGCACCCTCGGGAGCAGCTGTGTGGGGCTCGGAGGAGGTTTGTGGCACGTGCCGCTGCAGCCCCCTGTGCTGCTGGCCAGCTCGGCGGGCAGCGGTCAGGCTTGGTCAGAGGCTGAGCCTTGCTCTGTGCCCACAGACTCCAGGCCGACGGGAGCGGTGAGGGCCACTTGCCCAGCTTTGGGAGATGCGGGCTGGTCAGTGCAGCCCCTTGCTGTCATTTCCCTCGTGAGGCCTGAGGGCGAGCTGTCGGGCGACGCCGTGTGGCCTGTGATGGCCAGGTCCTCGTCAGCCTTGCACGAACTGATCACTGTTGCTGGACCTGTGACCCACCGGGGGTGGCAGAGAGTTGTGTCTGAGTTTCATTGCGTGGCTTTGGGGAGCCTGTTGGGACAGGGGAATGCGGTCTAGCTGTCCTTCAGTACAGTCTGTGTGGAAGGCAAGACGCAGGCTCAGGCCTTGCTCTGTCTTTGCAGTTTTCAGAGGAAGGAGCGGTTCTTCCCTTCGGGCTGGTGCGTGGCTTTCTCTCTCTCTCGGTTGGAGTCTGGCCCGAGCTCCCTTCTTGCTGAAATGGCCCGCTCTCGCCAGGTGCATCCATCCCTCTGGCCCAAGTCCTGGGCGAGGGGTGGCCTCTCCGCCCAGCTGGCCTGTGTCCTGATTGCCCAGAGCTCTGCTCTGGATTCTCTGCGGCTGAGTTAGGAGCGCTCCCGGGCTGAGGCGGCCCCGTCTTCCTGTGAGTCAGACCTTGTTGTGTGTGGTGATCCTGCTGGCCGTGTACAGGCCTTTCTTGTTCGGCCTGTTGCGATGAGGGCCACCAGCTTGCTCTCAGGGAGTGTCTGCCTGGTGGACTTCCGCTCTCGGACTCACTCTTGGAGCGTGCATGGGGTGGGTCTGCCGCCAGCGGCGCGCGCTCGGCCGCCAGGCCCTCGCCCTTTGCTGGGAGCGTGCTTGCTCCTGGCGCCTGCCTGCCCTCCGTGCGCGCACAGCCACGCACGCTGCGTGTCCCAGCACTCCCTCCTGTGCTTTTGTTTGCTTGATTTTCTTCTCTTTCTCTCCTTGCCTCCTGTTGGAGTCACTAGCCCAGGTGCATTCCGTTTTCCTTCTCTGCTGGTTTGAAACACGTCGTCCTTCTCGCTTGTTGCAGTCCTCCTGGGGACGTCACCGTGCGGCCCTGGGGGCTCTCAGGTCCGTCCCTGTAACGGCCCTCCTGGGCAGCAGGCGGCCTCGGTGACCTCTGCTTTCCTCCCGGGAGGGGTGTTATTTGATGAGTTGGTGTTTGTTCAGATGGATTGTTCGTCCTTTCTCTGATTCCTGAAAGGTCTGTGTGGTATCTGGGACTCTGAGCTCACGGTCCCCTTCTGTCCGGATGTGAAGCTGCCGTGTGGCCTCAGCAGCAGACTCGCGTCCTTCGCCCCGCCCCCGCCGATGGTGCTACCCCGGCTGGACAGGAGCCGGGGCGGGGTGGCAGTGGGGCCCGGGAGGGGCCGCTGCCTGTCACAGTGGGAAGGCCCCGGGGGCAGAGCCCGCCTGCATTCTGTGGGGCGTGGGAGTGAGCAGGTGGAGGGGGAGACTCGGGTGGTGACTTGTCTGGGGTTTGTTCTGGGGCCTCTGAAAATGGCTGCAGCTGTGGACACAGGTGCGATGTCCCTCCCTGCTGGGGGTCTCTGTCTTCACCGGGATTTCCTTCTTTCCCTGGGACCCTCGCTGATGTTCCCGTCGCCTCAGGCGGCAGCCCCAGGCCCTTTGTGGCTCCCACTGGAAACTTGCTCACACCCACAGGCTCTTGTGCTGCTCTGCCTTCTGAGCAGACCCAGAGCCGGTTCCTTCTCAGCCTGGGCACCTCCACACCTGCCTCCTCTGCCCACTGGGTCCCCGCTGCCACCCCTGGGGCCAGGCCCCAGGCAGAGCCCGTTGTGCGAGCAGCCCCCTCCTCGTCTCCGAGTCGGAGCCCGGTGCTCCTGGCGCCTGCCTGCCCTCCCTGCTCCTGCCCTCGCTGCTTGCCCGGCTCTGGCCACCTCCCCACCGCCCCTGGAGCTGCCCCCCGGGCTCCTGGACAGGCCTGTGCCCCGCTTCCCCCCAGACCCGGTGTGCCGCCCCTTCCTGCCTTCAGGCTGCTGCGGAGGCGGCGTCTTCTCCCCAGGCCTCCTGGGCCGGCCGCGCGGCCTCCCCTTGGGCAGCAGTGGGGCCTTGTGCGGTTGCCTGTCTGCTGTTGGGACGCGAGCCCCGCGGGTGCTGCGGCTGCCCCGCGTCTGGCTGCGAAGAGGCGCACGTGCGGTGGGGCTGAGGCCTGGCAGTGCAGCGCCCGTCCGCCCCGGCCCTGCTGCCCCACAGCCTGCGGCGGCCGGCACACTGCAGTGTAGACAGGGTGCTCCGTGTCAGTTGCGCCAGGTCCTGAGCAGCGTGAGAAGCGCTGGAGCTTCTGGCCGAGCCCCCGGAGCTGCTCACTGTCCGTCAGCGGCCTGGCCTGGTGCTCGTGTGGCTGGCGGTGTCCTCTCTTGGCTCACCCTTGGCGTCTTTGTGCTCACTTAATGCCTCCTCTCGGCCCCCTGTCTGGGGCTTGTGTGGACTGTTGGCAGGGCCGGGACAGCCAGACGCTTGGGCTTCAATGGCCTGTTGTCTGAGTCTGGGCCGTTTAGGAAGTTGGGGTGGCCTGCAGGATAGGAAGGGGAGGAGGGCTGGCCTCCGGGAAGGACGGGCATGTCCTGTGACCTTCCGGGGGTGGTGTGTGTGGCTTGCTCTTCCCCACGGGCCACTGAGGCTGCTGTCCGGCTGGTGGGGCCGTTATCAACCACCCCCAGGCAGGGAGCCCCCAGGGCCTGCCCTGGCCCGTTGCTGACTCAGGCCTCCGCCGCCTGTGGCGCCTGCAGGCGGGCAGCTGCCTGGACCGGCAGTCTCTGGGTTCCGTGCTGCTGCACCAGCTCTCGGCTGTGACGACCCCCCGCCCCCACCCAGGCCTGAGCCTGGCCTGCTGTCCAGTGGTTCCTGTGTGGGCTGTGCTGACTCAGAACCGGCATGAAGGCGGTGAAGGAGGCGCACAGCCTCGGGAGCTGTCTCACGGCAGGGCACACAGGGATTGTGGAGGAGCGGAGCTGCCGTTCCTGATGTCGCCTGGCCCCGGTTAGCCTGTTCCCCGCGGGGGCCTCAGGGCTGGGTGGGCGGCCGCTCCGAAGGACAGCGGGCGGGGGTGGGCTGTGCTCGACCCCGGGGTGTGGTCACCAGGAGTCAGGGCTGAAGTGCCGGGCAGGCCAGGGCGGGGTATGGGCACGCGGCAGCAAGTGGCCCGAGGGCTCTGGGCGGGTGTGTTGTGGGCACACGGGGTCTGGTCTTGGCACCGTGGAACTGGGGACTGGTGTGCCCCGGGTGCCTCAGCTCTTCCCGAGGGCTGTGGCTGCAGGGTGTCACGAGCGGCCTGCCTCCCGGGGCCCGTGCTGTGGCTCGCTCTGCTGCGCCACCGCCCAGGAGATGCACCCCACAAGCGCCTTGGGGAGCGAAGGAAGGTGCTGAGCCTTTCCTGGCAACGCGGGCTCCGGGGTGCCTGGGCCCCGCCCTGTGCTGGGCCTTGAGGCAGCAGAGCTGGGGATGCAGAGCGGAGCCCAGTGTCCCCAGGGAGCAGGCCACTGGGGAGAGGGGCAAGCGTGCCCATCAGAAAAGCCTCTCTGCCTCCACGGCTCCCGTCTGTCCCACCATTGGCGTCAGAAAGGCCTCTCTGCCCCCACGGTTCCTGTCTGTCTCGCCGTTGGCGTCAGACTCTTGGGGCCTCTCTTTGTTGTATGGGTGCTGGTTCTGGGGTGAGCGCCAGCACGCAGGGGTGGGGGCACCCCAGAGCCGGCAGGCGCGCTCCCAGGCAGGCAGGTGCCGTCTGGACGCCCACCCCATGCCGTCTGGTCAGCCCTGCGGGAGCCTTGGCGTCTGGCAGCGTCTGGTGGTCCCGGGTAACCACTGTCCGTAAATGCGATTGCCAGAGCTCACCGTGACATGCAGGGTCTTCTCCCCCGTGCTGCCTGAAGCCGCTGTGCCCTTTGGGGCCCTGCGCTCTGGGCACCGAGGGGCCTGTGGCCCTGGTCCCCCTGCAGGCAGGCCTCTGTCATGGGTCCTGGCTCTGGCTGCACTATGCCCCCCGGCCCTGCACCCTCCTGCCTGGCAGAGAGCAGAGGTGGGTGGTCCAGATTCCCTGAGCACCCGGGGGGACGGGCCGCCTGCCCTGGGGGGCGTCTCTCCGTGCTCACCGCCCCGGCGGAGCCCAGCTGGCCCGAGCTTGGTCTGCTGTGGTCTCCTTGGAGTTGTCACTGTCAACTGCGCGGGCGTGTGCCCAGGAGCTGGCGCCCTCCCGTCACCTTCCCTCTCCAGGGCCGGGCCCCGCGGCCTCTGCTCACTCTGTCAGCTTCCTGGTCTCCAGGGCGCTTCTGTGTGTGAGCTGTTCTCCCGAGGCGTCTGCACAGAGGCTGTTCCGAGTCTCTGGGCATCCGGGCCTCAGGCTTCACCCAGTGAACAGCTTGTGGGGGGAGAGGTCATGCTTGCTATGGTCCTGGTCTGTGGCTGGGACCGCCAACACACGGACAAGCGCATCTGAGGCCTGAGAGCAGCTTGCAGCCCCGGCGAGGATGCGAGATCTGCTTTCAGGCAGGGATGTGCTCGGGCCTCCATGGAGCCCAATGTGCTGGGCGCCCTGCCCCTGAGAGTACGGGCCCTAGGGGGCCTGCGGGCTGGAGCCCCGGACCCGCACGGTGCAGGCAGGGGCCGGGCCAGGGCGGGTGGCCCTGCGCTGATGCCGTGGTCCCGCAGGTGTATATCGGGGAGCTGCCCCAGGACTTCCTGCGCATCACGCCCACGCAGCAGCAGCAGCAGATCCAGCTGGATGCACAGGCCGCGCAGCAGCTGCAGTACGGAGGGGCCCTGGGCACCGTGGGCCGCCTCAGCGTCACTGTGGTGCAGGTGGGTGCCGCCCTCAGAGCCCATGGGGCCAGGCGCGGACGCTGAGGGTGAGGGGCAGCAGTGGGCGGCCCTGGGGCTACTGTGGAGAGCATAGCTTGACCTGAGTCCCCACCCCTGGGGTGGGGGCAAGGGTGGGGTGTGGGGGCAGCGAGCAGCGAGCAGCACGTAAGTGGGAAGCAGACAGCTCGTCCCGAGCTGGGTCCCGAGATCGTGGGCAAGGCTGGAAGGCCCGGTATTTGGCCTCCCGGGGGGATCCAGCCCAGTTCGAGAGCCCTCAAGTGGGGGTGGGAGGAGGGTGTGTGACCCCACGGCCTGTCGCTGGCACCCAGGGTTTTGGGCAGTGGCCAGAATGGGGAGACTGCTGGAGGAGCAGGTGGGGAGGAGAGCCACACTTCAGTGTCGAACACATTCAGTCGAGGGTACTTGAAAGGATGTGCCTGAGGCTGAGAGACGAGGACTTCAGGGGGAGGTCCCGCGGTGACGTGAGGCGCGTGTCCGGAGGCGGGCCAGCCAGTCCTGCGTGGAGGGGCGGCTCGGGCAGGCGCGCCAGAGCTTGGGGTGTCGGCCCGAGAAGGGTGCAAGGAGGCTCCCAACAGGCGGGGCTTCCGCAGAGCCTTCGGTGGGAAGAGATGGCGTCGCACAGGCAGCAGGCTCTAGGGGTTTTTAAAAAGAGTCGGCCTGTTGAATGTGATTTACGTGTCAGGATGCACTGGTTTGAATTAGTGTGCTTTTGTTTCTGTGACCTTTTGACACGTGTGTCCACTCCTGTGATAAGAGCATTTCTCCAGCACCATGGAAAGTTCTCTTTTCTCTGCATGTCATGGGCCTGCCCTCGGGCCCTAGGGTGCTTCCTGGAGTCTGTCCGTTGCTCAGCAGGAACCAGGGTGCCAGCCCTGGTCACCGTGAGGCGTGGGCTCCAGGGGATCAGGCCCCTCGGAGCGGATTCCTGGCCCCCTGGGCACTGGGCAGGGTCAGTCACCACTGAGAGAGTCCTGCCCGGTCAGGGGGCCGGCACGGTCGCTGTCTGAGGATACAGGCCTTGGCCAGGCCTGGCTTCTCAGGGGGCCCCTGACTCCTGCTTCTCCGGGGCTCAGACTCTGTCCCAGGACAGCCTGCTCTCTCCACCCTCCTCCCCAGGAGTCGGCAGGCGTTGGGGGGGACCCAGCCCTGCCCAGCAGCGGGTGTGTCCTGAGATGCTGGGCCCAGCCCAGACCACCTCCTCGTTCCTGGGCCCCGGGGCACGGTTGTCCTCGGAATGGGCTCTGGGACCCCACAGACAGCACAGTCTGAGGACGCTCAAGGCCACTATCTGGTACAGTGCAGGCTTGCCCGTGGCCTGCACGGATTCCATGTACTCAGAGACATGCCTGAGTTACTCGTGACGCCCACCACGCCGAACACGCCACGTGAGCTCAGTTGTCATACGGTACAAGGCTGTAAACACAGTTGCTGGTGTGGCAGATTCAGATTTTGCTTTTGGAAGTTTTTGGAATGTTCTTTCCTGATCTAGCGCCTTTCTTTTTCACTTTGGACCTGTGGTTGTGGAGGGCCAGCAGCACAGTGGTGACTGTGTCCAGTGGGTCAGCACCCAGAGCGCCCTGGAAGCCGTGGGCAGCAGGGAGGCTCCCAGGCTGACGGCTGCGGCCCTGTCTCACGCGGTGGCTTTGTTTCAGGCCAAGCTGGCGAAGAACTACGGCATGACCCGCATGGACCCCTACTGCCGCCTGCGCCTGGGCTACGCCGTGTACGAGACGCCCACGGCCCACAACGGCGCCAAGAACCCGCGCTGGAACAAGGTCATCCAGTGCACCGTGCCCCCAGGCGTGGATTCCTTCTACCTGGAGATCTTCGACGAGGTGGGCACCATGCGGGCCACTGCGGCTCAGGCTCCCGGCTGCTCCAGAACGTCGGGCGTGTGTGCAGGCGGGGTGCCTGTGGTATGACAGGCACTCTGTGCCCCCAGAGCCTCTGGAATCTACACTCAGACACGTCACCACCACGTCCGGAGTGTGGGCGTTGCCTGACCAGGCAGGCCAGGCACCGCTGCCCGCACGTGGCTCAGGGCTGACACGGTCAGGCCCCTGGCAGGGTGGGCACTGGCCTCTTTGTGGGGGAATGGGAGGAGCCTCCTGAGTGTCCCCGGGGTGTCTGGAGCCCTAGGCCCTTCTCAGCCTGGCCCTCCACGTCCCCAGCCCTTCTGAGGCTGGCTCAGGGTGGGGTGGGCAGCAGGTCTGGGAGAGGCTGCGGTCCTCAGGGATTGGGGGGGAGGGGGAGGGGAAGGCGTGGTTCAGGGGAGCGTGTGTCTGCGGGGATCCAGCCTCGCAGGTTGGTGCAGGCGATGGTGGTGGCTCACTGGAGCCCTCTCCCTCCGTGTGGACCCGCAGGAGGGGGGCGAGGCGGGTGCTCCACGCTCTGCACACCCTGCGGGGGGGAGGGCTCTGGGGTCACGTGCCTTCTCCTGTCTCCCCCAGCGGGCCTTCTCCATGGATGACCGCATCGCTTGGACGCACGTGACAATCCCTGAGGCGCTGAAGCAGGGCAAGGTCGTGGACGAGTGGTATAGCCTGAGCGGGCGGCAGGGCGACGACAAGGAGGGCATGATCAACTTGGTGCTGTCGCACACGGTGAGGCTGCGGCCCAGCCCGGGGCTCCCCGTGCGGGGGGGCAGGCGGGGCGCTGGTGCCTGCTCGCCCCTTCCTGGCGCTGGGCTAGGTACTGCGGGTTCCCACATCAGCACGTTTCTGCCGGGTACGTCCTGCCTGTTCAGCAGATGCTTCCACGTGGATGGGACGCTGCTGCTGTGCTTAACTGACTGCAGCCAGAGAGAGGCTATGCTGGGACGCCAGGGGTTTGAGCCAAACTCACACCTCGGTTTGCGTCTTTGAGCAGCACCTCTGTTGATGACCTGTCAGTCGTGGTTCCGCAGGTCTGATGCCAGACGCCTTCCGCCCGAGTCGTTGTCCTCTGCCCGCAGAGGAGCCTGTGGGGAGGCGGTGTGAACAGGCGTCTGACAAGGGGGACAGGGCGCGCCCCTGCCTCAACCGTGGGGACCCAGGCCTGGTGCTATCCCCTCCCAGCTTTGGGCGAGGCTGGGTGGGTATGTTCTGCTGTGACCCTTGGGTCATCTTTGGTGTGTTTCAGTCGCTGCCGGCTGCCATGATGATGCCGCCTCAGCCCGTGGTCCTGATGCCCACCGTGTACCAGCAGGGTGTGGGCTATGTGCCCATCACAGGTGCGTCTGCCCTCCTCGTGGTGCATCTCCTGGGATGGCGTTAGGGCAGGAGGGAGGTGCATGGGGTGTCAGGCTAGAGGCTGAGCCTGGTCTGCAAGCGGTGCCTGGAGAGCCTCCCCAAACCGGGGGTCTGCTGTCCTGTGTGGGCTTCTCCTGCACGTATAGGGGATAGGATTGATTTTTTTTCTCTGTCGGTGCAAAGAAGGTGAGTTGAAATGTATGGAGATGGGGAAGCATGATTGCTGAATGTTCTGAGTCACCGTAGCACCAGGTCATGTCCTTCTGGGTGAATGGATGGACTGTACACCCGAGCCTTCGCGCGGCCGTCGTGTTCATTCCCCATTCGCGGCTCTCGACCTCGCGGGGTGTTTGCCTTTGTGAGCTGGCGGTTCACGCCGTGCAGCAGCCTCCAGTTGGGTTTGGCTTTCTCCTGGATTTCTGTGCCTTCACGTCAGCCTGTGCTCAGTTCCCAGCCTGGCTCTGATTGGAAGTGACTCAGCTCCCCTGCCTGTGAACGTCTGCAGGGTGGGGTAGGACGAAAACGTGGGAGGCTCAGAGCCCGGGAGATGGGTGAGGATGTGAGGATGCTGTGTGCCGGGTGGTGGCCGTGTCCCTGAGAAACCTCTGAGCTCTTGAGCAGAGCGCGGGGAAGAGTGAGGGGTGGAGCGGGAGGGAGGGGCTGGGCTCCACTGCTGCCTCGGGTGTGCGTCCGGCCCCGCGGGCAGCCGTGTCCATCGCAGGCTCGGTCCCACCCCTGCGGCCGGCGCCCCTTTACCTGAGCGCTTGTCAGCTCTTCTGCTGGTTTTGGTTTGAACAATTTTGAGCTGCCTTTAAGGTCTTCTGAGCTCAGACAGGAAAGGAAACCATGTGAGCTGTTGGGCCTGGTTGGGGGACTGTGCTTTTGAGTTTCTAAAGACGTAGTTTTGCGGCCTTCTCTGCCCTTGAGAGCGCTGTCTGGCCAGGGCTGTCTCTGGAGCCACAGGGCCTTAGCAGCTGTGGTCTCTTTTCCTCACGAGACACTCGGAGCTTTGACTTGGGTTCTGGTTCCAAGTCTGAATCTTCCAGCAGCTGAGATGCCTTGAGCTTCTCAGCGTCCACAGGGGAGTGGGGGGTTGCGGCTGGTGTGGCGAGCTGACACCGGAGCCCCACGTGTTGCCCATGTGGAGCGGGGGGGTCTGCCGTCCCCAGGACGCTGGGCCTGGTGGGATCTCCTTCCTTGTCGGGGTCTGACTGGGACCGGGTGCCCAGCTGGGAAGGCTTGTCCTGGAGCGCCGGCAGAGGGGCCGGCGGGGGAGTCTCAGTGCTCAGGGTTGGGGGGGATGGCCATGGTGGGAGGGGTTGACCCCCGTGGTGTAAACGGCTGAGGTCTGCTCACCCCCATTTCTCCTGAGCGTCTGGCCTATCTGAGAGGTAATGTCTGGGGCCGAGATCTCTGGGGTCATGTTGGGGTGAGGGGGAGACCTCTGGGGTCATGTCAGGGTGGGGAGACCTCTGGGGTCATGTTGGGAAGGGGAGATCTCTGGGGTCATGTCGGGGGTGGGNGCGAGCAGCACGTAAGTGGGAAGCAGACAGCTCGTCCCGAGCTGGGTCCCGAGATCGTGGGCAAGGCTGGAAGGCCCGGTATTTGGCCTCCCGGGGGGATCCAGCCCAGTTCGAGAGCCCTCAAGTGGGGGTGGGAGGAGGGTGTGTGACCCCACGGCCTGTCGCTGGCACCCAGGGTTTTGGGCAGTGGCCAGAATGGGGAGACTGCTGGAGGAGCAGGTGGGGAGGAGAGCCACACTTCAGTGTCGAACACATTCAGTCGAGGGTACTTGAAAGGATGTGCCTGAGGCTGAGAGACGAGGACTTCAGGGGGAGGTCCCGCGGTGACGTGAGGCGCGTGTCCGGAGGCGGGCCAGCCAGTCCTGCGTGGAGGGGCGGCTCGGGCAGGCGCGCCAGAGCTTGGGGTGTCGGCCCGAGAAGGGTGCAAGGAGGCTCCCAACAGGCGGGGCTTCCGCAGAGCCTTCGGTGGGAAGAGATGGCGTCGCACAGGCAGCAGGCTCTAGGGGTTTTTAAAAAGAGTCGGCCTGTTGAATGTGATTTACGTGTCAGGATGCACTGGTTTGAATTAGTGTGCTTTTGTTTCTGTGACCTTTTGACACGTGTGTCCACTCCTGTGATAAGAGCATTTCTCCAGCACCATGGAAAGTTCTCTTTTCTCTGCCTGTCATGGGCCTGCCCTCGGGCCCCAGGGTGCTTCCTGGAGTCTGTCCGTTGCTCAGCAGGAACCAGGGTGCCAGCCCTGGTCACCGTGAGGCGTGGGCTCCAGGGGATCAGGCCCCTCGGAGCGGATTCCTGGCCCCCTGGGCACTGGGCAGGGTCAGTCACCACTGAGAGAGTCCTGCCCGGTCAGAGGGCCGGCACGGTCGCTGTCTGAGGATGCAGGCCTTGGCCAGGCCTGGCTTCTCAGGGGGCCCCTGACTCCTGCTTCTCCGGGGCTCAGACTCTGTCCCAGGACAGCCTGCTCTCTCCACCCTCCTCCCCAGGAGTCGGCAGGCGTTGGGGGGGACCCAGCCCTGCCCAGCCCTGCCCAGCAGCGGGTGTGTCCTGAGATGCTGGGCCCAGCCCAGACCACCTCCTCGTTCCTGGGCCCCGGGGCACGGTTGTCCTCGGAATGGGCTCTGGGACCCCACAGACAGCACAGTCTGAGGACGCTCAAGGCCACTACCTGGTACAGTGCAGGCTTGCCCGTGGCCTGCACGGATTCCATGTACTCAGAGACATGCCTGAGTTACTCGTGACGCCCACCACGCCGAACACGCCACGTGAGCTCAGTTGTCATACGGTACAAGGCTGTAAACACAGTTGCTGGTGTGGCAGATTCAGATTTTGCTTTTGGAAGTTTTTGGAATGTTCTTTCCTGATCTAGCGCCTTTCTTTTTCACTTTGGACCTGTGGTTGTGGAGGGCCAGCAGCACAGTGGTGACTGTGTCCAGTGGGTCAGCACCCAGAGCGCCCTGGAAGCCGTGGGCAGCAGGGAGGCTCCCAGGCTGACGGCTGCGGCCCTGTCTCACGCGGTGGCTTTGTTTCAGGCCAAGCTGGCGAAGAACTACGGCATGACCCGCATGGACCCCTACTGCCGCCTGCGCCTGGGCTACGCCGTGTACGAGACGCCCACGGCCCACAACGGCGCCAAGAACCCGCGCTGGAACAAGGTCATCCAGTGCACCGTGCCCCCAGGCGTGGATTCCTTCTACCTGGAGATCTTCGACGAGGTGGGCACCATGCGGGCCACTGCGGCTCAGGCTCCCGGCTGCTCCAGAACGTCGGGCGTGTGTGCAGGCGGGGTGCCTGTGGTATGACAGGCACTCTGTGCCCCCAGAGCCTCTGGAATCTACACTCAGACACGTCACCACCACGTCCGGAGTGTGGGCGTTGCCTGACCAGGCAGGCCAGGCACCGCTGCCCGCACGTGGCTCAGGGCTGACACAGTCAGGCCCCTGGCAGGGTGGGCACTGGCCTCTTTGTGGGGGAATGGGAGGAGCCTCCTGAGTGTCCCCGGGGTGTCTGGAGCCCTAGGCCCTTCTCAGCCTGGCCCTCCACGTCCCCAGCCCTTCTGAGGCTGGCTCAGGGTGGGGTGGGCAGCAGGTCTGGGAGAGGCTGCGGTCCTCAGGGATTGGGGGGGAGGGGGAGGGGAAGGCGTGGTTCAGGGGAGCGTGTGTCTGCGGGGATCCAGCCTCGCAGGTTGGTGCAGGCGATGGTGGTGGCTCACTGGAGCCCTCTCCCTCCGTGTGGACCCGCAGGAGGGGGGCGAGGCGGGTGCTCCACGCTCTGCACACCCTGCGGGGGGGAGGGCTCTGGGGTCACGTGCCTTCTCCTGTCTCCCCCAGCGGGCCTTCTCCATGGATGACCGCATCGCTTGGACGCACGTGACAATCCCTGAGGCGCTGAAGCAGGGCAAGGTCGTGGACGAGTGGTATAGCCTGAGCGGGCGGCAGGGCGACGACAAGGAGGGCATGATCAACTTGGTGCTGTCGCACACGGTGAGGCTGCGGCCCAGCCCGGGGCTCCCCGTGCGGGGGGGCAGGCGGGGCGCTGGTGCCTGCTCGCCCCTTCCTGGCGCTGGGCTAGGTACTGCGGGTTCCCACATCAGCACGTTTCTGCCGGGTACGTCCTGCCTGTTCAGCAGATGCTTCCACGTGGATGGGACGCTGCTGCTGTGCTTAACTGACTGCAGCCAGAGAGAGGCTATGCTGGGACGCCAGGGGTTTGAGCCAAACTCACACCTCGGTTTGCGTCTTTGAGCAGCACCTCTGTTGATGACCTGTCAGTCGTGGTTCCGCAGGTCTGATGCCAGACGCCTTCCGCCCGAGTCGTTGTCCTCTGCCCGCAGAGGAGCCTGTGGGGAGGCGGTGTGAACAGGCGTCTGACAAGGGGGACAGGGCGCGCCCCTGCCTCAACCGTGGGGACCCAGGCCTGGTGCTATCCCCTCCCAGCTTTGGGCGAGGCTGGGTGGGTATGTTCTGCTGTGACCCTTGGGTCATCTTTGGTGTGTTTCAGTCGCTGCCGGCTGCCATGATGATGCCGCCTCAGCCCGTGGTCCTGATGCCCACCGTGTACCAGCAGGGTGTGGGCTATGTGCCCATCACAGGTGCGTCTGCCCTCCTCGTGGTGCATCTCCTGGGATGGCGTTAGGGCAGGAGGGAGGTGCATGGGGTGTCAGGCTAGAGGCTGAGCCTGGTCTGCAAGCGGTGCCTGGAGAGCCTCCCCAAACCGGGGGTCTGCTGTCCTGTGTGGGCTTCTCCTGCACGTATAGGGGATAGGATTGATTTTTTTTCTCTGTCGGTGCAAAGAAGGTGAGTTGAAATGTATGGAGATGGGGAAGCATGATTGCTGAATGTTCTGAGTCACCGTAGCACCAGGTCATGTCCTTCTGGGTGAATGGATGGACTGTACACCCGAGCCTTCGCGCGGCCGTCGTGTTCATTCCCCATTCGCGGCTCTCGACCTCGCGGGGTGTTTGCCTTTGTGAGCTGGCGGTTCACGCCGTGCAGCAGCCTCCAGTTGGGTTTGGCTTTCTCCTGGATTTCTGTGCCTTCACGTCAGCCTGTGCTCAGTTCCCAGCCTGGCTCTGATTGGAAGTGACTCAGCTCCCCTGCCTGTGAACGTCTGCAGGGTGGGGTAGGACGAAAACGTGGGAGGCTCAGAGCCCGGGAGATGGGTGAGGATGTGAGGATGCTGTGTGCCGGGTGGTGGCCGTGTCCCTGAGAAACCTCTGAGCTCTTGAGCAGAGCGCGGGGAAGAGTGAGGGGTGGAGCGGGAGGGAGGGGCTGGGCTCCACTGCTGCCTCGGGTGTGCGTCCGGCCCCGCGGGCAGCCGTGTCCATCGCAGGCTCGGTCCCACCCCTGCGGCCGGCGCCCCTTTACCTGAGCGCTTGTCAGCTCTTCTGCTGGTTTTGGTTTGAACAATTTTGAGCTGCCTTTAAGGTCTTCTGAGCTCAGACAGGAAAGGAAACCATGTGAGCTGTTGGGCCTGGTTGGGGGACTGTGCTTTTGAGTTTCTAAAGACGTAGTTTTGCGGCCTTCTCTGCCCTTGAGAGCGCTGTCTGGCCAGGGCTGTCTCTGGAGCCACAGGGCCTTAGCAGCTGTGGTCTCTTTTCCTCACGAGACACTCAGAGCTTTGACTTGGGTTCTGGTTTCAGGTCTGAATCTTCCAGCAGCTGAGATGCCTTGAGCTTCTCAGCGTCCACAGGGGAGTGGGGGGTTGCGGCTGGTGTGGCGAGCTGACACCGGAGCCCCACGTGTTGCCCATGTGGAGCGGGGGGGTCTGCCGTCCCCAGGACGCTGGGCCTGGTGGGATCTCCTTCCTTGTCGGGGTCTGACTGGGACCGGGTGCCCAGCTGGGAAGGCTTGTCCTGGAGCGCCGGCAGAGGGGCCGGCGGGGGAGTCTCAGTGCTCAGGGTTGGGGGGGATGGCCATGGTGGGAGGGGTTGACCCCCGTGGTGTAAACGGCTGAGGTCTGCTCACCCCCATTTCTCCTGAGCGTCTGGCCTATCTGAGAGGTAATGTCCGGGGCCGAGATCTCTGGGGTCATGTTGGGGTGAGGGGGAGACCTCTGGGGTCATGTCAGGGTGGGGAGACCTCTGGGGTCATGTTGGGAAGGGGAGATCTCTGGGGTCATGTCGGGGGTGGGGGGAGACCTCTGGGGTCGTGTTGTGGGGGAGACCTCAGGTGAGACCTGGGCCCTGGGGCAGAGGGGCTGCCCGCTGAGCCTGCCTCTGCTTGCAGGGATGCCCGCTGTGTGCAGCCCCGGCATGGTGCCCGTGGCGCTTCCCCCAGCCGTGAGCGCCCAGCCCCGCTGCAGCGAGGAGGACCTGAAGGCCATCCAGGACATGTTCCCCAACATGGACCGGGAGGTGATCCGCTCTGTGCTGGAGGCCCAGCGGGGCAGCAGGGACGCGGCCATCAACTCCCTGCTCCAGATGGGCGAGGAGTCCTAGACACGCCCGCCGTCTCGCCGCCCGCCCGCCCGCCCGGCTGCCCCGAGCACTGTCCCCGGCAGACGCCCGTGAACGCGCCCCGCGCAGCCCCTTCCCCGGGTGTCCGTGTTGCCCTCGCCCTCGTCGGGATGCATGTGGTTTTGGTTCTTGGAGCCGTTCTCCACTTGGTCGGGGCGGGTGGGGTGGCTCTCCTCCCGCTTCCTGTCGGAGGGTGGAGGCGGCCCGTCCCGTGCCCACGCCCACTTCCTGCCAGCCGCCCTCCTGGGAGGCCCTCCTGGGAGCAGCTCCCCCGCAGGGCCTCGGTGCTGGGCCCCTTCTGGGTTGACAGGTGGGCTCTCGTGATGCCACCTGCCTGGGTAGACACACTGACGTGAGGCACAGAAAATCCACTAACAGCTGCTGTGGGTCATGTTAGGACGTCAGGACGAGAAACTCCTCTCCTCCCCGTGGTGGTCTTCGTGGGCCTCTCACTGGGGCCGGGAGGACCTTGCCTCGGGGCTCAGCCTGGCGTCTGCAGCCACGTCCTCAGCCCGCGGCCCCGTGGTCTTTCCTGCTGCCTCACCCTCCATGCCATGTTGTCCCGAGGGGTCGCTGCCCCCAGACGCACTCTGACTGCAGAGCTCAGTGAGGTGGGTGTTGGGAGCAGACCCAGTCCTTGTCCTCGTCTGTCAAAGGCCTCTAGGCACTCTCAGCTCACTGCTGACCTTGTGTAGGAAGCTGGGCCCCAGGCTGGGTCAGCATGGTGACCGCCGGCACTGGGAGGCCTTCCTGAGAGGCCAGAGACAACCCGCGGCGTGGGCGGCACCCTGCCGCCTCCGGCCGTGGACACTAAGGATGGGGCCGGGCTGGGGGGCGCCCCGTGGAAACGAGAACACGGTGCGGTCAGCCACGGTCGCCACTCTGTCTGGAGGCCTTGCCCAGCCTCTGGACATGGAGACAGACCCTACCGTGTGGCGTCAGGCAGCCCCCCGAGGCAATGAGGACTCAGACCCCAGTCCTGGCCCCCACGTAGGCTTAGCGTGAAGCTGGCCAGCGGTCAAGCCAACCAGACCCCTCCTGTGGCGGCCCGGCGGCAGGGAGGCCTGCGAGGGGGGTTCAGACCACCGGTGCCTTGGCCGCAGGCTCGGTAGATGCGTGAGACCAACGGCTGCGCAGCCACACGCTGGCTGCAGCACGGTGACCACACGGCGCAGCTCTGACAGGCCCACCCCAGCCCGGCGCCCCGCCCAGTGGTCCCCGGCCCCGCGGCCCCACGCTGCCTCCCCACCACCGCCTCCCCCTGCCTGGGCCTCCGAGGACAGGAGTCTTGGCTTCAGGGCGGGTGAGACCTGCCAGCTCGGGGTCCGTTGTCGTGGACGCCTGCTGCCTCCCTGGGTCAGGAGGGCGCGCCTGTGGGGCCCGGCGGCGCCCGGCGGCCCTGCCGTCCCCGCTGCTGTGCTCACCTCTTGCTCGTGTCCAGGCCGCCCCTTGGCGTTCAGCGCCGCGCCCGTGGCTGCCGGGCCCGGGATCGGAGCACCTCACAGGTCGCTGTTGCTTGGTGTCGGAGAGGAGAGGCGTGTACAGCAGGCTCCTCACCCCACTCCCGTTTCAGGAGCCCTGCCGGGTGTTTGCAGAGATGGCCCTTGGAGCTTTGCGTTTCAGATCATTCTGTTGGGGTCCAGGGTCCAGGTTCCTCTTTGATTGTAAGATATGTTTGTACCTTTCAGCCTTGTAACTTAATAAATGGTCTAAAACAGAGAAGTCCGTCTTTCAAAGAGAGTTTACTGTGTTTGTTCCACTTTAATCTGGCTTGTAATAAGCCAGATGATGAAACGGTCAGCAGCAGACTCGTGAGTGAAGGCACAGGGCAGAGGCTGGACTCCGCCCGGGAGCCTGGAGTGTGAGCACGGAGCTCAGGATGTGTGCACGGAGCCTGGCGTGCGAGCACGGAGTCTGGCATGTGAGCACGGAGCCTGCAGGGAGCAAGCTTACACAGGACGTTAGCATCCCCGTTTCCAAGGTGTGCTCCGACCTGCGGAGCGCGAAGACAGTTCACATGCAGGAGCTCCAGTCTCTGGAGAGTGAAGACACTTCACACGCGTGAGCTCTGGTCTGTGATAAAAACAGTTCACATGTGAGCTCTGGTCTGCGATCAGTGAAAACAATTCACACGTGTGAGCTCCGGTCTGTGATAAAAAACAGTTCACACGCATAAGCTCTGGTCTGCGATGAGTGAAGACAGTTCACATGCATGAACTCTGGTCTGTGATAAAAATTCATACGTGAGCTCCAGTCTCTGGAGAGTGAAGACACTTTGCACGCGTGAGCTCTGGTCTGCAATGAGTGAAAACAGTTCACACACATGAGCTCCATTCTGTGATAAAAACAATTCACACGCCTGAGCTCTGGTCTGTGGCAAATGACAATCCTCAGGTGCCTCAAAAACATGCTTAGTTCTGGAAGAGGTCCGTGGGTGTAAGCAAGACGCTGTGCCTTGAGAATGAAGTATAGGGAATGCTTCTGCTTCACACGTGAATTAGGAGACTAAGGCCAGGGCAGAACCCAGCCACAGTCGCCCAGGAAATCAGACTGAGACGGGGGAGTGCACAGACCCCAGTGGCGGCCGGGGAGGGGCCAGCAGCCCCGCCTACAGTCTGTCCCTAAGTCTGTCGGCCCTGTTGGACCATTTCCAGCCCAGTCCCAGGGGGGTCACGCCCTGACTAGACCTTAGTGATCTGAGTAGGAAAGGCCACGAAGAGACCCCAGCCCCACCTTCCCTGGGAGCTGAGGACTGCAGCCCCTGGGGGTTCCCAGGTGGGCGCCTCGGGTGGGCCCCAGCGCTCAGACAGCGGAGGCGGGGCCTAGAAGACCCTCCTCACCCACCAGCCTTGCTTGGCTGCAGCCAGCGCTGCCTTGCCCTCCGCGGGGCAACCTCCCCTGTCACAGGGAGGTGCCTGTGCCATGTGGGCGGGTCAGGCCAGGCCTGCCACCTGTCCCACCCAGCTCGTCCTGCCCCGCCCGGTGCAGACCACTTTCTCCACTCAGGATGGAGTAGCGCAAAAGAAAGGCAGCGACCCCTGCCCTCGGTGGAGAGGAGACATCAGGGACAGAGACGGGGCAGGCTGGCCCGTGACAAGTGCCTGCAGGAGGTGCGGACAGCGTGGGGAGGGTCTCCTGCGTGGACACACTGTGACCCCCCAAAGGCTCATCCAGTCTTTGCGCCTGTGAACAACTTCCTTCTAAACCCTTCATGTTCACAATCACTGGTGACAGTGTTTCTGAGCCCTTGGGCCACCCTGACTCCACCCAATAACTCCCAAAGCCTGAGACGGACCCTGGGGGCCTCCTTGCCGCCTGCTCCGCCCGCCCTTCCTGGGGGTTCCAGCAAGATCCTGAGGGGCGGGGTTCAGGGACAGCCTGCTCCCCCGCCCCCAGACGGCGGGGGGAGCCCAGGGACGCAGCTGGCGGGAAGACACCAGGACCCGGAAGCGTATGTGATGCTCGGCCTTTATTTGCAAAACGGGCTGCGTGAGCACAGGGCGTGCTGTGGGGGCCACCCCCTCCCTGGCCTGCCCCTTGGCCCTCGTAGCCTCAGCCCAGGGTCCAGACACCGGCAGGCAGCCAGCCTGGCTAATGCAGCTCCCTGGAGGCAGCTGGCCTTGCCTGGCCCGGCCTCAGTCTGTGGTTCGCTGTAGGAGGTAGCCAGTGGGGGTCTGTGCCCCGGGGCCTCCGAGGGGCACAGAGGCCGCGGTGGGGCCCGAGAGCAGCAGGGGGTGCAGTTTTCTCCACAGCGTCGCCGCCTCCTGACGCCGGCGGGGTCGAGCCTGGGTGTGCCCGTGTTCCAGATGACGGTCATCTGACCCCGATAGCCAGGGAGGTGGCCAAACAGGCGCGAGGGGCTCTGAGGGCAGGACCTCGGGTCCTGAAGCCGACCTCCACTGCGCTTGTCACCCTGCAGGGCCCGGGCTTCACCGGGGCAAATGCAAAGAGGGCGGGGGCAGCGGTACCCATGGAAGGCTTGCGTGGGTGCCCGTGGTTTCCGTGGTGGTGGGGGGTGCCTGGGGGGCGCAGAACGTCAGACAGTGGTGGACCCCAAGGTCGGGAAGGTGGATGCGCTCTCCTCGAGAGTCTGGGGCGAGGACTCGCAGGCCGGGATGCAGCCGCACTCGTCCACGTGGGTGTAGGCGTGCTGGAAGGCCGTCCCGTCGGGGCACTGCATGGTCACCACCTCCAGGTGGGCCCTGGTCTCCTGGCAGCAGGCGCAGCTGCACTGCCTCGTCTGTGCCTCCGTGGAGTACCTGCAGACGCACGGCCCTCAGGACCTGCCCTCCCGCCCGCACCGCCCGGCTCCTGGCCTCTCAGAGGTCTGGAGACGGTGGCTGGCTCCCTGAGCGTGCAGGGCTGCTCTCACTGGCCCGGACGGCGCTCTGGGTCACTGAAAACCCCAGCCTACCCCAGCCAGGAGCCACTCTTTCCCAAACCAGCTCCTCAAACTTGCCAACTGTGGCAGACCCCTCCTCTGGGAACCTGCCCTGGGCCGTCCACCCAAGTCCAGACCCTTCCTCCTGCCTGTTCTGCCTGGGCTCACATTGGGCCGTGGCCTGGGTTTCGGGGTTGGGTGGACTCCGCCAGCAGCTCTGCCCTGACAGCCGGCTCAGGGAAGGCGCTGATCCTGCCTGGCCCCAACACGGGCAGACGTTCCCACCCCCGTGGCCCCGCCCAGCCGTCCCAGGCCTGGCGCTGGGGGTTAGGGAGGCTCAGAGTTTCTGCAGCCCTGCTGGGCGGCCCTTCCCTCTTCCCTGTCGCAAGCTGGGCCCTCCGACCTCAGCCCCAGCGCAGGGGGTCCCGCTAAAGACAGGGTCACATGGGCCACCGGGTGGTGACCGCGAGCGTGTCTGGGGCGGGGGTGGAGGGCGCGGGTGGCTCACCGGGACACTTGCGGGCACGAGCCCTCGCAGAAGGAGACCTTGACGGCAGTCGGGGTGACGCAGCCCCGGTGTCGCAGGACCGTCATGTTGGCGTGGACCTGGCAGGCATCTGCGCAGAGGAAGGGCAGTGGAGGCAGGTCTCTGAGGACCCATGTGACCTCCCGCTCAGGGTGGAGGTTCCGGCGGGGCAGGCAACTTCGGGAGGAGTCAGTGGGCGGAGCTGGCAGTGCTGAGGCAGGAAGGTGAGCCTTGACTTACCCGTTTGCACACAAGAGTAGCAGCAGCCGATTTTCTTGAGAATGCCCTGCAGGGGGAGGGGGCAGAGGCGGGGCTTGAGTGGGCGGGGCTTCTTGGTGGGTGGGCGGGGCCTCTGGTGATGGACTCTGGGAATGGGTGGGTGTGGGCTGTGATGTGGGCGGGGCTTCTGTGCCAGGAGGCCAGGCTAGCTAGCCTGAGCCCCAGACACACCTTGCAGGTGGACACGTCGGGGCAGACCACAGGCATTGGGGTCAGCATAGGGGGTCCGTCCCTGGCCTGGCAGTGGTACTCCGTGCAGTTGTCCACAAGGCTGTTGATCCAGGTCTCGTTGAACTGGAATGAAAGGGGGAGAATGGGTGAGGGACGGGCTGGGGATTACCTGGTGGGTGGAGAGGAGCTGGTCAGGAGGGTCTCTGCAGGGCAGGGGCTGAGACTGAGTGCCCCCTTACCTGGACCAGCTGACCATCTGGTGCGAGGCAGGAGGTCTGCACACACTTGCCACAGCATTGCCCGGCCACCGTGGAGTACTCAAAGCCCTGGGCAGAGGGGTGGTCACGTCCCACACCCAGTCCTCCTGCTCTCCCGCCCACCCTGGGGCACCCCCTTTCCTCTGTGAAGCGTGCCCCTGCCCAGCCTCAGGGTCTTCTCTCAGCTTCACCCCTGCTCCCAGCACCCTCTCCACTTCGGCCCTCCAGAACCTGATCCCAGCAGCCTACAGATCCGCCTCCAACCCAAGGCCTTGTACCCCACCCTCCTGCTTCANGGTATGGTTGGTGGTGTGGGCGGGGCTGGAGTGGGCGGGGCTCCTTGGTGGGCGGGTGGGGCCTCTGGTGATGGACTCTGGGAATGGGTGGGTGTGGGCTGTGATGTGGGCGGGGCTTCTGTGCCAGGAGGCCAGGCTAGCTAGCCTGAGCCCCAGACACACCTTGCAGGTGGACACGTCGGGGCAGACCACAGGCATTGGGGTCAGCACAGGGGGTCCGTCCCTGGCCTGGCAGTGGTACTCCGTGCAGTTGTCCACAAGGCTGTTGATCCAGGTCTCGTTGAACTGGAATGAAAGGGGGAGAATGGGTGAGGGACGGGCTGGGGATTACCTGGTGGGTGGAGAGGAGCTGGTCAGGAGGGTCTCTGCAGGGCAGGGGCTGAGACTGAGTGCCCCCTTACCTGGACCAGCTGACCATCTGGTGCGAGGCAGGAGGTCTGCACACACTTGCCACAGCATTGCCCGGCCACCGTGGAGTACTCAAAGCCCTGGGCAGAGGGGTGGTCACGTCCCACACCCAGTCCTCCTGCTCTCCCGCCCACCCTGGGGCACCCCCTTTCCTCTGTGAAGCGTGCCCCTGCCCAGCCTCAGGGTCTTCTCTCAGCTTCACCCCTGCTCCCAGCACCCTCTCCACTTCGGCCCTCCAGAACCTGATCCCAGCAGCCTACAGATCCGCCTCCAACCCAAGGCCTTGTACCCCACCCTCCTGCTTCACTCCCTCCTTTTGGGAAGAAAAAGCCTCCGTGAAGGCTGAGCTGGAGGCCCTCCCAGGGGCCCAGGGCCCGGTGATGGGGCTCCCCAGGGGGCTAGAATGGCCTCACCTGGAGGCAGGTGGTGTTGCAGGCCTCCTCCTCACACCACACGGTCGGGTCCTCACTGTCCATGGACAGACAGGTGCACGTGTGGCACGGAGTGACCCCTGGGATGGTCGCACCAACCTGCAGTGGACAGGGTGAGGGGAGGTGACCCTGAGGGGGCACCAGGGCCAGGCCACCTCCCTGTGCCCGTGAGACCCACAGAGCAGTCTCCTTCCTCTTCACACGGTATCAGAGACGTGACCCTGGATGGGCGCAGACCAGGGCAGACCGGGGCAGCGGGGACCCCTGGCGGGAAGGAAGGGGAGAGCCCAAAGCCAAGCTCCCAGTGGCTCTCGACAGCAGCTGCCTCTGAAGGGCCAGGAGCCTTGACCCATCTGCTGTCATGGCGAGAGGGGCACAGGGGTCCTCAGAGGACCTGCCAGGCCTGGAGCCCACCCTCTGCCCTGCTCCAACTGCCTGGACATGGAGCCCTTACCCCGTAGAACGTGCCATTGAAGCTGCACAGCAGAGGCTCTGGAAGGAAAGGGGGTGCTGAGCGCCTGCCGGGCGGCCCCCATCCCCAGCCTCACCACCCCTCCAGCCTGGAGACTCACGGCAGCTGAAGGTGGGGCAACAGTCATCCTCCACCTGGGTGCGGACCAGCTTCTCTCCCAGCCCACATGCAGGGGGGCTCTGGGGGCATGTGCTTGCATTGCAGGCTGCGGGAGAGTCAGGGGGCTGCCTGGGGTGCCCCTGCCCCCCTCCTCCCGCTACTGTGGTTCCCAGGGTAACACCGCCCCACACTGGACCAGAGAGGTCCTTTCCACGGGAGTTGATGGCTCTCTGTGGTCCTTCTGGGCCATACTTTGTCATCTCCCCAATCTTTCCCAAGACCCTGCCTGGTACCAGGGACACCAGAGGCCACCAGCTTCATTTTCAGGTGGAAAAGTGAAGAAACGCGAGGCCCCCCACCTCGGGGTCCAGTCTCAGCCCGGCCACAGGACCCCGAGGCACTCCTGCCCTGCTGGCCAGGTGGCCAGAGCCAGACACCGTGCCACCCACCCTCCCACTGGGGTGCAGGCCTCACCACACAGGTTCTCCATGCAGCATGGGTTGTCCGCCAGAGGCCTGCTCACGGCCACGAAGCCAGCCCGGCCGCATGCCTGTGGCTGGTCTGGGGCCGGGCACTCCACGGGCGCACACTGCACTGACACGGTGCCCTTGTCACACACGCAGTCCTGGCAGTTGCTGACCCACCGCTCTCCAGGCTGCAACAGACCAGATCAGGGTCCCCCGGGGCTCCGAGGTGGTGCCCTGGCCTCTGGGGTCACGTCCAGCAGCAGGTCGGGCCCTGGTCTCTCTGTCCCAGGAGCAGCCGTGAGGCTGACATGGCTCACACCTGGGTGTGCCATACCTGCCCCCTCCCCACCACCCGAGCCCGGGCAGAGCCGGGCCCCTGGAAGGGGGATGCCCGCCCTCCTTCCGCTCAAGCGAGGAGTCAGGCCGCTGAGGGCGGAGCACTCACGAATTTGGGAAGTCCATCCGGTCCCACACAGGCTGCAAGGCAAGAATCGGGAAAAGGGGGTCAGGGGGAGTACTGGGGTCAGGGCCCAGCTGGCCTGGCCACCCCTCCCCCAGTGGAGGCCTCTTCTCCCTGCTTGGGGCAGAAACCCCTGGAGAGCTCGAGGGGGATCACTTAGGAGGGGGCTCAGGAAGGCTCCAGGCCACGCTGTGCTGCTGGCAGGACTGGGCAGGACTGGCCCAGCCGGGATCTGCCCGCCCCGGGGCCCCTCCCGCTCTCCAGGGCTGGGCGGGCCTGGCCGCAGGCTGCTTACGGCACTCGGGCACACAGATGTCCCTGTGGGAATTGAAGAGGATGTGGCCGTCGGGACAGAAGCAGCCTTCTGCCAGCCCCATGCTCAGCAGGCCCTGGCTTCTGCAAGGCAACAAAGGCAGACTGAGGGAGAGGGCAGTGGGCCTGGTGCAGCCCCGGAGTAAACCTCAGGTCCAGGGTCGGAGGTCGGGGGGGGAAGGGCACCCCTGAGATCTGGGGCCGGGGTCCTGGAGCCTCGTGGGTCTCCTCCTGGCTCCCCAGCAGGTCCTCCGGGCCGGCCTGGGAGGCCCGCTGTCCCCGCTGCGCTCTCCCTGTCAGCTGGGCTCACCTGGAGTCGCAGGACTCCGGCTGCACGGGGCCGCAAGACTTGTACACCTTGGCGGGTGGGCAGGCGAGGTCTGGGGGCACACAGACAGGCGTCAGGCAGGTCGAGGAGGCTAGGGCCCCCAGCGGCCACGCCCGACTCACCGCACAGCCCATGGGTGGCATTGCGCCAGTCGGCGCAGACGCCCCGGGAGCGGCAGAGCTCTGCGTAGGCCTCCAGGCTCTGGCAGAATGCTTGCATTGCAGGCTGCGGGAGAGTCAGGGGGCTGCCTGGGGTGCCCCTGCCCCCCTCCTCCCGCTACTGTGGTTCCCAGGGTAACACCGCCCCACACTGGACCAGAGAGGTCCTTTCCACGGGAGTTGATGGCTCTCTGTGGTCCTTCTGGGCCATACTTTGTCATCTCCCCAATCTTTCCCAAGACCCTGCCTGGTACCAGGGACACCAGAGGCCACCAGCTTCATTTTCAGGTGGAAAAGTGAAGAAACGCGAGGCCCCCCACCTCGGGGTCCAGTCTCAGCCCGGCCACAGGACCCCGAAGCACTCCTGCCCTGCTGGCCAGGTGGCCGGAGCCAGACACCGTGCCACCCACCCTCCCACTGGGGTGCAGGCCTCACCACACAGGTTAGCCATGCAGCATGGGTTGTCCGCCAGAGGCCTGCTCACGGCCACGAAGCCAGCCCGGCCGCATGCCTGTGGCTGGTCTGGGGCCGGGCACTCCACGGGCGCACACTGCACTGACACGGTGCCCTTGTCACACACGCAGTCCTGGCAGTTGCTGACCCACCGCTCTCCAGGCTGCAACAGACCAGATCAGGGTCCCCCGGGGCTCCGAGGTGGTGCCCTGGCCTCTGGGGTCACGTCCAGCAGCAGGTCGGGCCCTGGTCTCTCTGTCCCAGGAGCAGCCGTGAGGCTGACATGGCTCACACCTGGGTGTGCCATACCTGCCCCCTCCCCACCACCCGAGCCCGGGCAGAGCTGGGCCCCTGGAAGGGGGATGCCCGCCCTCCTTCCGCTCAAGCGAGGAGTCAGGCCGCTGAGGGCGGAGCACTCACGAATTTGGGAAGTCCATCCGGTCCCACACAGGCTGCAAGGCAAGAATCGGGAAAAGGGGGTCAGGGGGAGTACTGGGGTCAGGGCCCAGCTGGCCTGGCCACCCCTCCCCCAGTGGAGGCCTCTTCTCCCTGCTTGGGGCAGAAACCCCTGGAGAGCTCGAGGGGGATCACTTAGGAGGGGGCTCAGGAAGGCTCCAGGCCACGCTGTGCTGCTGGCAGGACTGGGCAGGACTGGCCCAGCCGGGATCTGCCCGCCCCGGGGCCCCTCCCGCTCTCCAGGGCTGGGCGGGCCTGGCCGCAGGCTGCTTACGGCACTCGGGCACACAGATGTCCCTGTGGGAATTGAAGAGGATGTGGCCGTCGGGACAGAAGCAGCCTTCTGCCAGCCCCATGCTCAGCAGGCCCTGGCTTCTGCAAGGCAACAAAGGCAGACTGAGGGAGAGGGCAGTGGGCCTGGTGCAGCCCCGGAGTAAACCTCAGGTCCAGGGTCAGAGGTCGGGGGGGGAAGGGCACCCCTGAGATCTGGGGCCGGGGTCCTGGAGCCTCGTGGGTCTCCTCCTGGCTCCCCAGCAGGTCCTCCGGGCCGGCCTGGGAGGCCCGCTGTCCCCGCTGCGCTCTCCCTGTCAGCTGGGCTCACCTGGAGTCGCAGGACTCCGGCTGCACGGGGCCGCAAGACTTGTACACCTTGGCGGGTGGGCAGGCGAGGTCTGGGGGCACACAGACAGGCGTCAGGCAGGTCGAGGAGGCTAGGGCCCCCAGCGGCCACGCCCGACTCACCGCACAGCCCATGGGTGGCATTGCGCCAGTCGGCGCAGACGCCCCGGGAGCGGCAGAGCTCTGCGTAGGCCTCCAGGCTCTGGCAGAGCACCTCGCGGCCGCGGCCGGGCCAGCAGCTGTCACTGACACAGGCGTTGAAGTACGGGCCAGGCGGGATGAGGCTGTGGCACCCGGCGAAGACCCTGCAGGCAGGGCCCATCAGAGGCTGCAGCGGAGGCCCCTCGGGGGGATGGTGCCCCCCTGCCACCACCCAGCCCAGGTGGAGAACTCACGAGCTCAGCATCAGCTCGCAGAGGGGCTCTGGGGGGCACGACGGGTGGATGGCGGGCGTGCTGGTTCCCGGCAAGAGGGGGCTGGTGGTTGGGGGCAGGCCGGTGGGCACCCCGCAGCCCTCCCCGCTGCTGTCGGAAACCAGCCAGGACCGGGCCATGTCCCGGCAGGTGCGGGCCATGGTGCCATCCGGCCGGCGACATTCATCCCTGCGGTTGTTGGTGCAGGTGCCTGGGGAGGACGGAGTTCGAGGAGGAACACACACTGGACCATCCTTGCCTTCCCCCTTCATCTCCCAACCTCCCCAGCAACCGCTCAGCTATCAAATAGGGCGTCCCGCCTGGGGCAGGTGCGGGGGCCGGGTGTGCGTCTGGGCTCCCCTGGGGGACTGTGCGCAGTGATGCTGCTGGCCCCCACTGCCCCCGCAGGCGTCCTGCAGTCCCCTCTCACCACACTGGCCCTCGGTGTTGTGATTGAAGCGGCTGTACGAGAACCGGGCCTGGAAGACCCGCCCGTTGAAGGTGATGCTGACACCGATGGCGGGAATATCGACACGCATCCCGGTGGCCCCGGTCAGGGTCACGGCCATGCCGTTCTTGCTGAAGCTCTGCCTCACCCGCGTTTGGTCCAACAGGATCTGGGGGCATGACCGGGGGGCCCGTGACGGGGGCTGCAGGCCTGCCTTCGGGGCTGTCCTCCAGGGTGCTGGGCCCCCCTCCTTGGCACCCACGCCCTGAAGAGCAGATGCCCACCTCGGGCTGGGGTCAGGTCAGCGTGTTAGGGTCCCAGGTGCTCTCGCCTAGGGTGCCCCCCATGCTCCTTCCCTGCCCTCTCTGTGTCCCGGTGTGCCCTCTGTCTTCCCCGAGGCCCCTGAGGCTCCCTGGCGGGGGGACGATGTTGTCCCTGTGCTCCAGGGCCCCCCTAAACCAGGTCGGGATGTGGTCCCTGTGCTCCAGGGCCCCCCTAAACCAGGTCGGGATCGGCCACCGCCACTCTGCTGCCCATGCTCACCAGGCTTTCCTCCTGCCCATCGGCGCTGGTGGCCGTGGAGAGGACGATGTCTGTGGACTGGTAGTGGATGCTCAGGGCACGGGGGCAGTGGGCGGCTGCCTTGCAGAAGCGGTTGTGCAGCAAGACGCGGAGGTTGCCGTGGCGTGGCTGGATCTCCCGCACGAGGACGTAGGTGCAGTTGTCCCAGAAGGTGTAGGAGGTGCCGTCGAAGGTCTCATAGTGGCTGCCCCCCCAGCCGCTACAGACGCCTGCAGGCATGGACGGGCCTTACCCAGTGCCACCTGGAGCTACCACTTTGGGGGTCGCTCAGCCCCGGGGGCGTCCGTCCTTCCTTCGGGACACGAGTGAACCCAGTTGGATGGGGGGGCCCCCCAGACGTGTCCACCCAGAGCCTGTGGACATGACCTCCTTTGGGGGAGGGAGGGTCTCTGCAGCTGTGATTAAGTGAAGGCTCAGAGGGGAGGTCATCCTGGATGGCCAGGGTAGCCCTCAATCCAATGACAAGGGTCCTTCTAAGAGGCAGGGAAGAAGCTGCATGATGACTGGGTAGAGGTGGGGCCAAGGCCAGGTGCACCTGGGGCCCCAAGTCTGGAGGGCCAGGCAGGGGACAGCTCGGTCCCTCTGACTCTTTGATCTCTGACTTCTGGCCTCCAGGACCATGAGAATCAACTCCTGCTGTTTTAAGATGCCTGGCTGGGGGTGGCGGGGGGTGGGCGTCATTTGTTTCGGCCACCCCAGGAGCCCGAGGACTGGAAGACCACCCACCTCCTCCCGCGTGCCGTTCTGCCATGAAAGCTGCTCAGGACTCTCAGGACGAGTGCTCCAGGGCCCCCCTAAACCAGGTCGGGATCGGCCACCGCCACTCTGCTGCCCATGCTCACCAGGCTTTCCTCCTGCCCATCGGCGCTGGTGGCCGTGGAGAGGACGATGTCTGTGGACTGGTAGTGGATGCTCAGGGCACGGGGGCAGTGGGCGGCTGCCTTGCAGAAGCGGTTGTGCAGCAAGACGCGGAGGTTGCCGTGGCGTGGCTGGATCTCCCGCACGAGGACGTAGGTGCAGTTGTCCCAGAAGGTGTAGGAGGTGCCGTCGAAGGTCTCATAGTGGCTGCCCCCCCAGCCGCTACAGACGCCTGCAGGCATGGACGGGCCTTACCCAGTGCCACCTGGAGCTACCACTTTGGGGGTCGCTCAGCCCCGGGGGCGTCCGTCCTTCCTTCGGGACACGAGTGAACCCAGTTGGATGGGGGGGCCCCCCAGACGTGTCCACCCAGAGCCTGTGGACATGACCTCCTTTGGGGGAGGGAGGGTCTCTGCAGCTGTGATTAAGTGAAGGCTCAGAGGGGAGGTCATCCTGGATGGCCAGGGTAGCCCTCAATCCAATGACAAGGGTCCTTCTAAGAGGCAGGGAAGAAGCTGCATGATGACTGGGTAGAGGTGGGGCCAAGGCCAGGTGCACCTGGGGCCCCAAGTCTGGAGGGCCAGGCAGGGGACAGCTCGGTCCCTCTGACTCTTTGATCTCTGACTTCTGGCCTCCAGGACCATGAGAATCAACTCCTGCTGTTTTAAGATGCCTGGCTGGGGGTGGCGGGGGGTGGGCGTCATTTGTTTTGGCCACCCCAGGAGCCCGAGGACTGGAAGACCACCCACCTCCTCCCGCGTGCCGTTCTGCCATGAAAGCTGCTCAGGACTCTCAGGACGCAACCCTCTCAGAGCTCCTCACCTTCACCCCTACTCTCCCTGCTCTCAGAAACCGCTGGGTTCCCTTCAAACTGTCAAGCCTGATGGGGATGGGCCCAGCCACCCCGGCCTAGGGCGTGGGGTGTGTGTGTGCGTTTCAAACTCCACCAGCCCTCCCCTCGCCTGGAACCAAGGCCGGGCGCTCACACTCGCACTCGTAGCGGTAGTCGCAGCGATGGCTCTCATTCTGCACCTTCACGGGCAGATGCCCGTTCACGCACGTGATGCTGCTCATCGGCCGTGGCCCCAGCAGGAGGATACGGTTGTCACCTTCACAACGGGCCACCGTGCAGTCCTCCAGGAACCAAGACTCATTCACCTGTGAGAGACAGCACAGCACTCATGGGGTCGGGGTGTGGGGGGGAGGCACTGGGAGGACCCCTTCTCACTGCCCCCACCTCAGCTGCAGGAACCCCCCCTGCCTGGGGCAGGGCTGCCGCGGCCTCCTGGCTGGGCTTGGACCCTGCGTGCCTTCCTCCAGCCAGAGCGACCCGTGGAGTGGTCACTGAGGGCTGGGGGTGTGCCATCAACCGTGATAGGTGCCCTGGGCCCCGTGCCCACAGAAGGGCCTGGCAGGGCATGGTGGGGGTGGGAAGCACACCTTTCGAGGAGGGATTGTGCGATCACAGCCGCTAACTGGGGTGGTTGGGGGCACGGAGACTGAGGTCCCTGGGGGTGAGGGGGTGGTGCAGGCCCCCTGGGAGCGGTCCAGTTCACAGCGCTGGTTGCAGACGGCTGAGAAGGGGCAGCCCGCCCCGTCTGTCTTGTTGTAGACAACGTCCCCTGCAAGGTCAGGGACAACAGGTCAGCCAGGGTGGGGCCAAGGGCAGGAGGACACAGCCAAGGCAACCAAATGCCAGGGAGGAGGTCTGCAGGAGGGCATACTTCACATACCTGGTAGGAAGAACTTCCCAAAGGCATGGCAAAAGCAGGGTGTGGTGGGGCTAGGCGAGCTTGCGGGAACAATGGAGGGCATCAGGCTGCCAGAGGTCTCTGAGAACCAGGAGGGGGTTGTGGGGGGAGACCCAGAAGTAGTCAATAAGGGGGAGGTCAACAAGTGACCTGTGGTTGAGATACTGGACAAGTCTGGCTTGGTGGTCATGGGTGAGGACCCCGGGAAGGGGGAGGGATTAGAGATGGACACCCTCTTGGTTGTTGCTGTGGAGGAAGGTCCTGTCACACTCATTGGGGTGGAGGTCCTCTTGGTGGTCGCCATGGAGGAGGGTCCTGTCACAATCGTGGGGGTGGAGACCCTCTTTGTGATCACTGTGAAGGAGGATCCTGTCACACTCGTGGGGGTGGGGGTCCTCTCGGTAGTTGCTGTGGAGGAGGGTCCTGTCACACTGGTGAGGGTGAACACCCCCGCTGTGGTCACTGTGGAGGAGGGTCCTGTCACACTGGTGAGCGTGGAGACCCCCTCTGTGATCACTGTGGAGGAGGGTCTTGTCACACTTGTGGGTGTAGAGACCCTCGCGGTGGTCGCTGTGGAGGAAGGTCCTGTCACACTCGTAGGGGTTGACACCCTTTCTGAGGTCATTGTGGAGGACGGTCCTGTCACACTCATAGGGGTCGAAACCTTCTCTGTGGTCCCTGTGGAGGAGTGTCTAGTCACACTCGTGGGGGTGGAGGTCCTCTTTGTGATCACTGTGGAGGAGGGTCCAGTCACACTCATGGGGGTGTATACCCTCTCTGTGGTCACTGTGGAGGAGGGTCCTGTCACACTGGTGGAGGTGGAGACCCTCTCTGTGGTCACCATGGAGGAGGGTCCTGTCACACTCGTGGGGGTGGGGGTCCTCTCGGTAGTTGCTGTGGAGGAGGGTCCTNTCAATTGTGTCAAAAAAGAAGAGAACAAAGAGACGGCACTTATTTGGAAAAGAGAAGACTACTAAAAAAAAGTAGAGACAGACACAAAAGTAATCGTATGTTTGCAAATATATATTGGAGTTTAGAGATACTGGTGCCTTCACAACAGACTTGTACATAAGTGAACTACTTCCACATATTGTGAAAACTCTGCCTTGACCATGGGTAAATCATCCTGAATATATATATATATTGGAATACTGAAGTCACTCAGTCGTGTCCAACTCTCTGTGACGCCATGGACTATATATATAGTCCACCAGGATCCTCCGTCCATGGGATTCTCCAGGCAGGAATACTGGAGTGGGGTTGCCATGTCCTTCTCCAAGGGATGGATCAAACCCGGGCCTCCCACATTGCGGGGCAGACGCTTTACCCTCTGAGCCACCAGGGAAGCCCTTGGCCGAAAAGCTTTAGTTATTCTTTAATAGTAACCAAAGATCATGAAACTGTCTCCTACACCTATAATCAAGGTTACAAGGTTTTACTCTTAAACTAAAATGATTTATTAATGTTTTTCCTGAGTTTGTTGATACAATAAATAGTACACTTTTTACATTTACATGGCATTTGTTTATTGGAATATTTAGAGAGACAGATGAAAGGAAAATAAACACTGCATTATCACTCTTTGAGTAATCTTTTTCAACCAACACTTGCTGAACATCTATGTATTTCATATATCACTTCAGTCTGAGGCAAATTCCAAGGATAAATATTACTAATTAATTGATATGAAACTCTTCTCAAGGCCAAATGAACTTCAGTGGATAATGTTTACATCTTAAGTCTAATTATGGAATTATAATTCCAGTTGAAAATAATAAGGAAAATAAGCAATTTATAGAAAAAGTAATCTCAAAATAGCTAAAAGTTATTACTTCTATAAAAGAATGGTTTGATGATAGAAACTGAAAAAATGTATTCTACTAAAAATCATAAATATTCAGTATAAATTACAGCTTTAACTTTGGAAGTTAAAACATGAAGGTGAGGATTCTTTTACTGTTCATGTTATATGCTTGTTAAAATAAAAACAATAGTAACCTAATCTTAATTTTATAACTAATATTTTGGAATATTATTGGAAAATTTTTTTAAATACTGCAGTTAAATAGCAGTTGCATCATTGTACGTTAGGTCATTTCAGTCATGTCCGACTCTTTGTGAACCTATGAACGGTAGCCCATGAGGCTCCTCTATCCATGGGATTCTCCAGGCAAGAATACAGGAGTGCATTGCCACACCCTCCTCCAGGTGGATCTTCTTGACCCACAGATCAAACCTGCATCTCTTAGGTCTCCTGCATTGGCAGGCAGATTCTTTACCGCTAGTGCCATTACTTTTATATTAAAACAAAGAAGACATGATAAATGCCATTTTAGGAACTTTTCTTACTTACAATGAGAAATATAATGCTAAAGATTTTTTTTTCGTAACAGTCCTTTTAAAGACACACACACACTCTCAAGAAAAAAGCCAAGGAAACTCTTTAAAAACTATTATTACTCAACTTTTTCGCCTGAGTTTTAAACTTTGCATTTTTGCAATAGTGCCCAGTTTAAAAATAAAATGCATGCTAGCAATTCAAAACCCACAGAGCAATGATAACAAGAGATAATGATACTGATAATGTTGGCAATTAAATTTATAAGTCGATCACAGAGATAAGGGTAGCAAAGAATTAGAGTGCTTGGTAAGATGAAACTAGAGAAACAAATAATCAAATAATGTATTTGTCTGAATGCCAAAAAATCATAATTGTTATTTTCTCTTCTATAAATAATTATATGAGCTAAGAATTCTATTCATTTTTTTCAATACTACAGAAACAAATGTGAATGTACTTTAGGCTAAGTATTATTATTTATAAATGCTATTAATGGTTGCAAAGCATGTATTTACTTATCATGAGGCTATATACAATCCCCATTAAGAACTCGCTTTTCTGAAATTCTATTATAACTCCTAAAGCCTTGAATTAATATATCTATTTTCTTCCTCACTGAAAATTTTCCAGTGTCAACTAAAGGATACACAGTATGAATTCATATGCAGATTCAATTGTGAATTAGAACTGAATATCAAAAATTTAAATTTATTTTATGGTTTACTCTCAAAATTGAAGATGTAATTAGAGTTGTTGAGTAGATATATTTAATTAAGTTATTTATATATAAACTCACTACCTAGAATACTCTCCTTAATTTATCACTGAATGGTATTGTGCTAACAGACTAATGGAAGGATTGATGGAAAATCAATCAATTAGGAAAAATAGCTTCCTCTCTAAAACCCTTACAGTGTAACATACACAAAACAGAAAAGAATTGAAGTAACGAGGAGAATGGACGTTATTACAAAATTTAGATTTAGGTACCCATGAACACAGAGTAATCTGAGAGATTTTTAGATATTATTTTTAAAAAGTATTTATAAGTGATTTTTGCAAAAGACAAAAGGCTGCAGATAGGAGAATGAACCTCAATTGATTTCTGTTTTCATGCTTATCAATTTGTTCTGATATTTTCCCATTTTGCTTTTGGGATTGCTAACAGTGAAGTTTATAACTCAAAAGATTTTTAGAAATCTAGAGCATCCTTAATTTTATAAAAGAGGAGACTGAAGCCTGAGAAATTAACTTACAAGCCTGAGGTTAAACAGTTTGGTTAGTGACAAAGAATCAATTCAAGTCTCCTCGCTTACATTCAAGAGGGTATATTTTCAATGAGATGAGCTTGATTTTGAAACCAAGCAGCCCAAATGTAAAGTGGGCAACTTCTTGTTCTAGGAATACAAAGGCAAACAGAAATAAATAAATAAGATGAGGTATATAACATTTTAAAATTAAAATAGAAACTAGAAAGGTCCTGCATCCGAGGCACTCATACCTCAGAGGAGACAGCGGTGATTTTAGAGCAGTATCAAAGGGACAAAAACAGATATTCAGGGATAGGAGAGGTAAACAAAAGGGAAAAGTGTTTAAGTTTTTATTTTGCTAACCTGTAAACTGGGAATTATTTTAAAAGGGTTGGTTGGATGATTAAATGACATAACATGTGAAAGTATAATCACGTAATAAAATCACAGAATTTAATTCCATCTTTACTCCTTTCTTAGTCTACACTATACGGATGCTCCACCTGTTGCTGTTATTTAGTAGCTAAGTTGCAACCAACTCTTTTGCAAACCCATGGATTGTAGCCCACCAGGCTCCTCTGTTCCATGGAAATTTTCAGGCAAGAATACCGGTGAGGGTCTCCATTTTTTTCTCTAGGGAATCTTCCCTGGAGAAATCTTCAACCAGGGATTGAACGAATGTCGCCTGCATTGGTAAGCAGATTCTTTACTGCTGAGCCATCAGGGAAGATATACACGCTCCATAAAACACTATTATCCACTAGAGGGTATCATATGGATTTTAATATATTAGATCATCTTTTTTACATTTTATGGACTTTTCTGCTAGGTGCAATTTTGTTTTAAGTAACTTTGCTTAAGAAGCATATTTTAGTAAATGTTTTATTCCAATTATTTTTGGAGCTTGAAATATTTACATTCATTACGATAACTATATTTTTCTGTAGCTACCTTGTTTTAAGTTATGTTTATCATTTTTATTTAACCTTTAAGCTTTTATATGTTTGTTTTTATATGTAGCAAGGAAATTTAAGATGTAATGCTGATTTTTATATCTACCCTTAAGGTTTGCAATAATATTTGAATTTATTTTTCCCAGTTCCTATTTTTAGAATTTAAATAAACATAAATTTTCCCACTTCACTTAAATGCTACAAAGATAGATTTCACTGCATTCTGGGCTCTTTCCTTTCCTGTTCCAAATTTACTTCTGGGCATCTTTGTCACTGATACATAATCGTTAATGTTACTAATCACTTATTTCCTCCTAGACTGGCCAGAATTTGCAAATAAAACATGGCAATTAGTAAAAGTAGAGTGTAAATAAACTATTTTTTAGTGTAAGTATGTCCCAAATATTGCATGCTGGGCTGTGCTTAGTCGTGTCCAACTCTTTGCGACCACATGGACTGTAGCTCACCAGGCTCTTCTGTCCATTTCTCCAGGCAAGAACACCGGCATGAACTGTCATGCCCGCCTCCCAGGGGATCTTCCCAACCCAGAAGGGACTGAACCCAGGTCTCCTGCATTGCAGGTGGATTCTTTACCATCTGAGCCACTAGGAAAGTCCAAGAGTACTGGAGTGGGTAGTCAGTCACTTCTCCAGGGAATCTTGGATCATGCTTATCTGCCAAAATCTCTACCTACCACACTATTCTTGAGAACTACCATCTCCAAATATCATGGAAAAGAGAGAAATTGAATATTTAAATGGGACCCCACTTCAGTACTCTTGCCTGGAAAATCCCATGGGCGGAAGAGCCTGGTGGGCTGCAGTCCACGGGGTCGCTAAGAGTCGGACACAACTGAGAGACTTCACTCTCACTTTTCACTTTCATGCATTGGAGAAGGAAATGGCAACCCACTCGTGTTCTTGCCTGGAGAATCCCAGGGACGGGGGAGCCTGGTGGGCTGCCATCTATAGGGTCGCACAGAGTCGGACACGACTGAAGTGACTTAGCAGCAGCACTCTGGTTACATCACAAGGCAGAGTTCTGCAGGAGAGAGACAACTGCACAGTTCCTATTTGGAGCCAACTCTGGGTTTCTGAGCAGGTAGCTGATAGTAATGATATAATTCCCAACTGCATTTACAGTAAGTGTCACCTCTGTCAAGGCTACTGGGCTTGCTCTATCTTAAGCATTAAAATATATTTGCTAATCATTGATTCATACAACCATTAAAATGCTTCTCATATTCTGGCAGAAAGTTGAATACCAACCAAGTTACTGTGTTATGAGCTTTTAATACCCCCAAATATTCACTGGAAGGACTGATGCTGAAGCTGAAACTTCCATACTTTGGCCACCTGATGTAAAGAGCTGACTCACTGGAAAAGACCCTGATGTTGGAAAAGACTAAAGGCAGGAGGAGAAGAGACAATAGAGGATGAGATGGTTGGATGTCATCACCAACTCAATGGACATGAGTTTAAGTATTCTCCTGGAGTTGGTAATGGGCAGGGAGGCCTGGCATGCTGCAGTCCATGGGGTGGCAAAGAGTCAGACATGACTGAGCAACGGAACTGTTGAATTTACACTATTTTAAAAAGAAAAAGTAAAGTGATGCTATAAAGAACTGCTATTTAGAAGACATTTTAAACCAGAATCTCCTTTTTTCTTTAAAAAATATATACAATCTTAATGTTCTTTTGTAAATGATATCATGATTACCATATTATTTATATCACTAATAAATACCTGGCCAATTTATATTCCTGATGAAAAAAATACTTATATCAATTATATGTGGTACATAGAAAACCTTCCCAAAACTTAGAGGCTTAAAGAAAGATCTGGTGTTTGCTTATTAATGATTCTGTGAATGAATGAGCATTATGAGCTGGGCTCAGCTGTCTGATTCTTCCAGTATGCCTATTCATTAATGTGGTTTTCTGTTTTCTACCAGATCAGCTAAGTCTGAGTATCTTGGGATGGCCCCCACTTCCTCATGTGGTGATTGTTTCTGTCTGGGGGCTGTCAGGTCCAAAAGACACTATCTGACCTGGTTCCTCTCTGCTCTGTGTGGTTTCTTCTGCTCTATCGGTCTAGACTGAACTTCTTCAAAGGTTGTTTTCAGATCTGATTCAATGCAAGGCAAGTGCACAGGAACTTTTATAAGCTTCTACTTGCATCATATTTGCTGATGCCACACTGACAAGAGACAGTGAAGGCCAAGCCCAAAACCAATAGCCCAAAGCCAAATATGCAAAGTCATAAAGATGGGGAGATCTGAGTCACCAGGAGATGTGATTGTAACAATCTGACACAATTTTATTAGATCTCTGGCAAATAAATCAAAGATATATTTATTGAACAAACCTGACTAATAAATGTGATCAGAGAAAGATGTAAGTTGTGCAAAGGGTTTGTTTTTATAAATTAGAAGATTTGATTCCAAAGATGTGGTCAATAATCTATGGAAACTTTTGGTTTTACTTAACTGTGGTAAAATGATTAATGAATTTAATTTCAAAAGTATGGGTTTTAATTATTTTTTAACATGTCTGCTGCTTACAGACATACTATTTAAAATCTCTGAATGGTAGCTTTTTGAAATTGATACAGTATCATCAATAAAGGGCTGCAGTAAAAATCACATATTAAAAAAATGGAAGGTCTTTATAAGCAATCAGGAAAAATTTGGGTTTTGTACAGAAATGCATGTATATGTACCAAAATATAATTTTGTATCAGAGCAGATAATTGAACATTTCTATAGAATACAAAAGGGCTTAATAAACTTTAATATTGAATTTACAAATAACTCAAAGAAAAAAATTAATCTACTTAATCTGAGGATACCAGTTTTTTAATTCAAAGCTGACACAATATGTATTACTCATTAAATGATTATGAAACATAAAATCCATATGAATAATTGTCTAAAATATTTAGAGTCTATACATGAGTGTAATAACTAAGCAGTTTAAGAGTATTGTTATTATTTTAGAGATCACTCGTTTTCCCTTAAAAATCCCATTCTTCTCACGTCCTCATGGAGATAACTGCTATCTTGACTTTTATTATAGTCATTTCCTTGGGGATTTTTTAGGTATTACCAACCATGTTTAGCTATGCATATCTAACTATAATTTAGTTTTGCCTGTTTTGAGAACTTTGTGTAATAAAATCAGATTCTGTGCAAATGTTTCCTGTGTTATGCTTCTTGAACTTAACATTCTGCTTGGGAGATTCATCCAGGATCCCGCTGGTGGCTACACTCTTGCTAATGTTAATATACCTGAATTGATCAGGGTTTTTGGTTGTTCAATACTTTTAATTCTAAGAAATACCTACATATCTGAAAGTGTTTTCCTCTGTTTTTCTCCTAGAAATGTAATATTTTTGTCTTTCTTATTTAGATGTTTATTCCCTATAAAGTAGATTTGTGAATATGGTACTGGAAAGAGATCTCATTTCTATTTTTATCATGTGTGTGCTCTCAGTCATTCAGTCATATCGGACTCTTTTTGATCCAGTGAACTATAGTTCACTAGGCTTTTCTGTCCACAGGATTTTCCAGGCAAGAACACTGAAGTGGGTTGTCGTTTCCTCCTCCAGGGGATCTTCCCAACCCAGGAACTGAGCCCGCGTCTCTTGCATCTCTTGCGTCTCCTGCATTCCAGTTGGTATCGTTACCACCGAGCCACCTGGAAAACTGCTTTTCACACATGGCTACACAAACTGCAGAACCATTTATTCAAAACTCTCCCCTACCCCACATTCTATTTCATTATACCCCTGTCATGAAGTGTCCAAACACTTACTTTTTTCCTAGACTATCTTATCCCTTCCAAGTCATTCTTTAAATATAATTTTTCTCAGGGAACATTACCATGAGGGCCAATACATCATATTTATCCCTATTGTCTCTTATTCTCACTCAAATTTTGCTTTGAAAAATCACTCTGAGGAAGCAAGCTAAGTTGTAGTAAAATGATACATAGTAATATTATTCTTTAAAGTTATAAGAAAAGCATCATTACTTCCCCCTCATGATTTTCTTACACATGTGTTTAAAAAAAGAATGGCAAAAGTTAGTGGGCGAGAAAGACTTTTACTTTCTAGCAACGTATATGAAGATTTACACCTGAGAAATATCTTTTTTGTGGGATAAAAAATCACCATCTATTTTATCTTAGAATTCTGGTTCAAGATAATAGTGTCAGAAATACTAAAAGTGCTGTCCCTTGTTCAGAGCCCCTATAATTTATTAAAAGGATGAGGATTTCTGTGGTGTGGAAGAAATTATACGTTTGCTGGTGGGCCTACTGACTGAGGGTGTTTCTAGACCATAATAACTGCCATCACAAGGCTTCCACTTATTAAGGGGCCAAGTGTACTCCTATTTTGTGCTTCACATGGGGCAAAATTTCTCCAGGCATAGTCCACTTTCTAAAAGTGAGAACACTTACTTAAAATGCTTACCCTAAGTTCCATTATCCATCTTAATCTAAAATATAGCGGAAAATCCAATCTTTAATATTTAACCAAATAACAACCTCATTCTAGGTCTTCAATTCAATGATCTGCTCATAAAGTAATCACTTCATATTTTTAATGTAGCTTCAGAATAAAACCTAGAAATATAATACACTTCAATTTAAAAATAAGACTTGCTAGTTGACACAAATGCACACTATCAAGAAAAAAACAACAACGGTGTTTCCTTTTAAGTCTTAACTATGATTCTGGCAATGTTCAGTTGTTATGATATTGTTGTTCTATATTTGAGTTGAAAAGAAAAATATGTTACTGGAAAAGAGGATAAAATGAAGACTGACAACTGAAAGAAATTTGACCTAATTATTCAGGCTTAATATGTTGTACATTTATAACTAACGCATTTCAGATATTATGTCAGTGCAATAACTGGCAAAAAGAAGATTATGACAGTAATAAGCACTTGTAGAATTTGATCACTTTTCAAAATGATATGGTCCCTTAAAATGATAACTTTAGTGCTTAATAGTGAAAAATACTAATTTTCCACTTATATGTCTTAGATATTCACTAATTCAGTAATTAAATATTTATGCAACATAAGTCTCTAAAAATTATTAAGACAAATATTAAAAACAGAGGTATGAACTAAACAAAGCCAGAAAGCCATTCTAATCTTTGAATTTAGATTCTCAAGTTCTCAAAAATAAGGTCAACTTCACTANTGAAAAATACTAATTTTCCACTTATATGTCTTAGATATTCACTAATTCAGTAATTAAATATTTATGCAACATAAGTCTCTAAAAATTATTAAGACAAATATTAAAAACAGAGGTATGAACTAAACAAAGCCAGAAAGCCATTCTAATCTTTGAATTTAGATTCTCAAGTTCTCAAAAATAAGGTCAACTTCACTATGGAAAACTCATACCCATATTAACCCATCTATTATATCAAAGAGATAGGTAGACAGCATTCTTTGAAATATGAAGAAATACTCGTTGGACAGATGAAATATCTCACAGTTCCAAGGCAAATGGAATCCTCATGAGTATACTACACTGTTCATTTTATAGCAACCATCACTGATCATAGCATCATCAGCCAATGTGTCAAAGGTTATGTAAGTTGTAGTCTGGTCCAGGCAGAAGGACAGGGACATCTTATTCCATTGTTTAAATAAACAATTCCCATTTATGTTTATTCAAACCACAACAGTAAAAACATAAGAAGGGTGAGGAGTAGAGAGTTGCTGAAGGGCTTTATGAATAGAGAAACGTGAAGACAACAGGGAATGTATGAACCCTACAAACCAATCCCAAGGCATTGTTCTCTTTATTACTTTTCAGTGTGGTGATCCAAAGATTGCCTCTTTCATTCAGCCAAGAACCTCTGTACACACGTCAAGCAATGTTTGCAACTCACAGCCAATCAATCCATAATCCAAAGCTCAACAGTCACACACAAGACAGCACCTCAGACCTCCCAACGGAGATGCCATGGGTCACTGAGACATGCTCTGGCATCCGTCTGTTTGAGAGACTGTTAAAAATTTTTCTTCAGAATGCTGAAACAGAAGACAGTCTCACTCTCTGAAATTTAATAGCGTCACTCAGTCTGTGAAAGAAATCTGGCTAAACCCACAAAAACATGTAAAAATGATTATAACTGGAATCATAATATATTGACTGCTTCCTGGTGCATTTCAGAAAGGAAATCTTTAATATCTGTCATTTCATTTACTAGTGTAGAATAATTCTTTTATGCAGACTTGTGACAGTGCTCTGGCTGCCTGGAATAAAGGGACACATACTCACATAGAGCAAGAGTTGTGTGATGCTTACAGAACATGTTCGGTACCCTCAGTCTCTTCTGTAAATATGCATGCATGGCTGATCGGATTTATACATTTCTCAGAATGTTATATGAAAGACTACATACAGACCAGAAGCACAGTGCCCTCTGGTGCGCATATAACATAAAATAAAATATTTAGATAACAGGAACTACACAGATACAGACACCAATACAAAATGAAATGTTGCTTCTGCATGCATGCTAAACCAATCACTGGGAATTGTAAACTTCTATCATGAATAAACAAACCAAACCGATAACCTTCATAAAACGTTCTTTATGGCATAGATCAATGCAATCTAACCCATTCAGGCAACCACTTGTGTACCCCTCTACTTAATGGATTCACTGCACTTGTGGGAAGCAAGCAGTCTGACAGATTTAATGTATGACTTCTTTTGTGTAACTTATTTAGATTCAAGCTTAGAAGAGCAGTGAAAGTTAAAGGCCATATATCTCAATCTCTTCCTTTTTCTTGGCCCTTGCTCCCAGATCCTATTTATGTGCATTTCCTTTTTATCCCATGGCCATTTCCTCCAGCTTCTGAATGTGCAATTACCTTGAAGGTAAAAAATGATGAGGTGACTCAACTTCTCAGTGATTCGTAGAAGATGCCATTTCCATTTAAGCTACAAAAGGTAACAAAGCATGGTACAAGGTAGAAAGGAAATGCCATGCAAGAAATTCTGATTTAAAATTCTGAGTATTTAAAGCGATAAACCCAGCCTCACAGTGAACTGAAATTTACAGCAGGGTAGCAATCTAGAATTTGGGAGTGGTACACAAATGGTCACCGTTATCCAGTTTTTCTGGAAGAAGTTACATCTACAAGAAATACTTTGCAATAACCAGAAAACCTTACCGTGGCAAATGGCAAATAATAACCCTTCATATAAAACCCCTTCCCATCTGAAACTTGCCCTTAGAGCAACTTACTTATCCACCACCTTCAGGGAAGACATCTCTGCCATCTTTTCCCTTTGCGTCATACCTGTATATCTTGTATCTTGTGCTAAATCCCTGCCGGCTTCTGTCCACAAAATCTGTGTATTCCTGTGAACGATGGAAGGGTCCCTTATCAGAGAGGAGCCAGTCGAAGGGGCTTGTGGCATGCTGATCCGAAACAGCAGCAACCGCTAAAACCCAGCAATGAAGACTCAGTGCTATCCACTCCCATGGAGCCATCAGAGAGAACAATTCAGTACCAGCTCTGCTTCGCCATATCATGCTTCCACTGGGGACTTAGAGCCTTCATTCTCTTAGCTTTCCCTCAACACCTAGACAAAATACACAGGCAATTAGTTAGCCCCTGGAAGGTTCTTTTCTAGCAGTTAAGGCGCTGAGGTGGAAAATCCTTTTTTAAAAGTCTAATACCATTGTCTTAAATTAGATGATGGCAAAAGTCAATCGCAAGTAGTACACCAAAATGATTTTTTTTTTTCCAGAGCTCTTTCATACTTAGGTTGTTTCTTCATTTGTTTGAAAATAAGTCACTGAGTTCCAACAAACCTTGTCAGGGCAACATCATACAGTGGATCACTAAAGCCCACTCTGAGCAATGATCATCAGCAATTTTCACTCATAATTACTTTTTCAGCATAAATGTTTTATAACACTGAACAGTTTCAAAAGAAACACTTGATATGTTTATTTAATAAGTTATGTTATAAATTTTTACACTACATATATTTTATCCTTTACTTCTTTTAGAGATAGGCTTTAAATTAATTAAAATGAGGCTGGTAGNGAAATTATTTAAATAATATGGAAGAGTTTAAAGGAACCAAAATTGAAGAATGCCACAAAGGCTCAGAGAAGGTTGAGAATGAAATCTGGGAAAGCTGACAGAAGTACTTTTTCTGAAAATTCCACTGCTACATTTTTTGGTATGTATTTTTCATCCTTCTCTCTCACACATTCTGCAAATGAGCTTTCTTAGCTTCTATTTATGTGTTATAGTTCTTGACACAGACTGGTAATTTCTAGATTCCAATATCATATCCCAAGAAAGATGACATTTGAGTACTGTTAAAGTCAGATCCCCCACCAACTCAATCAATTGTAGGCCAAAAGGAATGATTATATCATACTTACCAGGGTGCTTGAAACTCACCCTCTAAATCAAGAGTTTCCCACAAAGGAGATGGCTTTGTGGGCCAGACTAGCCCCCAGTAGCTGCTTACTATGGAATGATAAATTAATATATGACAGCTTATACAACAATGAAAAGGTAAATAATATGATAAAAACTATTTTAGAAAATTTTACATTGACATTAATGAGCAAAGTAGATCAACAGAATAGATTAAGAAACATACATGTGAACATGTATCCTAGCAAAATAAGCTGTTTATCTCACAACAAAACTAAATATGAAGTAAAATTCAGTTAAATTGTGTCAATAATCATAGTTATTTCTCATTTGATATTCCAGGACTTGAATACTGAGTGGATAATACTGAGTGGACAATTTTTTATTTGGTTAAAGGCATATTTTTTAATGGAGCAAATCAAGTCAGTTCCTCAAATTTTAAAGATAAACACACACAGACCTCATAACATTAGTAAATGAAACAATGCTTTCTACCTGGTTGATAATGGAAATTTTCTTTATCTTAAACATTTAACATTTTATGTTTAACTTTTAAAGCTATGAATAATATATTTTCTCATATATTTTTTCATTGGAAATTTTTATCCTCTTTTGATTCAATCCTGAAAAGAAATGATAGTTTGATAAGGTGGAGAGGGCCTTAGCCTGATAGTTATAAGACCTGCTCTGAAATCATAATTCCACCTCTCTTAGTCCTTGAACAACAGAACTAGGCAGAAAGAATCACTGTTTCCTCAAAAACATATTGATTTTTTAAAAAATATTTAACAAAGAGGGTTTGGAGCAACACCAGAAAGCATCATTTGGTTCAGGCTGAAACCAAAGGCTGAGAGTTGGTACATGTATGGTTTCCCCATTTCCTTTGCCATCCTTTGGACCACTGTGATTGGCTGAGTAGCAATAACCCCACCATAACACTGGACTCTCAGAGATGAATCTTAGAATCTTGCTGTATTCCATTCCTGTGGTGCTCTGCACTGTGGAGGATAAGGATATAGCCTAAGAGAGGACATCAGAGTCTGAACTTGGGTGTAACTGTTCTAGGGTTTCTGAACGTCACCAGCTCTACACAAAGCTACTTACAGGAAGTTGATCTTTTCAAAAACCCAAGCCTCAATTATTTACTGAGGTGTATAATTTTCTTGTTCCAAGGTAGTCTGACACTGTGCTTGTGCTTAGTCACTCAGTTGTGTCCAACTGTTTGTGACCCCATAGACTATAGCCTGCCAGGCTCCTCTGTCCATGGGAATTCTCCAGACAAGATTACTGGAGTGGGTTTCCATACCTCCCCAGGGGATCTTCCCAACCCAGGGTTTTAACCCAGGTCTCCCACATTGCAGGTGGATTCTTTACCATCTGAGACACTACGGAAGCTCAAGAATACTGGAGTGGATAGCCTATCCCTTCTCCAGGGGAACTTCCTTACCCAGGAATCAAACCAGGGTCTCCTACATTGCAGGCAGATTCTTTACCAGCTGAGCTACCTAGGAAGCCCCAGTATCTGACACTACTTATCAGCAAATAGAAAGAGAGAAAGGCATGCATGATCTAAGTTTTCTTTTCTACCATCACTTGATGATAGGATTAAAACTTATGTTTTCAAATAAATATATGTTCTACCAAACCTACAGTAGTATAAGCCATGATTTGATCTGGCACAACTTCTACTGATATCTCTTATCATACAATGTTAGTGTCCCCCATTGAACTCTGAAACCTCAAGGGAAGATAATTTGCCCTTTTTGCCTATGTATTACCTGAACATTTTATACTGCTTAGAACAGAATATATTAGATGATCAATAAATACTAATTAGACTAAGAAAACATATAATGTTTTCTTATAAAATAAACATTCAAAAGAAAGAAATGAAGGGGAAGCAGAAGAAGATGGTGGGGGAGTAAGACAGGGAGATTGCCTGCCTCCCCACAAATACATAAAAGAACTCATCAAGATACAGAACAACTCCTACAGAGCAACATCTATATGACAGCAGAAGACCCTGCTGCTGCTGCTACGTCACTTCAGTCGTGTCCGACTCTGTGTGACCCCATAGACGGCAGCCCACCAGGCTCCCCCATCCCTGGGATTCTCCAGGCAAGAATACTGGAGTGGGTTGCCATTTCCTTCTCCAATGCATGAAAGAGAAAAGTGAAAGTGAAGT
>SJYX01018455.1:152483-187713 GCA_006410675.1 Oreotragus oreotragus
ATTGTGTATATGTACCACAGCTTTCTTACCCACTCATCTGCTGATGGACATCTAGGTTGTTTCCATGTCCTGGCTATTATAAACAGTGCTGCGATGAACATTGGGGTACATGTGTCTCTTTCTATTCTGGTTTCCTCGGTGTGTATGCCCAGCAGTGGGATTGCTGGGAGGTTTAAGCCAGCCTTTTCACTCTCCTCATTCACCCTCTTCAAGAGGTTCTTTAGTTCCTCTTCACTTTCTGCCATTAAAATGGTATCATCAACATATCTGAGGTTGTTGATATTTCTTCCTGAAATCTTGATTCCAGCTTGTAACTCATCCACTCTGGCATTTTACATGATGTGCTCTACATATAAGTTAAATAAACAGAGTGACAAGAAATAGCCTTATCATACTCCTATACTCATTTCTCAATCCTGAACCTGTCAGTTTTTCCATACAAGGTTCTAACTGTTGCTTCTTGACTGGCATACAGGTTTATCAGGAGACAGGTAAGATGGTCTGTTATTTCCATATAAACCTACTACTTGACACAGCATGGCCCTTCAGAGGGACAAAATCAGCTCCATTGACCAGAACACTGGATGGAACACAATGGAGGACATCTCATCCAAACAACAAGCAAGACAAAAACACAAAACCAATCAGCAGACAGGATTCCCAGAGACAGCCCCAAATATACCACTCACACAGCCCAAATCATCAGAGGGAAAAAAAAAAACACCCCCTCCCACTAGAATGCAGGCACAAGTCACCCCCAACACAAAGACAACACAGACCACTGGACCAAGCTTACCCACCAAAGACGTAAACTAAAAGGAAGAAAGAATACAACCCTAAGCCCAGGAAAAGGAGACCTCCTATGGAGTAAGTTAGAGAAAGAAAAAAAAAGAAAGAAAAGCCAGAGAAATAGACAGCAAATGAAGGTACAAAGTACAAATTCACAAGGGAAAAAAAAAACAATCAGGAAATAGGCAAACTAACTGAAAAAAAGATTTCAGAGTAATGATAGTAAAGATTTCCCAAAGCCTTAAAAATAGAATGGAGAAAATGCAAGAATCAATTAACACAATTAATAAAAACCTAGAGAAATAAAGACTAAACAAACATAGATGAATACCACAATTACTGAAATTAAAAATACTCTAGAAGGAACCAAAGGAGAATAACTGAGGTAGAAGAATCGATAAGTAAGCTGGAAGATAGGACGGTGGAAATAACTTCTGAACAGCATAATAATAGAAAAAGAATGAAATGAATTGAGGATAACCTCAGAAACCTCTTGCAATTCCCTGGTGGCTCAGATGGTAAAGAGCCTGTCTGCAATGCAGGGGACCTGGATTCTATCCCTGGGTTGAGAAGATCCCCTGGAGAAAGAAATGGCAACCCATTCCAGTATTCTTGCCTGGAAAATCCCATGGACGGAGGAGCCTGGCAGGCTACAGTCCACTGGGTCACAAAGAGTCGGACATGACTGAGCAACTTCACTTTGACTTTCAGAGACCTCTNAGATCCCCTGGAGAAAGAAATGGCAACCCATTCCAGTATTCTTGCCTGGAAAATCCCATGGACGGAGGAGCCTGGCAGGCTACAGTCCACTGGGTCACAAAGAGTCGGACATGACTGAGCAACTTCACTTTGACTTTCAGAGACCTCTGGAAAATATTAAAGGCATCAACATTTGAATTATAGGGTTCCCTGAGGAAGAAGAGAAAAATAAAGGGTTTGCGAAAACTTTTGAAGAGAGTATAGTTGAAAACTTTCCAAACATGGGAAGGAAATAGTCAAGTCCAAGAAGCACAGAGAGTCCCATACAGGATAAATCTAAGGAGAAACATGTTGAGACAAATACTAATCAAGCTAACAAAAATTAAACACAAAGAAAGAATATTAAAAGCAGTAAGGGAAAAGTATACAAGTAACATTCAAGGGAAAACACATATGATTAACACCTGATTTGTGTAGTCAAAGCTATGGTTTTTCTAGTAGTCATGTATAGTTGTGAGAGTTGGACTATTAAGAAGGCAGAGTGAAGAAAGGTTGACATTTTTGAACTGTGTTGCTGGAGATGACTTTTGAGAGTCCCTTGGACAGCAAGGAGATCAAACCAATTCATCCTAAAGGAAATCAACCCTGAATATTCACTGAAAGGATTAATGCTGAATCTGAAGCACCAGTACTTTGACCACCTGATGCAAAGAGCAGACTCCTTGGGAAACACCCTGATGCTGGAAACATTGGAGGCAGGAGGACAAGGAGGTGACTGAGGATGAGGGGGATAAATGGCATCATGGATTCAATGGACTTGAATCTGAGCAAACTCAGGGAGATAGTGAAGGACAGGGAGACCTGGCATGCTACAGTTTATGGGGTCACAAAAGTGGGACATGACTGAGCAACTGAACAACAACAACAACAGCTGATTATTCACTCAGCAGAAACTGAAGGGAATGGCAGAATATAAGTATAGTACTGAAAGAAAAAATCAACAATCAAGATTATTCTACAACACAAGGATCACATTCAAAGCTGATGGAGAAATCAAAAGCTTTACAGAAGAGCAAAAGCTAAGAGAATTCAGCACCACCAAACCAGCATTACAATAAACATTAAATGGACTTATACAGGCAGGAAACCCCTATAGAGAGAAGGAAAAGACCTATTAAAAACAAACCCAAAACAATTAAGAAAAATCCTATAGAATATATATATATAACTACTTTAAATGTAAATGGATTAAATACTCCAACCAAAAGAAACAGACTGTCTGAATGGATACAAGACTCATATATATGCTGTTTACAAGAGGTCCACTTTAGACCTAGAGACACATACAGACTGAAAGTAAGAAGATGGAAAAAGATATTCCCTGAAAATGGAAATCAAAACACAGCTGGAGTGGCGATTCTCATTTCAGATAAGATAGACTTTAAAACAAAGATTATTACAAGAGATGAAGAAAGACACTAAATAATGATCAAGGAATCAATCAAGGAAGACATAACAATTATAAATATTAATGCACCCATCATAGGAGCACCACAATACATAAGGCAAACATTAACAGACAAAAACGAGGAAATTGACGGTAACACAATAATAGTAAGGAACTTTAACACCCCATTTACACCAATTAATTATCCAGACAGATAATTAATAAAGAAACACAAACCTTAAATGAAACATTAGACTGAATGGATCTAACTGATATCTTCAGGACTTTCCACCCAAATGCAGAAGGATATACTTTCTTCTCAAGGGCACATGGAACATTCCCCAGGATAGACCAGATCTTAGGTCATAAATCAAGCCTCAGTAAATTTAAGAAAATTGCAATTGTATCAAGCATCTTTTCTGATAACAAGGCTATGAGACTAGATATCAGTTACAGGAGGAAAAACTGTAAAAAACACAAACACATGGACATTAAACAATACATTTCTAAGTAATAAATAGGTTACTAAAGAAATAAGAAGGGAAATCAAAAAATTCCTAGAAACAAATGGCAACAAAAACACAATGACTCAAAGCCTATGGGATTCAGAAAAAAGCAGTTCTAAGAAGGAAGTTTATAGCAACACAATCCTACCTCAAAAAGCCAGAAAAACATTGAATAGACAAACTAACTCTACACCTAAAACAGCTTGGAAAAGAAGAACAAATAAACACTGAAGTTACTAGAAGGAAAGAAATCATAAAGATCAGAGCAGAAATAAATGAAAAAAATGAAGGAAACAATAGTAAAGTTTAATAAATCTAAACTGATGTAGAGATATTCCATGCTACTGGGTTTGAAAAATCAATATTGTGAAAATGAATATTTACCAAATGCAATTGACAGATGCAATGCAATTCCTATCAAATTACCAATGGCATTTTTCACAGAAATAGAACCAAAAAAACTCACAATTCATATAGAAATATGGAAGACCCTTAATAGCCAAAGCAATCTTGAGAAAGAAGAATGAAGCTGGAGGAATCAATTTACCTGATTTCAGAGTATACTACAAAGCTACAGTCATCAAGACACTATGGCACTCGCACAAAAGCAGAAATCTAGACTAATGGAACAATNGCATTTTTCACAGAAATAGAACCAAAAAAACTCACAATTCATATAGAAATATGGAAGACCCTTAATAGCCAAAGCAATCTTGAGAAAGAAGAATGAAGCTGGAGGAATCAATTTACCTGATTTCAGAGTATACTACAAAGCTACAGTCATCAAGACACTATGGCACTCGCACAAAAGCAGAAATCTAGACTAATGGAACAAGATGGAAAGCCCATGGACCTACACACACCCGTTTAACAAAAGAGGCAAGAATATATGATGGGGAAAAGATAATCTCTTCAAAAAGTGGTACTGGGAGAACTGGACAAAAGAATGAAATTAGAACACTGCTTAACAACATACCCAATAAATTCAAAATGTATTAAAAACTTAATATAAGACCAGGAACTATAAAAACTCTTAGAAGAAAATATAGGCTGAACACTGTATGACATAAATCATAGCAAGATCTTCTATGACCCACATCCTAGAATAATGGAAATAAAAACAAACCACTGGGACCTAATTAAACTAAAAACTTTTGCACAGCAAAGGAAACTATAAAAAAAAGTGAAAAGCTACCCACAGAACAGGATAAAATAATAGCAAATTAAACAACTGACAAAGGATTAGTTTTCAAAATATATAAGCAGCTCATACAATGCAATACCAGAAAAACAAACAACCTAGTCAAAAAGTGGAGAAAAGACCTAAACAGACATTTCTCCAGAGAAGACATGCAGATGGCTAATAAACACACAAAAAGTCATTCAACATCACTCATTATTAGAGAAACTCAAATCAAAACTACAATCAGATATAACCTCACACAGGTCACAACGGCCATCATCAAAAAATCCTCAAACAAGTGCTGAAGAGAGTGTGGAGAAAAGGGATACCTCTTGCACTGTTGCTGGGAATATAAATTGATACAGCTGCTATGGAAGACAATATGGAGATTCCTTAAAAAACTATGAATAAAACCACCATATGACCCAGCAATACTACTTCTAGGCATATACCCTGAGGAAACTAAAACTGAAAAATGCACGTTTACCCCAATATTCATTTCAACACTATTTACAATAGCTAGGACATGGAAGCAACCTAGATGTCCATCAACAGATGAATGGATAAAGAAGCTGTGGTACATATATGCTATGAAATACTATTCAGCCATAAAAAAAGAATTAATTTGAGTCGGTTCTAATGAAGTGGATAAACCTAGAGCCTATTATATAGAGTGAAATAACTCAGAGGAAAACAAATATATTAATATATATATATGTAATCTAGAAAGATGGTACTGATCTGCAGGGCCTCAGTGGAGATGCAGAAATAGAGAACAGACTTATGGACAAGCATCAGGGAGAGGAAGGAGAGGGTGAGAAGAATGGATAGAGTAGCATGGAATCACATACACTAACACATATAAAATAGATAACCAATGGAAATTTAACAAGGAATGCAATCTGGGACTCTGTAACAACCTAGAAGTATGGGAAATGGTGGGAGGTGAGAAGGAGGGTCAAGAGGGAGGGGACATATGTACACCTATGGCTGATTCATGTTGATGTATGGCAGAAATCAAACCAATATTGTAAAGCAATTATCCTTCAATTAAAAATAAATAAATTTAAAAAAAGAAATGCATGGAAACAAAGATTTTAAAAGCATGCAAATGAATAGTGTGGGACCTTAATAAAGTTCCAAGTGGATTTCCACCTGCCCTAGGAAGTACTTTTTTTTTTTTTTTTTTAAAAAGGACAAAGGGATCCCTGAGCAATATTACATACCCTTTCTTTCTAGTCCAGTTTCGTTTAGTGATTGTAATAGGAAGGTGCGTGAGTCTTTGGACTTTCTGTATTTGCTAATCACTCAAGTCTTTAATCTGCAGGTTTATGTCTTTCACCATATTTAGGAAAATCTCAGCTATTTCTTTAAGTTTTTAGTTACAGTCTCTCTTTTCTTTCAGGAACTTTAAAGATATAAACATTAGCTTACATTCCTGAGATTCTTTTTTTTTTTTTTTTGGTCCATTTTCTCTTTGTTGTTCAGATAAGGTAAATTCTGTTGATTTATCTTAATGTTCACTGACTTTCTTCTCTGTCATCTCCACATATAAGTTTTTCACTTCAAGTTACTGCATTTTCCAGTTGTATTAATCTCTATTAGGTTAATAACTTCTATTTCTTCACTGAGATTTTTTTATTTTTTCATTTGTTTCAAGAGAATTCATCACCATTTGTTGAATCATTTGATGATGGGTGCTTTTTTTTGTTTCAAGAGACTTCATCATTTGTTGAATCATTTGATGATGGCTTCCTTAAAATATTTGTTAGATAATTTCAATATATCATTCATCTCAGAGTTGACGAGTGTTGCCTTTCCTCATTCACGTTATGATTTCCTGGTTCTTGGTATGACAAGTGATTTTCAAATGCATCATGGTAATTTGAAATATTATAGACTCTGGATCTTAATTTTTTTTAAGCAGGTAATCTGCCTGTTGAAGTGTAACAAGGGGGCCAGGTGGGTGTGTACATTTATTTTCCTAGGCATCATCTCCCATCTCCCCATCCCCTACACCACTCCTGCAAAAGTAAACCCTGATTCCTATTGCCTCTTTGCAGTTATATGGAGTGGAATCTCATCTCCCAATTTTGCCAGGCTGATACCTATCCTGGAAAATGAGATAATTAGCACCACAGCATTGCCTCCAGTAGAAGTATAAACCCAGCTTCAATCTAGACCTCCTGCTGACACCAGGCGAGGCGAGGGGAGAAAGTAAATTTCCAACCACCCCTGTAAATTATCAACTCACTCTGCCTTGTCAGATGCCAAGTGGTGGTAGAGGCTGGCTCCTCACCAGGCTTTGTAGATCAGAAAATGGAAGGGCGAGGGATGTGGAGGCAGGAGAGGAGAAGGGAGGCTAATACAAGCTAGCCCTGTTTTCCACTGCTGCATTCAATATCATTGCAGCCAGGTGGGTAGAGAGGTTCAGCTCCCAACTCAGCCCCAGTAACTTGGGTTGGGCTGGAGAGGAGTAAAGCATAGTGACAATGAACCACATCAATCTTCCCAATTCCCCACACCCACCTGCCACACATCATGTCTTTTAAGTCTTGTTACTGCCTCCTGGGGGTGGAAGCTCAGGTGCATAAGGATTCTGCTGCTGATGCCCTGTTGGAACGCTTGTTTCTCTGGGAGGGAGGAAAGGAAGATCAGTTCCCTATTCAGTCCTGCTGAAACCAAGATAGAAGCTACCCTTTTCCTGATTCTTTGGCTAGGAGAAACAAGCTTTCCTTGCAGCTATTTTTGTCTGCACCTGTTGGAGGTTTCAATGTTGGAAGTTTCTACCAGCCAGATCTAATCCAGGGACATACACGAGGCAATAAAGAAACCTAGGGAACTAGTTGTCCTGTGGCTGCTCAAGTCCTGAGGTCACTAGGCAGTCCATCTATTTCTTTCCACCTTTCAGAGACTCCTTAGGCTTTGTTTGTCTTCTTATGTTGAGGGTCTTTTAGTTAACCCCTATTTAAGTGAGAACCAAAAGTTTGGGGTATGATACTTTAACTCAGACAACTCAGACACTCCGGATTCACAGGCATGAGCCAGCCCAACCAGCAACTTAGGCAAAAACATTTTAGAGGAATGAATTGCATGCATGCATGCATAAATATCATACACTCTAAAATTTTAGTTATTATCACATGACTGGGAAGAGAAGTTTCATCCCACTATCATCCACTTTCATGTATTTTAATATATCCATTCTTTATTTTCAGTCTAACACAAAAAAGACAGTATACTAAAACAGACAAATTAACACAAAAACAAAACAATCTCAAATTAGTTGTGAAGTACATATTTCAATATTTTAAAGATACTTAGTTAGCAATCAAATGCTGAACTTGTCTCAAAATTTGATTTTAAAACCTTTAATTTTTAAACAGTTCATTAATTTTTATTAGAAAGATAATACATGCTTATTATGGAAATCACAAAAGTATAGAAAAGTTTAAAGAAATTAAATGTATCTTTAACAGCTTTTAATATTTTTGAACATTCTTCTCTAGTCTTTTTGTGTATGGGTCTACTTATATATATAATTGGATTAACTCAGTACGTATAGATTTAAATCCTCCTTTTGTTTTTCATCTGACACTCTATCCTGACCATTTCTTATGAGACCAAAATTGTTGAGAAAATTTATTTTAAAGACAATACCATTTCAGAAATAAATCTGAATTTATATAGAGAATCCCCTTTTGTTGAACATTTAGATTGTTTACTTTTTGTTACTATAAATTGTACTGCAAAGTATAATTTTTAAATAAATATTTATTTTTATCTAATTGTGATTATTTTTTACGATAGATTTCTTACCTTCAATTTTTATTTTGAAGGGGAATTTAATCACATAAAGTTAATTCCAGTGTTTTGGTCTGTTCAATAAAGGTAGCCAACACTCTAGTTTTGAATTTTCCAATATACTATAAAAGCATATAAAAATGTACACAGTTATGTGGAAAGTGAGAGCTTCGTGTTTCTAGTACATATTTACATCTTTGTGATTAGATGCTTTAATAGAGCTCATGATACTTTCATTAGTCTCTGTAATTATATAGGATTAGTGATGAGTGGTTCTTACCTGGCATATCTGATTTTCCCACTGCAGTGTGAAGATTGCATCTGAAATAGTAAGCAACATCTTTAAGATATACTTGAACACATTTTTTTCAGTTTTAGGTCTTGATATCATAAGAAAAATGTATTAATTTTTCTTGAATAGTGTACAGGAAAAATTGTGTTAAACACAATTTGAGAATAGTCATAGGTAGCATGTAAATTAGTGGAACTTTAAAAAGTCTTTTGCCTGTAAGAATCAAATGGTTTTTTAAAATGAAGTGAATCTGTTTATCATTGTAAAGCATAATAATTAAGCTTCAGTAGAAAGGGGTACAAAGAATATCACAGAAGATGAAAAACACATTTCAGTTCAGATGACTTGAGGATAAAAACACTCATTATAGATAAAATTCTTCATTTCCTAAAATCCTCAATGGTAGAGGAAATATTCACATAAAAGAGTTTAAAGATTAAATTCCCTTTCCTTCCTTTAGAAAATAGACACAATATGGCTTTTTGTAGCAACACATCTCTTCTGTAATTGAAAAGATAAATAAATGGAGCTGGGCAAAACCTGAGGTGGTTAGGAGTTTGAGCTGAGAGTATTGCCTTTACACTTTCTGAGTTTCCTTTCTTAACTTGTGATTCTGGGGCTGAAATAATGATCTCTTTTTTCCCTTTAAAATAAATCTTTCCTTGCTTCTAACTGCCAGGGGAATATTATGAAAACATTCAGTACTAACATTACAGAACTAACATAGCTAAAAAGTGTGCATCAGCATTGTGAAAAGGCCTGTAATCCCAGAGAGAAAGAAAAACTCCAAACACATCAGCAGAGCAAGGCTCTTTACTGTTGGTTCTGAGAAACAGTAAGTTTGGGGTTCTTGTTGCTCATTTAGCAAAAGTAAACTTTAAAAAGAAGAAAGAGGAGGACGGGGAAGAAGAGAGAAAAAACAAAAGGGACCACATAAAAATCACTTCCTCGTGTTACCCTCCATGTTGGTACTTCACGACCAAACTCTCACAAGATGAGAGCAGATATAAGACGGTGGGGAGGAGAGCATGAACAGAGAGAGGGACAGAATAGAAGCATCACATTTCTGAGTGCTGCTTCCTCCTCCATGCTGCTTTGCTCATCCAGGAAAGACTATGGATGGTAGACACCAGTTTTACTCCACTATGCCTTCCCAGTTGGTGGGGGACTGGGCAGGGTATCTTAAGCAGCTCCAGTTTAAAAAAAAATGTTCTTAGCACAATTATAACTCCCCACTACCACACACACACACACACACACACACACATACACACACATTAAACAAATGCTTCCTTCTCACCAGGAGTTCTCTGGTTCCTTTTTGGTATTTAGTTACTCCCACTATAGTTTCAAAGTCCACTATAATTTCAAAGTCCACTGTGCGTACCTCTTATCACAGCATGCATGGCTGTGTATGTGGTAGGAGACAGAATGTACAGGTACTTCTTTGTTTCAATGTCTCACCACTTGACTGGAAACTTCTTAAGAGTATCTGTTAATCCCTAAGACCTTGTAAAGTACTTGGCATATAGTAAGCATTCAACAATAATAAAAATTATTGACTTTTGAGCAACTTGGGCTTTCCTGGTGGCTCAGCAGTAAAGCGTTCACCTGCCAGTACAGGTTCCATCTCGAGACTGGAAAGATACCCTGGAGAAGGAAATGGCAACCCACGCAGTAATCTTGCCTAGGAAACCCCATGGATGGAGGAGCCTGGTGGGCTCCAGTCTCAGCTCAGTTCAGTTCATTTCAGTTGCTCAGTCGTGTCTGACTTTTTGTGACTCCATGGACAGCAGCACACCAGGCATCCTTGTCCATCACCAACTCTCAGTTTATTCAAATTCATGTCCATTGAGTCAGTGATGCTATCCAACCATCTAATCCTCTGTCATCCCCTTCTCCTCCTGCAGGCCTTCAATCTTTCCAAGCATCAGAGTCTTTTCAAATGAGTCAGTTCTTCACATCAGGTAGCCAAAGTATTGGAGTTTCAGCTTCAACATCAGTCCTTCCAATGAATATTCAGGACTGATTTCCTTTAGGATGTATTGGTTGGATCTCCTTGTTGTCCAAGTGACTCTCAAGAGTCTTCTCCAACACCACAGTTCAAAAGCATCGATTCTTCAGTGCTCAGCTTTCTTTATAGTCCAACTCTCACATCCAAACATGACTACTGAAAAAACCGTAGCTTTGACCAGATGGACATTTGTTGGCAAAGTAATGCCTCTGTTTTTTAATATGCTGTCTAGGTTGGTCATAACTTTCCTTCCATGGAGCGAGTGTCTTTTAAGTTCATGGCTGCAGGTACCATCTGCAGTAATTTAGGAGCCCCCCAAAATAAAGTCTGTCACTGTTTCCATTGTTTTCCCATCTATTTCTCATGAAGTGATGGGACCAGATGCCATGATCTTAGTTTTCTGAATGCTGAGTTTGAAGCCAACTTTTTCGCTCTCCTCTTTCATTTTCATCAAGAGGCTCTTTATACAGGGCAAAACAGTCAGACATGACACAATGACTAAACAACAACATTGGGCAACCATGCACTCCCAGGAATTTCGCTACATAATTTTACATAGATAATAAACAGAGGTTTAGAGAAATGAAATAATTCATCCAGGGTCAGGAACTAGTCTAGCCCCAGGAGCTAAGCTCCTGACGAGCAATAAAGCCTCACTCATTTGTTGAATAAATATAGGAAGCTCTCTACCTCTCTCCCTATTGTGATAACTAACTGTGAGTATAGATAGCTGATATTTTTAATTTGGAAATGAGAAAAATCTGTCTTTTCACTACCATCAAAACACTATTCAGCACTTATATATACCTTAGAAATGTTTCCTGCTTCCTAGAAAGTTAGAATCCAGGGCAATTATCCCGCACCCCTGACCTTCTCATAGGTCTCAAAGTCGCCCCCGCCCTCCTCATACTTGGGGTAGTCCACATCAAACCACTCTGTCCAGTGACAGTGAGGCTCACAGGTGGTGGTGGCCGGGGACACAGAGCTGCTGCCCTCTGGGGTTGGGGTTGTGGTTGTGGTCAGCCTGGATGGGGTCTGGGAGAGCACCGCCGTGGTTGGGTGGGTGGGTGGTCTGGTGTGCGTTGTCTGGAAGGATGGAGGCTGGCTGGTGCCACAGGGCACATAGTTGCAGCAGAGGACCCTCAGCTTGTAGTTGAGACAAAGTGGGGGGCTCTGCTCACTGTTGAGGCAAGTCAAGCCCTTGTCCCGGCTACACTCCACCTTCTGGCCCAGCTTCTCCAGGGGCATGCCTGGGAATAGCTGCGCTTGGCACTCAACATCCACAGGGGCCAGGCAGACCTGATAACCCTTCTGCCTCAGGTTCTCGAATGTTTCAAAGTCTCCCCCGCTCATGCCTGGCTCTGGATGGCCTCCGTCATACCAGTCGGACCAGTGGCAGACCTTCCGCACACACACAGTGGAGGGGGTGGGGACCAAGCCTGTGGGCAGAGGGCAGGGGTCCCCATCAGCCTCCCCTGCATCCTTGCCAGCCATGCCCAGAGGAGGGGTGACTCATGTCCCCTTGCCCCAGGGTTGGACCTGGACCATCCTTTGCATCCGGAACACCTGTGCCAGGTGCTTCCTGGGCCCTCCCTCAGCACCCAGACGACTGTCAGGGTCCAGGGCCCTGGTGGTAAGGCAGGCCCAGTGGTGTGCCCGCCAGGCTTACCCGTGGTGGAGGGCAGAGCTGCGGTGCTGGTGAAGGTGAAGGGCGTTGTAGACGGGGTTCCAGGGCACTCCATGGCCCTCCGGACGATGGTCCCATTGTCGCTGCAGATGGCGATCAGGCAGGCGCCCAGCCCGTCGGTCGTGTTGTAGATGACATCCCCGTAGGCGTAGGTCCTGCCTTCGTAGGTGCACGTACAGGCTAAGGACGGACAAGAACAGGGCTCAGTCTGAGCCCCCAGCTCCTAGGCCCCAAACCAACCGGGCCCCCCTTACCCTCGGGGCTGTGAGTGCACTGGAGGCCGCTGGAGGTGCAGTCACTGGGGGAAGGAGAGAGAAGAGCTAAGCGCCAGCAGGGCACAAGCCTCAGTGTGCCCACCTGGCCCCGCCCCGCACTGGCTCACCAGCGCTGACAGTTCTGCGTGCTGGGAACCTTCGTGCCAACATCATAGTAGTTCCCGTCTTTGTCGTAGCAGCCGCTGCACTGGGCCACACACTTCATCTCGTCCTCGTTGAAGAACGGCTTGCTGGGCGGGCACTTCGGGTAGCAGCCTGGGTGGAGAGGGCGGGGAGAAGACTCACGGCTCGGGCCGGGCGGTGTGCGCTTTTGCTGAGCCGCCGTCTCTGCCTCCCCGTCCCAGGGGCGGACACGGGGCGGGCAGGAGCCCCTGGCCCCCTCGCCTGTGTGCTATCCTGGGGTGACGAGGTGTGGCCTCCCCACAGAAGCCTGTCCTCACCTTCCAGGCCTGGCAGGTCCATCAGGCAAAGCCCACTGGGGTTCCGGCAGGTCTTCAGACAGGGGGCCCCGCAGGGCTGGTAGTGCCACTCGCACTCCCCTTGCGGGTTGTAGTAGTCGCAGAACAGAGCTGGGCGGGGCGGGAGAGAGGCTGTGGGCACCTGCCGGGCTCAGGCTGCAGCCCCTGAGTGCCAGGCTTACTTCTCATCCCTGCCCTCAGAACTGGCCCCCAGGGAGCCTTCCCCTTCGGGGCCAATGTGTCTGTCTAGTCTTTACACACGAGCACGTGCGCACACATGTAGTACACACATGTCCTTGTGTGTGCACACATGCCCACCAGGCCCCCGGGCGGCTGCAGCTGTGCCTCCGCCCACCCCCAGGGACAGCCCAACTCACGGCAGATGTCCGGGGTCCGCCAGGACACGCACACGCCCGCTTCGTGGCAGGCCTGGGCGTAGGCGGCCACAGCTGTGCAGAAGCATTCGCAGTCGCCCCCTGAGTCACAGGCGCAGGCGTCGCTCACGCAGGCCTCGTAGTACCTGGTGGAGTCGACCTGGGGCGGGGCGGGGGCTGCTCAGCAAGAGGCGCCAACCCTCAGCCCCTGGACGGCCGGCTGCCCGTGAGCAAGCCCCACTGCCGTCCGGGCGCCGCCTCAGGGCTCCTGTCTGCTCTCTGGCCTCACCCCGCCACCCCTCCCTTGCCTCTGCTTGGCGCCTCACTTAGCTACAGGCCAGTCCCCCCCACCGTGACCCTGCTGTGACCTGTCCTGTCTCTGCAGGGCCAAGGGGTGCCCCGGCCCGGTCTTTGCTCCCAGCCAGCAGAGGCCGGGGAGCCCAAGTCTTGCATTTGCCACCGCGGGCAGCGCCATCTGAGTCAGAGCCCGCTGTGTCACTTCACAAAGGATTTTCTGATCGAACTGGCAGGGCACTTGGTGGGGGGCTGGTGTGGAGGTGGGGGGCTGCAATCCAGGAGGACCTCGGGGCCTCACACAGGCCGGCCAGCCTTAGGGCAGGTCAGTCCCACGGGCTGCCTGCTCATCACTGTGCACAGCCCGGGTCCCAAGATCTGCATCAGCGACTGCACCCTGCGATCCCTAAGCAGCAGGATGGGCCATGGGGAAGGGCCTGAGACCATCGCGAGTCTCTGCTTCCAGGGGGCTGGGCCGGGCTGGAGGTGCCTGAGGTTTGTCCATGTGGGGGGCTGGCGCTCATGGAATGTGCGGGAGGACAGGAAGTGACCCTCGGGGCCCGGGAATTTCCAGGGGGTGAGGCTGAGTGTGGTCAGGGAACAGCACCTGCCGGGGGGAGGGCCACACAGCGCGTCCTGCACAATGGCTGGGGTCAAGGCCGTCCTCAGAGGGCTAGCTCGGGCCAGACGCAGGTCCCACCCCAACCCTGCCCACCTGAGAACGGCAGGCACTGAAGGTGGCGCTGTTGATGATGCTGCACTGCTTCTGGGCCCAGGACCTGCGGTACGGGTTGGCGGTGATAGGATTAGTGATGAGTGGTTCTTACCTGGCATATCTGATTTTCCCACTGCAGTGTGAAGATTGCATCTGAAATAGTAAGCAACATCTTTAAGATATACTTGAACACATTTTTTTCAGTTTTAGGTCTTGATATCATAAGAAAAATGTATTAATTTTTCTTGAATAGTGTACAGGAAAAATTGTGTTAAACACAATTTGAGACTAGTCATAGGTAGCATGTAAATTAGTGGAACTTTAAAAAGTCTTTTGCCTGTAAGAATCAAATGGTTTTTTAAAATGAAGTGAATCTGTTTATCATTGTAAAGCATAATAATTAAGCTTCAGTAGAAAGGGGTACAAAGAATATCACAGAAGATGAAAAACACATTTCAGTTCAGATGACTTGAGGATAAAAACACTCATTATAGATAAAATTCTTCATTTCCTAAAATCCTCAATGGTAGAGGAAATATTCACATAAAAGAGTTTAAAGATTAAATTCCCTTTCCTTCCTTTAGAAAATAGACACAATATGGCTTTTTGTAGCAACACATCTCTTCTGTAATTGAAAAGATAAATAAATGGAGCTGGGCAAAACCTGAGGTGGTTAGGAGTTTGAGCTGAGAGTATTGCCTTTACACTTTCTGAGTTTCCTTTCTTAACTTGTGATTCTGGGGCTGAAATAATGATCTCTTTTTTCCCTTTAAAATAAATCTTTCCTTGCTTCTAACTGCCAGGGGAATATTATGAAAACATTCAGTACTAACATTACAGAACTAACATAGCTAAAAAGTGTGCATCAGCATTGTGAAAAGGCCTGTAATCCCAGAGAGAAAGAAAAACTCCAAACACATCAGCAGAGCAAGGCTCTTTACTGTTGGTTCTGAGAAACAGTAAGTTTGGGGTTCTTGTTGCTCATTTAGCAAAAGTAAACTTTAAAAAGAAGAAAGAGGAGGACGGGGAAGAAGAGAGAAAAAACAAAAGGGACCACATAAAAATCACTTCCTCGTGTTACCCTCCATGTTGGTACTTCACGACCAAACTCTCACAAGATGAGAGCAGATATAAGACGGTGGGGAGGAGAGCATGAACAGAGAGAGGGACAGAATAGAAGCATCACATTTCTGAGTGCTGCTTCCTCCTCCATGCTGCTTTGCTCATCCAGGAAAGACTATGGATGGTAGACACCAGTTTTACTCCACTATGCCTTCCCAGTTGGTGGGGGACTGGGCAGGGTATCTTAAGCAGCTCCAGTTAAAAAAAAAAAATGTTCTTAGCACAATTATAACTCCCCACTACCACACACACACACACACACACACACACATATTAAACAAATGCTTCCATCTCACCAGGAGTTCTCTGGTTCCTTTTTGGTATTTAGTTATTCCCACTATAGTTTGAAAGTTCACTATAATTTCAAAGTCCACTGTGCGTACCTCTTATCACAGCATGCATGGCTGTGTATGTGGTAGGGGATTGAATGTACGGGTACTTCTTTATTTCAATGTCTCACCACTTGACTGGAAACTTCTTAAGAGTATCTGTTAATCCCTAAGACCTTGTAAAGTACTTGGCATATAGTAAGCATTCAACAATAATAAAAATTATTGACTTTTGAGCAACTTGGGCTTTCCTGGTGGCTCAGCAGTAAAGCGTTCACCTGCCAGTACAGGTTCCATCTCGAGACTGGAAAGATACCCTGGAGAAGGAAATGGCAACCCACGCAGTAATCTTGCCTAGGAAACCCCATGGATGGAGGAGCCTGGTGGGCTCCAGTCTCAGCTCAGTTCAGTTCATTTCAGTTGCTCAGTCGTGTCTGACTTTTTGTGACTCCATGGACAGCAGCACACCAGGCATCCTTGTCCATCACCAACTCTCAGTTTATTCAAATTCATGTCCATTGAGTCAGTGATGCTATCCAACCATCTAATCCTCTGTCATCCCCTTCTCCTCCTGCAGGCCTTCAATCTTTCCAAGCATCAGAGTCTTTTCAAATGAGTCAGTTCTTCACATCAGGTAGCCAAAGTATTGGAGTTTCAGCTTCAACATCAGTCCTTCCAATGAATATTCAGGACTGATTTCCTTTAGGATGGACTGGTTGGATCTCCTTGTTGTCCAAGTGACTCTCAAGAGTCATCTCCAACACCACAGTTCAAAAGCATCAATTCTTCAGTGCTCAGCTTTCTTTATAGTCCAACTCTCACATCCAAACATGACTACTGAAAAAACCGTAGCTTTGACCAGATGGACATTTGTTGGCAAAGTAATGCCTCTGTTTTTTAATATGCTGTCTAGGTTGGTCATAACTTTCCTTCCATGGAGCAAGTGTCTTTTAAGTTCATGGCTGCAGTCACCATCTGCAGTAATTTAGGAGCCCCCCAAAATAAAGTCTGTCACTGTTTCCATTGTTTTCCCATCTATTTCTCATGAAGTGATGGGACCAGATGCCATGATCTTAGTTTTCTGAATGCTGAGTTTGAAGCCAACTTTTTCGCTCTCCTCTTTCATTTTCATCAAGAGGCTCTTTATACAGGGCAAAACAGTCAGACATGACACAATGACTAAACAACAACATTGGGCAACCATGCACTCCCAGGAATTTCGCTACATAATTTTACATAGATAATAAACAGAGGTTTAGAGAAATGAAATAATTCATCCAGGGTCAGGAACTAGTCTAGCCCCAGGAGCTAAGCTCCTGACGAGCAATAAAGCCTCACTCATTTGTTGAATAAATATAGGAAGCTCTCTACCTCTCTCCCTATTGTGATAACTAACTGTGAGTATAGATAGCTGATATTTTTAATTTGGAAATGAGAAAAATCTGTCTTTTCACTACCATCAAAACACTATTCAGCACTTATATATACCTTAGAAATGTTTCCTGCTTCCTAGAAAGTTAGAATCCAGGGCAATTGCATCATGGGAAGCATGGACACATACAGGGGATCAGTTCAGTTCAGTTCAGTTCAGTCGCTCAGTTGTGTCTGACTCTTTGCGACCCCATGAATCTTAGCACACCAGGCCTCCCTGTCCATCACCAACTCCCGGAGGTCACTCAGACTCGCATGCATCGAGTCACTGATGCCATCAAGCCATCTCATTCTTGGTCATCCCCTTCTTCTCCTGCCCTCAATCCCTCCCAGCATCAAAGTCTTTTCCAATGAGTCAACCCTTCGCATGAGGTGGCCAAAGTACTGGAGTTTCCAAAGAAATCCCAGGGCTGATCTCCTTCAGAATGGATTGGTTAGATCTCCTTGCAGTCCAAAGGACTCTCAAGAATCTTCTCCAACACCACAGTTCAAAAGCATCAATTCTTCGGCACTCAGCCTTCTTCACAGTCCGACTCTCATATCCATACATGACTACTGGAAAAACCATAGCCTTGACTAGATGGACCTTAGTCGGCAAAGTAATGTCTCTGCTTTTGAATATGCTATCCGATACATTAATGAACCATAATATAGTATTCAAGGTGCTTTACTTTTCAAGTTATACTTGCAATTACAGCTGGAACATCTGCTATATATTTAGATTAATATATGTATATATATATTATATAAAATATCAAAATATACATACTTCTGTATATATATATACACACAGACATCTGCAGTTATATACAGTTATGTATATATGGGCTTCCCTGGTGGTTCAGTGGTTAAGAATGTGCCTACAATGCAGGAGACCCAGTTTTGATCCCTGGGTCAGGAAGATCCCCTGGAGGAGGGCATGGCAGTCCACTACGGTACTCTTGCCTAGACAATCCCATGGATGGAAAAGCCTAGAAGGCTGCAGTCCATAGGGTCGCAGAGAGTCAGACAGGACTGAAATGACTAAGTGGCGGCAGCATATATGTATGTAGGTATACACAGGTTTCCTCTGCTATCCAAAAGTAGAGCATGGCTATAAAACCTCTTGTAAACGGAAATGGCATAGAGCAAAGAAGTCATTACCTTTGGACACATCTTGCTAACAGATGCACAAAATCATTCAGGATAAAGTGCAGATGCTCACAAACACAGATCAAAGATATGGCATCTTGATGGAAAGATGCTGAGTATGGGTCCGGCAAAGCAGCTTGGTGGTGCCCCTCTCGCTGCTCTGGGTGGGAGCCGCTTCTACAAGAGCTAGTTGCAGAACAAGTGCTGAACACTAGCTATTTCCATTTTCCTCCCTTTTTTGTAAAAGCAAAAACTGTCTTCAAATTTCTTTTTGGTTCTTGAAGACAGATACTAATGTAGGTTTTTCATAAAAACAAAGTTGCCTAAGTAAACTTTAGAAAAGCAGGGGATACCTGTATGTATACATGTGTGTAGTGTATACATATATACATACATGACAAGAGTCATTATTGAGGAGTGGCCCCTAAATAAGTAACCACCTCTCAATTTCTCTGATCTCTCCACTGTAAAATGGGTTGCTGTGGGAATTAAATGAGATTAAAGCATTAAAATTTCTTTGAATACAATCTGTACCTTCTCAGTCATTTTACAGATTATCACAGTGAGGGAACAGTCCCTCAGCTGTTAAATTTAATAGTCAGGTGAGCTGAACTTCCAGAGTAAGTTTCCTCAGGACCACCTGAACCTAATTCTGAACAGCTCAGGACAATTCCAGGCACATGGAAATGAAAAAGTCACTCAATCGTTTCCAACTTTTTGTGACCCCATGGACTATATAGTCCATGGAATTCTCCAGGCCAGAATACTGGAGTGGGTAGCCTTTCTCTTCACCAGGGATCTTCCCAACCCAGGAATTGAACCCAGGTTTCCCACATTGCAGGTGGATTCTTTATCAGTTAAGCCACAAGGGAAGCCCGAGAATACTGGAGCGGGTAGCCATCCCTTCTCCAGGGTATCTTCCCAACCCAGGAATCAAACTGGGGTGTCCTGCATCGCAGGTGGATTCTTTACCAGTTGAGCATGGCAGCCCACTCTGGTACTCTTGCCAAGAGAAGGTCTTCTCAGGGAAGACCACAGTGCCTTACATTCAAGTTGTCCCTCCCACCAGAAATCAACTCATCCTTCACCTGAATTCTCATTCCCATTTGGCCACACTATCCCTAATCTGACTCAGTTCCACCTCTTCTCTGAATCCTTTCTCTGGGCTTCTGGAACTGTCTTCTATGATCAGATGATTGCAGTCTCATTTCTGACACATTCCCTCACCTTTACACCTATGGGTAATGTATTTGTTCTTGAGAATACTATTCTCCTTTTCAAATGGAAGTTGTTGTTTCTTTATTTCCTCTCACATACCACCTACTTCAGGACCAGGAGGTGGATCAGATATACTCTTGATCCCTACTGCTGCCTCCGATCATTCCTCTGTCACCCCCCTTCAGAGACTGTACAGTAAGCACAGGGCCTAGAGTCTGTGTTGCTTTTAGAGAACTGGGGAATTATTTTTATTTCTTTTTAAATCAGAAGGAAAAAGTTAATATATTCTAGCATGGATTATATTTACCTTTTATTAACACAGTTATAAAATGTATTTTTAAAATATTTTTCATGAAGGAAGGGGCTAAATATGCATATGGCCCAGGAAAGCAAATGACCTGGCTCTGCTATAAAACCCTAGCTCTTTTCAAGTTCCTGCCATGAGGGTCTATCACCTCTTCTCCCCTACTTATCCATTTAAGGGCCAGGGTTCTACTCTTATTTATCGAGGATCTGAGCTCCCATCTTCTACTCTCCTCTGCATCCAAACTCCAGTATCCAAGATTGGTCCAACTGAATGCTGAGGCATTAATGCAAAAGGCACGTTAGATTCATCTTGATCAGCTTCCCCACTAGATTGGAGAAGGAAGGTGTGTTTGCATGGGTGCAGGGGTGAAGAAAGAAAAGATTCAGGGCTAAGGGCTGGAAAACTCTAAGTCTTTCCTATTTGATTCAACTCATCTCAGACTTTGGGTAAGGACTGAATCTGTTAGTAGAGGGCCTTGGCAGGACTGATAAGCTCTGGGAATGTCAGAGGGAGGGATGGCAACAGAGGCTGAGGATACTGTTGTAGACACGCGTTCCTGGAAACAAACCCACTCAGAAGGACAATGCAGATAGTGGAGTGCAGTTTATTATACCAGCAGGCCCAGGGCAGAGTCTGCTCTTCACCAAGGACCCCAACCAGTTTTTGTGAAAACTTTATATACCCTAAGTATACGTGCTCAAACCCACCTCCCCAAATTCTCTGAAACTAGTCTTAACAAGGGAAAAGAAAAAATACAATCAAATTTAACCCGTGATTCATTTGCCTTAAGCCTAGGTAGCTGCTGCTGCTGCTAAGTCACTTCAGTCGTGTCCGACTCTGCGTGACCCCATAGACGGCAACCCACCAGGCTCCCCCATCCCTGGGATTCTCCAGGCAAGAATACTGGAGTGGGTTGCCATTTCCTTCTCCAATGCATGAAAGAGAAAAGAGAAAGTGAAGTCACTCAGTCTGTCCGACTGTTAGCGACCCCATGGACTGCAGCCCACCAGGCTACTCCGTCCATTGGATTTTTCAGGCAAGAGTACTGGGGTGGGGTGCCATTGCCTTCCCTGCTAGGTAGCTAACACTGGACAATTATCAATAGGCCTATGGTCATACCTCAATAAGCATAATAGAATTTATGATTCTATTTGGTTGCATAGATAATTAGGGTATTCTTTTAGGCGATGGAGAGTCTAGGTATGAGCCCTGGGGCTCTTCCATCTGGGGAGTCCGATTTTCCAGTTGGTATGTCGTTTCCATAGATACTGGGCATATAGCTCAAAGTCTACAGTCCGGCTCAAGATGAAGTCCTGCTTTAAAGATGGAGCCTGTTCTGTCTGTTTCCTCTTTCAGATAGTACAGCCTTTTGGGGTTCTTTACCAATATTCTCTTCTCTCTGTAGCCTCAGCTACTCCAATTTGCTGGGCTGGGCTGGGTGAGCCAAGCGAGGAATGCCAGGAGGGTGTGCTCATGGCCAGTGCTGCTAAGTCCCTCCTTGTGCTCCAGCCCAGGATCAGCAGAACATGCCTATTCCTCTGAGTGCCTGTGTCCTAAAGCTACGATGTGAATTTTTAAGGTACTTCAAAGCCTCCTGTAGGGAAAGCAAATGCTCATCACAATGGAGGGAGAAAAGTACTGAATCCTTATTTCCCCTGTAGCTTCCTAAGTTCTTGAAGTGCAAAGTAGAGAGAAAAGCTCAATGTGTGTGCAGAGGGCTCTTCAGGCTATAACAGCCAGTCTGAGCGTGGCAGGCACGCTCATTAGGCAGGCTCCCGAGAAAGCCTCTTCTTCAAAAGGCAGGTGGCGAGGTAGCAGCTGATGGGGCAGCTGTGTTTGTTTAGTTCCAGCTTGGTCCCGGGACTGCTCTGTGGGGAAAGACAATTGCCTGGGGTCAAAGAATGACCTTGCCCCAGGCATCCTTCTCTCCTTCCATCCTCTCTCTTTGTTAAAATACAGATTTACATCAGGAAGCAGCCCAGCTTCAGAAGGATGGAGACTACCTCTGTGCAGATATAATCTCTGATTGATGGGGTTGGTGGGGATGGCGGCGCAGGAGGGAGGGGAGGAAGAAGACTAAAGAGTTTATGAATTCACTCTAAGATTCACATCACATCAGTTGCCCTGCCAGTCTCCTTAGGCATAAAATTGGGCAAGGCAGAGAACAACAGTATGTGTGTGTGTGCTGATGTTTTGCTTGCTTCCCCTTTTCTATAAACCTCTGTTTACTCATTTAACAACCTACTGCACTTTCAGAATGTAACCTTACTACCCGGTCTAAGGAAAAATAAAAATGAAGATTCTTGCTTTTTTTCTTTTAATCACGACTAATCCCTATGGACACTAGCAAAACTGAATTTATTGGATCACTTTTAAAGAAACGTTTATTTAAGTTGCTTCTAGTGGAATGTTTCAACATTATTTAGTTTATTATTTGTCTCAGTATTTAAAATTAATGTATTAATTACAAACGGAAATTTGCAAGTACTCACTGTCACCTAGAAACAAATACTCAAAAGATAATCCATTTCGTGTCAATACTTTTTTTTTTTTTTTCCTTTTGGAGTGCCAAATCTGTCAGGCAGTATTCTGGGAACTTTGATGAATATTAGAAAATGTTATGGTCCATCTGATCAATGTGGGATTAAAAAGCAAACATGTGAAACAATAACAAAGAAAACAGCATGCTGGTTACCTCACCCATTTAACATGAAAATCATCTGATTCAAGTGAAATAAAAGAGGATGAGGTCTTTTTCTTTTTGCTCTGAGATTTGTGACACTATGAAAAAAAATCAACAAACCATAGAAAGATTCTAAGTCATGCGGAACAATTTAAATCAGTGTAAGAAAAACTTGCAATTTAAAAAGATGCCTTCTGTAGAAAGAGGAATCGATTGCTTCTGTACGTTGCAGTGATATACACTTTAATAATCCTAAAGTCAGCTGGGAACATGAAAGGTTGTTGTTGAATCACGACGCCGGGATTCTTGGCCCCCGGTGGAGAAGAATTCAATCCGGGGCCAGAGACGAGGCTTGATCGCTCAGAGCTTTTGTGTAATAAAGTTTCATTAAAGTATAAAGGAGATAGAGAAAGCTTCTGACATAGGCATCAGAAGGGGGCAGAAAGAGTAACCCCCTGCTAGTCTTTAGCTGGATGTTATATAGTCACCAGCAGTCTGTTAATGAAAGAAAGGAATGTCTCAAAACTTAGAATGGCACTAGGCCCCTCACCCATAAGAGTATTTTGGGATAACCTTGGCTCCAGATGGTTGATCTTGGGCCATAAAATGATTAACTTGAATCTTGAAGAAGGGCAGATCACCATACAAATAGTGTCATTTACATAGATTAGAGGAACAATATGGAGTATAACATACTGGTTTATCAAGTAGGTTGAGCCCAAAAGGCAGAACCGACTTGAAGACAGAGTTTGGGGTAAGTGCATAGTACATTAGCATAGCTTAAGATAAACATTTCCATAAGAAAAAGGCATTGGTTAACTTGAGGTGAAACCAGATATCATTATGGCAACACAGAATCTTAAGAGAAACCTCCTTTTAAATTTGTATAGAGAAGGAAAAAAATATCGCTAGTTTGTTTCCTCCTGCCGCTTAAGAGAGAGAAAATGTCTGACACTTGCAGGCTATTTCCTCCGTTTGGAGACCCCTGGCCTTCCTGCCTGTTACCCTCTCAAACACACATATTAATATATATATCATCAAGTGTTCATAGAAGTTATTTAGCTTCTTGCATCAACTACCTTTAAAGAAAATAGCATGTTGTATAATTTTGCCTTCAGAATTTTTCTCTTTCTTCACATAATTTTGAATGCTTTTCACCATGCGTGTGTCCGTGCTAAGGCACTTCAGTCGTGTCCGACTCTCTACAATGCCATGGACTCCTCTGTCCATGGAATTCTCCAAGCATGGATACTTGAGTGGGTTGCCATTTCCTCCTGAAGAGAAAAAGTTAAATTTTAAAGCAACCCTTTATCCTGTTTCTTCAGGGCTAGTCATGACTCATGGAAAAGGAACCTGGCCCCTATCTGATAACCTATAGTCTAGTTTCCTGGCCTTAGAAGGGACCCCCCGGGTAATTGTTTTTCTGTTAATCTTTTCTAGAAAATTGGCTAACCGCCGCAAGGTATGAGGTGGTCGGTTAGCCGTTTCAGCCTGGTAGCTTCCAGACCTATCTCTGTAAAGGTCAGGTTATGCCCACCAATCAGTTTGCTGAGATTGTCTTCACCCCACCTATACCTGCTTGTAGCTTTTGGTGTATAAAAACTGCTCTGTAACTAGCATCGGGGTTCGTTCTTTTCGAGGAAGATCGAACCCCGGCGCGCCGGTTTAATAAATCCTCTTGCTGATTGCATCGAATTCGAGTCTTGGTGATCTGAGAAGCGACGCCTCCCGTGATTAGGCCGTTCGGGGCCTAACANAGGTGGGTCATTACCACTAGCGCCACCTAGAAAGCTCTCTTTTCACTTTTCAGCTATAAAAATAAATTTAATTATAAATAGTTATTAAGTTGAACAAGAAGTTTAAAATTTTTAACCAGAAGATTGTAGTGCAGAGAGACATCAGCCCTCTTACAGTGTCCCAACTCCAGCTATGGAATGGGAAGACAGAAGCCAAATAGAGTTGACATGGGCACTAAGCTTGAAGAGGAAATAATAATTTCACTGAATTTATAAGTTGTTTATTGAATTCTAGATTTCATTCCAATTTCAGGGCAATTTGAAGCCACTTGGAATCTGAGAAGGAAACTTTTATTCAAACTTACAATAGGGAGAACATCCCAAGTCCAAAGATCAGAATTTCTCATCAGGATGGTTTCTTCTTAAACTTGTGTAGGGAGAAGAAGACAAATTATAGGTAGGTGATGTTATAGTTGGAAGTGTTTTTATAATCAGAGAGATTTTCAGTCAGTCACCTGAACAGGAAATATTTTTCTCTGTGTCCAACTAACTTGGGGAGAACAAACTGTTCAGTTAAAAATTTATAGTACAAAGAATAGAAGTATAGGGTTGTCTCCATCTGGTCTTAACACAAAGAAATAGGTGTTTATTAGCAAGTTTTATCTAAAGTCACAGGCTTCTCTGCTGGCTCAGTTGGCAAAGAATCTGCCTGCAATGTGGGAGATCCGGGTTTGATCCCTGGACCAGGGAAGATCCCCTGGAGAAGGAAATAGCAACCCACTCCAGTATTCTTGCCTAGAGAACTCCATGAATAGAGAAGCCTGGTGGGTCACCTGGGGACCCACAGTCCATGGGGTCACAAAGAGTTGGGCATGACTGAGCAACTAACACATACACACACACACACATCTAAGTCACAGGGAGAAGTGTGAGTCTTTATAGTAAGCCATTTCCCTAGGTTACAGAGAGGAGAGATTTTCTTAACCATCCCTGTTTTCTAAGAACACAGGGCTCAATATAAAGTTCAACATTGTCATTCTCAATCTGGTTATTAACTAAAAATAAACTGTCTTGTCTCTTGAGAGTTTACCTACTAAGTTAACTGACTTATTCATGCAGTGTTCATTTATTGATGTATTATCCACAGAGGGATTCACATTCCTGTAAAAGGCAATTTTTAGAAAGAGGTAAAATGATGACTCATACAGATATAAAAATGAAGACACTTTAACAATTTTATTCTACTCATTAACTAAAGATGGAACCAGGCAGACATCCTAACCAGTTCAAAAGAGAATTCAGAGATTACTCCTGATATTTTTAGATGAAGAATATTGACATTAATAGCAAATTAAGGCAAAACTGCTTTTTCTAAAGGTGGTGGAGGGAAATTAATTTGGATTTATCTGTAGGAATTATTTTGCATCATTATTAGTTGCCTATAATCTACAAAATGTTAAACCAGTTCAAATACTATGAAATAAGAGAATCCTATAGCTTGGATGAGTGTCAGTAGAAAATGCATAATTCTTTGTTGAAGCACAGTTTTTTTCTATATTCCTTTACAGTGAAGTCTTAATTGTTTACTAATTTTTACTAGGTTCTGGGCCTTCCTGTCTCTCACCCTCTTTCATTACCTTTACTGTTGTTACTAATTGAATTTTTTTCTCTCAAAATTCTTACATTTAAATGCTAACCCCTAGTAACTTCAAATTTGGGAATAGGGTTTGCAGATATAATTAGTTAAAATGAGATCATACTGAAGTATGCTCCTATTTCAATAAAACTGGTGTCCTTAATAAAAGAGAAAATTTGGACACATACATGCATGCAGGAAGAACACTTTGTGAAGATGAAGCAGTGTCAGGGTGACACTTCCTGAGCTGAGGGACACAGAATGTTGCCAGCAAAGCACCAAAAGTAGGGGAGAGATGTGAAACAGATTCTCCCCTATAGACTCCAGAGGGAACCAACCTTGCCAGTAAGTTGATCTTGGACTTCTAGCTTCCAGAACTATAAGACCAAAAAATGTCTATTTTTTATTGTACCCAGTTTACGGCACTGTGTTACAGCAGATCTTGCAAACTAATATATTTCCTTCCTACTGTGTTCTGTGCTTCTTTAAAGTCACTTTGTTTTTTCTTTTTTGAGAAAACACAGGATGTTTTCTCTGCACAGAACACTTTTATTATTCCTTCCTATCTATATGTCTTCCTAGTCACCTAGGCAATCTCTACTCATTCTTCAGATCTCTGCTTCATCCTTTCTTCCTTTGCAAAGTCTTCTTTGTCCCATCTGCACCCTCCCCAAATGTAGAAACACACTGTATCACCTTTCAGACCTATCATAAACAATGATTATTTGTGGTAGTTATGATCTACAAAGAAGTCATGAACACTGAATTAGTGAATACTGAACCATTGCCCCCAGGGGAAATACAGGTTTAGGTCACATTTTCATTAATCAGCACAAAATCTCTTTTTATGTGTGTTTCTGTTTAAAAACACCTTATTCAATATATATTATTGATTCCCTAATGTTGAAGTCATGACCAACAGCCCTGTAACTCATGCCTGAGTGGAACTTCAAATATTTTCTCCATAAGGTACATCACAACCAATTTACACTTAGGAACATATGACAGCACTTCAGCACTACATTTGGGGGCCATTTTAAATTTCTTTTTGGCCATGCTGCACAGCGTGTGGGAACTTAGTTCCCCGAACAGGGACCAAGCTCCTGCAGTGGAAGCACCTAGTCTTAACCACTGGGCTGCCAGGGAAGTCCCTAGGGCCTATATTTAACAGCAAAGTCACCAATAAAAAATACAAACACACAAAACAATGTGACACTAAATAGACTGCAGAAAGTATACTTTACAGTATGAGAGCTGAAGGCAGAGCATTGCTTTGTTTGACCTCAGCAGGGAATGTGTACTCTAGATGACTTAGAGTTTCCCCAATCTTTATGTGTTTGTGAACAACCATGAAAGTGCCAAGAGTATTAATTTGAGAGTTACAGATAAATTTTAGTGAGTAGGTAAATCCATAAGTATAGACTATGAACAATGAAGATTAACTGTACTTGTTCAGTTTCCTGCCTTCCCTATGAGACTGTTACCTTGGGGACAGCAGAAGCAATATCTACCTATAGCTACTATATCTCCAATGCTAGCCCTGGATGGATAGCTGATGCTCAGTAAATATTTGTTGACTGAGAGAATGACATATGAGATTGACACTTAATATATAATATGAGTTTGTCACTCCTCTGCTCAAAACCCTTAATGCCTAATCACACCTGATGGAATAAAAATAAGGTCTCTTGACTAGCTAGGGCTACTTTATCTTTCAGATTCTTCCTTCAGCCTCCTTCTGGTATGTTATTTTCTACTGCTTCCCAAGATGGACACTCTGTCTAGGCTCCAGCCAACTACAGTCTTCTTGCAACCTGTGTTTCCCCACCTACTTGTTGCTTATGCTAGATCTTCTCCCTAAAAAGTCACTTCTTCCTTCTGTGAAATAAAATTCATATTTTATGGCAAGACAAGAAAAAAATTAATCATAAAGAATTTCTTTGCCCCACTCTTTTCCCTCTGCTGTGTGTTGTGTTATCAGTGTTTCAATATTTACTAATTCAGTGCACTGTAATTTTATAGATTGTAAATGCCATGTGCAACAAGAATCAATTCTACCACTACTGGGTAGAGATAAAGATAAAATCTGAATACAGAATAAGAGAAAAGATATTATTTAGAATTAGGATGTTCAAACAAACATTGAGAGACAAACAGAAAATAAGTTCACAAAAAAACTAAAACTTAGCTCCAATTTTAAACAGACCATGAGGTTCTAGAAAGCCTCCCTTTCCTCTTTATGCCTGTGAAGAACCCTGGTATAGAGTATCACTTCTCTGTTGTTTTGCCTGTTGACTTGCAAACTTGAGAGCTTCTGAGTATAATCTGAAACTGGCTCCATATGCAGAAGACAAGGAGAGACCAAAGAAAGAGGCAACTCTTGGTAAGTGGTGCTGTTAATATGAGGGAAACTTATCCAGGAGTGGATCCAGTCCACTCAACAGCATCTTAAGAGTTTATAGAGAAGCCTTAATGGGGTTCACTCATGTACACATCCAATGTGGTCTCAACAGGTTGCTCTTTCAATACTCCATCCTTAAACACAGTTTCCACTGTGGGAAATATGGGCAGAGCATACATTCTGAGGACAGTAGAGGGATGAAGAGCTTCTGATTCTCCAGGTCCAGCTTGAGGATTGGCCAGTGGGCAAGTCCTCTCCTAACCTCCTCCAACAGTCTTTAAGACAGAAAGAGGGATAATGTTTCACCTTTGTCCTGTAGGTAGAGTAGATTTCTCTGAGAAGATGAAAGTCTAAGTGTTTTAGTTCTCACATTCTCTCATTTAGTCTTTCTCTGTCTATTCCCTCATCAAATCCCATTGGTAGCCTAAGCATTCCTCCCTGAAAAGATTATTAGCTTTCATAACTGTCACACTAATGCCCAGCTCAAACCCAAGAAGACCCTCAAGTGAACAATTCTCCTTCTTTTCCTTCCTCTTTTTCATTCTTTTCCTTCCTTTCCCCTCTTTTGTCTTTTTAAGGTCTCTGCCATTCTTTCCTTGTGCATTTAAAGAATCTGGGTAGGTGGCAAAGTGACTTCAAAGACTCCAGGGATCTTGAGGAGTTACTTGTGTCACTAATGACTGCCCATGGACTCAGGCTCTGATTGCTTTTCTTCTTTTTGTCTCAGAGAAGCAAGTCTGATTCACAGGTCAACAACGTTTCTGGGATTAAATATTCATGTACAAACACAAATGCATACAATCAAAGCAATAAGAAGTGTCAAAAATAACAGTAGCATTCTCTGTCCTTCAAAGCATATAGAATCACAAGGAAAGAATGAACATAGAGCAGAATTACAGACCAAACATAACTAGGCTGAGGTTGCACTCATAGTAATGGGTTTTCTAAAAACAATGGGTTCTTGGAGATGCCTGAAGTCATTATCATCCCACAGTTTCCTATCAGTTCAGTTCAGTTCAGTCGCTCAGTCGTGTTCGACTCTTTGCGATCCCATGAATCGCAGCACGCCAGGCCTCCCTATCCATCACCATTTCCCGGAGTTCACTCAGACTCACAGGCCACAAGCCAGGAGCCTCAGAAGCTGGATGAGGCAGGAAGGACCCTCCCCTGGAGCCTCTAGAGGGAGGCCCGGACCCAAGAGAGAACGACTCTTCTGGGTGTCAGGACCCTGGGCTATGGTCTGGAGGCCCGAGGCCCCCGCGGGGGCTGGGACAGGACTGCAGAGGGAGGGGACGGCACCCAGGCTGCCTCACCCCCAGGAAGATCTTGATGGCCTTGGAGCAGGTGACGCCCGTGGTCCCGCAGGGCACGTTCTCGGTGACGACGCGGAAGGTCCCGTTGGCGGTGTCACTGCCCACGCAGTAGTCCTAGGGCGGAGAGGGGAGGCTCGTGGTCACGGCCCCGGCACCGGTGCTGTGGCCCTGGGCGGGGAGGGGCCGCGCACCTGGGCCAGCGTGTACTCGCAGCTCCCCTCGAAGCCGTAGCGCTCGCCGTCGAAGGTGAGGAAGTGGCCGTCCCCGTAGGCCACACAGGTGCCCAGGCAGGGCCGGCTGCTGCACTCCCACCTGCGGCCCCTGCAGGTGCTGCAGGCAAGGGGAGGTGGTGCTGCAACAAGGCCACGGATCCAGCCCCTCTTCCGTAAAGTGGGAGGCGGTGCTGCCCCCACCCAGGGCTCCAGGGGTTCACAAAGCAAGGAGCATGGGGCCTGGGGGGCCCGTACCCCACACCCTGGGTTGTGGTCTTGTCTCCTGACCCACCCTCAACCCTCAGTGCCCGGGGTGCAGGCACAGTCACGGGGGCGGCTTTAACCGGACCTGCCATCTGCTGGGCAGAGGAGGCCAGGCCCTGGGCACGGTCCAGGGGAAGAGCGGACCGCCCAGGCCGGCTGTCCCTGTGCGGTCGGCCCACACCGCCCCTCCGTGGCCCCTCCACGGCCCCTCCACACACCAGGTGTTACAGTCGACCTTGATGACCTCCCCGGGCTTGTAGGCAGCCTCGTTGTGCATACAAGGGCAGTCCTCCTGGGCCACGCAGCCTCCGCTCCCGTCGGACAGCAGCCCCACGGGGCAGACACAGCCTGACACGCAGTGAGTGCTGAACTGTGGACAGGCAGGTGTCCGTCAGCGGTTCCTCTGGCCCGGCTCAAGGATGTCGCCCACCCCTGGGCAGCACAGCCATGCCCTTCAGGCCGACTCACACAGTCCACATCCAGGGTGTGGCAGCTTCGCACGCACTCGGCCCCTTGCGCGTCCGCGGAGGCGTTGCTGCAGTCGAGGAACACCAGAGGGGCCACGCACTCTGCAGAGACAGCCATGCTGGGAGGGCCTCCCGGCCAGCCACAGCCCTCCCCTCGGTCATGGGGGGAGCATGGGGCCCCAAGGGCAGAGGTCCAGGGGAGGCCGCACCTGAACTCTGCTCCGTGGCCCCCAGACAGCTCAGCCTCCCACTCACACATGAGCTACGAGAGACGAGGGCGGGGGCAGTCTGGGCCACTGCCCCACTGCCCCCACAGACCCCAGCCGGGACCCAGGCCTTGTCATGAGGTGGGGGAGGGCACCTTCTGCGGGGCTGCGATAAGGACCCCACCCTCCACCCGAAGCTACTGGGTGAGTGAGCAGAGGTGCCAGCAAGGCCCCTGGACTCGGGCGAGGGTAGGGGTGGGGTGTGGCAGGGAAGAGGGGAGGCCGGGGCAGGGGTGCACCCAGGCCGGCCCTCCATGGGCTCCAGACCTGCAGAACATCTCCCCAGGCCAGAGGAGAGGAAGGGCTGAGAAGGGCTGAGGGGCGGGCAGGGTGAAGGCCGCTCCGCAGGGAGCCCCTGCGTTTCTGTGAGAAGCAGGCTGGGTAGAGCGGCAGCAGGGAGAGGCCCCTCACCACACCACGCCGTTGTCGTGGACGACCTCCCCGGGAGCCAGCACCGTGCCGCCCAAGTAGCAGGGACAGGCCTCGGCGGGGACGCAGTCGCCCGCGTCGCCCAGGAAGGTGCCCTGGGGGCAGACGCAGCCGTCCACGGGCACGAAGGCCACGTCGCAGGAGACGTCGGGCTGGCTCAGGGAGCGGCAGGTGGGCTGGCAGCTGTCCACCACGTGCGCGTAGCTCTGGGTCTTCGGGCAGCTGCTCGCGTACTTGGCTGGGGGTGGACGGGCGACACGCAGGTCAGCGGCCGGGTGGCCTGTCTTCGCTCACCTCGGGCACGTCCAAACTGGGGCTGAGTGGCCCGAGGCTCGGCTTCCCCTCTGGGGGTGGGGAGGAGGCCCGAGCTCTCGCTGAGGACACGCGGCAGGGGGTGTCCTGGGGTGCCCAGTCCTCCCCACGCCCGTCTAGCCGGCTGGTGGACACTCACTGCACACGCCGTCCCGCCAGCCGCGGAGCAGCACGCCGCGGGCGGCGCAGGCCCGGACGTAGGAGGACAGGGCCGCACACATGCAGTCCTCGCTCTTCTCACAGTTGCAGGTGTCGAACAGGCAGTTCTGCGGGGGCACACCGGGGCGTCAGGGACCCCAGCCCACCAGAGACCCTTCTCTCCCTGTCCATCCTTCCTGGGACCCCCATCTGGGCCGGAGACACGGAGNGGAGGACAGGGCCGCACACATGCAGTCCTCGCTCTTCTCACAGTTGCAGGTGTCGAACAGGCAGTTCTGCGGGGGCACACCGGGGCGTCAGGGACCCCAGCCCACCAGAGACCCTTCTCTCCCTGTCCATCCTTCCTGGGACCCCCATCTGGGCCGGAGACACGGAGCAGCCCCAAGCTGGGCATAAGGCCATGGGATTCGGGGGGAGTGGACGCGCTGCCCTGAGGGACGGGAGAGGCTGGGCTGCACAGGGACAGGATTGACAGATGGCTCTGCGTGGGGGCAGGACAGCGTCCAGCTGGGATTCTGGATCCGTCACAGGTTGGGTTGCCTATGAGGGCTGTGGGTTGTGGGGGGAGACTAAAGGCAGAAGCTGGAGGTAGGGCAGCAGGGGCGCAGGATGCTGGCAGGCCCACAGCACCCCCCAAGTGGGCCTGGATCTTCTAGCCGTGGACATGCATGCCCCAGGACAAGAGCCTTGTGCACGTGAGGGTTTTGGCTTCCAAAAAGGTGGCCTGTGAGCCAACTGTCATGGGTGGAGTTGCGTCCCTGAGAAGAACGTGTCCCTGTTAGGCCCCTGGGCCTGTGAACGTGGCCTTGTTAGAAACCGGCTTCTTGCAGGTGTGCGGAAGCTCAAATGAGGTCATTAGGGTGGGTCTGAACCAGCACACCTGGTGTCCCCACGAGGAGAGCTTCGAGTGCAGACACACAGGTCTGGGTCCTCGTGGAGACGAGCAGAGGGTGGTGCCGCCTTGCAGCCCCCAGAGATTACAGAGGCAGGAAGGCCCTGGGGTCCTGCCAGCTCCGTGATCCAGGACTGGGATGCGGGGAAGAGGCCTCCAGCTGTCACCCCCAACCCTGCACCCAGTCTGCAGTCCTTTGTCACGGCCACCCCAGGCAACAAACACACCAGCCGTGGCTGTTCCTCGAACGGGCCTGACCTGTGGCCGTGGGGGTGTGGACCGTCCTGCTCCTGGCACCCCGCCCCACCCTGGGTGCTGGCCGGGGATCTCACCGAGTGGAAGGGCCCAGGGCTGACGACGGAGTGGCAGGGCGAGAAGGGCCCGGCAGGAAGGGTCAGCAGGGAGCACTGGCGCTGGGCGTAGTTCTCTGGGGCAGGGGGGCACGCGGCCGACAGTCACGGGCGTGGCTCAGCGCTCACCGCCTTCCTCCCACACCGCCTCCCCTGCACCTGCCCGCCCGCCCAGCCCCGCTCAGCACCCCCAGGCCCCGTGGCCAGTGACACCCCCAGGGACACTGATTACGGGCTCACTGGCTACGCCAAGTGGGCACTACAGGGCAGCAGGCGCCTTCCCGGGGATGAGCCCCCAGCCTGCCAAGGACCCTGCATTCCCCCCTCCTGGTCAACCCCAGCCCCAGCCTCACAGCTCCCAGGCCCAGACCCGGGTAATCTGAGGGCCCCGGGGCCGCTGGACACACACCGCTCTCCACGCTGAGGGAGCAGGGGTCCTCGAAGCTGTTCTTGACGTTGGGGCAGGCGGCCCGGGTCTTCCAGGTGTTGGCGAAGGCCGCGGCCGTGGCCTCCACCACGCCGCCGACGGTCCGGAAGTCGTCAGCCTGGTTCTGGTTGAAGTTCCCGCACAGGCCTGGGGGCAGAGGTGGGGGGGGGTGTGGGCATCAGGGGGCCCCCCAGTCCAGCTCAGGCTCCCCACACCTGCAGGGACCACCGCAAGGTGACCCCACCCAACCAGAGTCCTGGGAGGGAGGTTCCAGAACTATTTGCAGATGACCTCTGGTGGAGGGGGGAGGTCAGCCCCCATGCTAAGCCCGCCATGAGGGCAGCGTGCCCTGCGCTCCACCCTCCCAGCTGCTGTCCCGGGTCAGGGTCCCCGCCGTCCCGGGGACAGCTGCCTCCCAGGCAGTGTTCCCACCCTGGCTGCCCATCCGCTTCCGGCTGCCCCACCAGCCTCACCGCACATCTGGCCGCGGTAGGCGGGGTCCAGCCGGAGGAAAACCTGCATGAGGGGCACCAGCTGCACCTGCAGCTGCAGCCAGGAGCCCGTCTGCACCAGGATGAAGAAGGACGACGGCCTGAAGACCCTGACGTCCGCTGTGGGAAGTGGGGGGCGGTCAGAGGCTGGCTTGGGTCTCAGGACCGCCTGGCAGGAGCCCCAGCCACGCCTCCAGGGCCCGGGAGCTGGGCAGGAGCTCGCGCATGCATGTGATCATGACCGCTGACCCTCCCGCGAGGCCGGGCACTGAGAGGGTGCCACGCGGATCCCCACAGAGCCGCCGTGAGGCTCCCCCACCATGCGGCCGAGAACCGCATAGACCTGGGAGGGGCCGGACTGGCTCTGTGCCGCCACCTGGACGCCCCGCCTGGCCTCACAGGGCTCCCCAGGGCCACATACCCACAGACACCGGCAGCTGGGTGTAGATGGAGTTCACGAACACCCCGCCGTTGGCCTGGATCCTGACGGTCTGGCGAGAGGAGGCGGGGCTGCGGTCAGTGAGGGGAGGAGCCAGCCTGGCGCCCCCGCGGGGGGGCCGCCTGCCTCCGCCCCTCCCAGCCCCCAGCAGGGGCCTCACCGTGTCCCCTCCGTTCAAGCTCAGAGTCACTGTTTTGAGGCAGTTCTCGTTGTCCGTCAGGCCGCACTTCCGCAGGTCGGCCAGCACGGCGAGTGCACTGTCCGCACACACCTGACGGGGCAGGACACCCCACGTGCTGGGTGGTCAGCCCCCCACCGGCAGGGTGCCCCACGCCCGGGCGGCCCCTGCAGGGGTGGGGAACTCACGCGCGGTCCCCTTGGGACCGCTTGTCTCCGGGCCCCACGAGTGTGAGCTTCTTCTGGGAATGGAACCCCGGGGGCTTCACCACTCTGATGGCCATCGGGGGACCCTCCCTGGGCAGTGAGGGGCCAAGGACCTCACCTTGGTGAGGACGTAACTGCAGTCCCCGTGTACGTCGTAGAGTTTCTCGTCGTAGGTGGAGATGTGGGACCCGCCCTGGACGGAGCAGGTGCCTGGGCACGGGAGGTCCTGGCACTGCCAAAGTCCCCCGGAGCAGGTGCTGCGGGGAGGAGGAGCAGAGGGGATGCGGGGAGGGG
>SJYX01018455.1:190576-265810 GCA_006410675.1 Oreotragus oreotragus
GCTCCCATGCGTCCAGCCCCCTCCCCGCCAGCTCCGACCCCCGCCCCCCTTGGAGCCAGCCCCGGCTGTGCTCACCGCCACCCGTTGATGAGGACTGAGCCGTTGGAGACCTCCAGCACGAGGCCCTGTGATCTGAGGACGATGTGGGTGATGGCCGGCCTGGAGCCCAGCAGGCCGCGGCGGAGCTGCAGGTTGAAGTCCTCGTAGGCGGCGCCGCAGTGCGCGGAGAAGACGTAGTTGCACAGCCCGGGGAAGCGGAAGATGTCGCCGTCGAAGGTCTTGTAGTGGAAGTCGCCCCACGTGCTGCACACCCGCCCGCCGTGGGCCGCGCTCAGGGCTGCGGGGAGTGCGTGGTGGGTGGAGGGCGACCTCCCCTGGGGCCAGGCCCCCGTGTGGGGTGGGAGCCACTGCCCTCTTCCTCGCTCCCCTCGGCCCCAGATTCTCGCCCCTGCCCAACCCTGAGGGCCTCGCCCCAGCACCTGGGCCGCCCCCAGGAGAACCATCCACAGCGCAGGCGCCCAACGCCATCTAGCTGCTCAGCTGCGCACGTGGTCCCAGCTTTATCCCCAGGTCTGTGACCACCCCAGAGGCTGGCAAACACCCCCAACCCTGTGGGCCATGGGCGGCGTCCACTTACGGCTCATGGTGGGGAAGACAGTGATGGGTGGGATGAAGGTCAGGTGCCGGGCTGTGAAGGGAGCCAGGTCACACCCCGGACGTGGCCAGGCAGGGACCAGCCGCCATCCCCACCCCCCAGGACCCCTCACTGGCTACCCTGGGGCAGCAGGGGGCCGCAGGCCAGCCTGACTCAACCCAGGGAGCCCAGGACGAACGCTGTCCCTGTAGGACGCTCCCCGTCTGCCCATGACACGCTCCTGCCCCAGGTCTGAGTGTGTCCCTGCTTGTGTGTGTGTGAGCATGTGAGCGCGGGTGGGCAAACGCATGCACACACACGTGTGTGAGTGTGTCTGAGCCTCTCTGCTCAGTGTCTGTTTTCCCAGGGCCCTCTGCTGCCCCCGGGGTCTCTGTGGTACAAAGCTGATGTGGAAAAGGGACCCCCTGCCGGCTCCGTGCCGGGCCCTCCCTGCCACGCCCACCCTCTGACCAGTCATATCAGGCTGCTGACTTGTCCAGCTCTGCTGCACGCCGTCCTGGGTCTCTGCAGGGAAAGGGAGTGGGAGCCCATGAGAAGCTGGCATCAGGACCCTGCCCTGGGGCGGCGGGGTCTCCGAGGCTGCAGGCTGGCAGCCACGGGAACCGCGCCCCGTGCCTGGAGCTGACGGCCCCCCATCTGCACGGTGTGCACCTCTCTGTGGCTGGGGAAGAAGGAATCAGGAAAGGGTGTTGGCTCGCTGACCCCAGGCCACCCCAGAGAGAGCGTCTGGCCCCCTCCACCCACCCCTCGGAGAAGGACAAAGCCTGGCTTTGTGGAGAGAAGGACACACAGGTTGGAAAGGCTCCCGGGCGTGACTTAGCAGAAACTCAAGACTCAGCCAGCTCCGCCTTCGAGCCCCCAGCCCCAGGCAGGTGGGAGGCCTGGAGGCCCAAAGCACCTTGTGTCCCCCACCACCGGGGGCGCCCCTCCTGGGTCCAGGTGCCCCCGCCACCTCGGTGGGCAAGACTGAGCCTCCTCCAGGCCCCTCTCTGTGAGGCTTGGCCCGGGGCACCCCGCACACACGGCCCCAGAATTCCTTCCTCACATCGGTAGGGCTCTCCCCGCTCCTCCCAGCCTGTGCTGCATGGGGAGACGGAGGTGAGGCCTGGAGGTCCGCGTGTCCCTGGAGGGGTGCTGCCCAGCGAGGGGCGCTGGGCTGGCTCTGCGGCCGCCGCACCAGGCTCAGCTCCCTACGCTGCCTTCCGGCCGGGACACTGGCCCGGAGGCCGTGGGCATCTGGCCTGGTGTTTCTCTCTCCTCCTTAGGGCCCTGTTGACCACGCTTCTCCCTGCCCACCCTGACCCCTGGCCCCAACCCCAGGCCCGCAGCCTCTCCTGCATGTGCCCGTTGTTTTCCCACCCCCTGGTCGAGAAACCAGGGACACACGCACAGGCTCACATGGCACCCCTTCCGGGGGCAGGTGACCACCCGTGAACCTGGCTGGTCCAGAGCTCGGCCAGGGAGATGCCCACTGCCAACCACCCCATCTACTGCCGTCCGGGCACACATCCCCCCACGGGAAGCCCCCCACTCAGGGCCAACCTCACCGCCCTCCCCACAGGGGCTCAGCCCAGGGGACAGCAGCGCGAGGCGGCGGGCACACGGGACCCAGGCTGACGTTTCTGTCGGCCTCCTGTCTGCGCTCGGGGGTGGATTAACGACAGGAGCAGCTTTGTGTCCTGCGGACACTGCAACAGTCACCACGAGGATGGAGGGGCCGAGCCCCGTCTGAGTGAGACTGGGGCCACGTATTTCCCACCCCTGGGGCAAGGGAGACACTTGCACACACGCAGAAAGTCTCCTTGAGGGTAAAAGGAGGGGCGCCTCCACCAGAGGGGCACCCCCCCATCAGAGGGGCAACCCCACCAGAGGGGCACCCCCCCATCAGAGGGGCACCCCCACCAGAGGGGCACCCCCACCAGGGGTGATGCCACACTCTACCTAGGCCTCGACTCAAATCTGTCTTGGAGGAAAGTTTGCACGCGTGTCAGGGAGGGTCCTGGGGCAGTTAAGCATGTGGAGAAAGAAATCAGATAATTGGCCAAAGGTGAGCAAAGGCCTGGAAGAACTGTCCTCCCTAAATGACTTAGCTGCCTGTTTCCCTGGTGGCTCAGACGGTAAAGAACCTGCCTGCAATTCAGGAGACCAGGGTTTGATCCCTGGGTTGGGAAGACCCCCTGGAGAAGGGAGCGGTAACCCACTCCAGCCTTCTTGCCTGGAGAATCCCACGGGCAGAGGGGAGCCTGGAGAGCTACAGCTCACGGGACCGCAGGGTCGGACGTGTGCCTGGTGCGCCTCACCGTGGGGACGCCGCGCCCTTTCTGGGGAGGGGTGGGTCGCGTGGAACTGCTGCCTGGCCTCTGTCTCTCTCTGCACGCGTCCCCACGTGTTGTGCTGTGGCCCTAATAATAAGCTCTGTACCTTCATTTACAGCTTTTGCCTGCTTGAGAAATGCGTTTTTCACTGGAGGCAAGGGCTGAGGGGAGTTTGCGCCCCGCCTGGGGGCCCCGGTGGGCGCGTGGCCAGGATTCCTGCTTCTCACCCAGGCCGCCCGGACCCAGGCCCTCAGGGAACTGAGGTCTCCCTGCGGCCTCTCCCACATCACAGTCGTCACGGTGGGCGTCCCCTTCTAGCAGGAAGGAGCCCCGTTCGAGGGACTTGCCCTCAACAAGAGAAGGGGCGTGGGCTCACGCTGCCCTGGGGCTGAGCAGGGCCACAGCTGGCCAGACAGGCCAGCCGGGCACCCGAACCGCACAGCAGATGCCAGGCAGCACCTGGCACCCCCACCAGGAGTTGCCACGGTTCAGCCCCCACCCCAGGCCTGCCCGCCCTCCAAGAAAGGCGGCCTGGGGCAGAGACTCTACGGACTGTCTGCCCACCCCTTCACAGCCTCCTTTCCGTCGGTGGAGAGGGCCCCAGGCGGTGCCCGACTGCCCAGACCCCTGCGCGTGGGGGGCCTGCGGGAGTGACCGCGGGGCCCGGGCCCAGGCCAGCCCCGCTGGGCGCTGCCTCCCCGGCGGCACCCCTCGTGTGGACCGTGCTAGGGCCTTGGCGCTCCCCTGGCTCCGGGGCCAGATGGGCAGCCGCAGGCGTGGAGGGCAAGAAAGGCCGCAGGGCAGGTGTGGCTCCTGGAGCAGCCGAGGGTCTGATGGGGCTGCCTGGAGACTACTGCCTGGGCCCGCGCCGAGGGCAGAGTGGGCATGCAGCCCCCCGTGGGCACCTTCTGTGCTGACTCTGCCCGCTTGGCTCCACGGCGGTGGTGGGGGGCCCCACGGAGACCAGAGAGGCACCCCGGCCCGGGCCCCTCACCCGGCGCCAGCCCCTCCCATCCCTGAAGCCAAGACCCTCGGTTTCCCCGGAGGTTCTAACTTCTCCCAGCTCGGGCTGCCCAGGAGCCCAGGACACGCAGGGCCCCGTGGAGGACGCGCTGCCCACTGTGGGCCTGCAGGGGCCACCTCTGCTGTGCGGGGAGAGTGAGGGGCTAAGCCCTTACCTGCCGTGCCCGGCGAGAGCAGGGCCACGAGGGCCCACAGCAGCGCCGGGCACCCGCTCAGGGCACCCATCCTGGGGCTGGCGTGGTGGGCGGGCGGCCAGAGGGAGTGGGGCGTGATGCTCACTCCCCTGGGGGCCCTGGGGCTTATGTAGCAGGAGGCCTTGGCCCCGAGCCCGGCTCCTGGGCCACGCAGGGCACGGTCCTCCCCCACGACAGCGGCGTGTGTTTGCTCTTGGGGAGGACCGTGGCACGCAGGAACCCGGAGGAGGAGGGATTTGTGGTTCTGGGCCCCAGAGACGCGGGACTCCCCCCACTTTTCCCAACCCCACCCCCCAGCAGCATCTAAGAATCAGAGGGAGGGGGTGGGGGGCGTGGCTGGAGGAGCCCCCTGAGCAGGGTCACAGTGACCACCCAGGCCCGCCGCTGCTGCGCCCGCTCCCACCAGGGCGGCGGTGGGGCAGATGAGGGCAGACCCTGGGCCCGGGCAGCACCCCCATGCAGAGGAGGAGGCTGTGGGGGCACCGCTCCCGAGGAGCGGAGAGTGCCGGACGTCTGCTCCCCACAAGAGTGCAGAGGCCGTGGGCGGGGGAGTGCCTGACCCCAGGCTCGCAGGGGTCCCAGAGGCCCCAGCTGTGCCAGCAGGACCCGTTCAGGTCTCTGGGCTCCTCTCCATCACCAAGTTCAAATTCAAGGGGAAACTGGCCTTGGGAGTGAGGGGAGGGTCAAACAGAACACAGGCCAGGAGCCAATCCCCGCATGTGGGCTGGGGCGTCCATCCTCAGGGCTTGCCGCCCCCTCCCCACCCGGGGTCCCCCGCCAACAACAGGCTGAGCAGGGATCCATGTACACAGGAACATACTCCTGGCCCCCAGCAGGGCTGACGGGGCCCCGTGGGGCTGGGTTCTCCAGACCCCGATGAGATCCCTGGAGGCCCAGCTCCCCGGGCCGGCGCGGCTGGTGGCGGGGTTCGGTGGAGGCCCTGAGGCGCCTTCCCCCAGCCCCACCTCCCCCCGGGGCACCTCCTCCGGCTCACCGCCGGGCTCCGGACCGCAAGCCTGACGTGCCTGAGCTCGGAAGGCCCGGGGGTGCCCGACCTGCCCACTGGCGGGGGCGGTTTCCGGGTGTGCGTGCTGAACATCCAGCACCTGGACCCACTTCCCTCAGCCACCCCGCCTTCGTCTCCCCAGTGAGTCCATAGACGTGGAATTTCTGGGGGAAAGGGAAAACCCACCTAAAGCTGTGGGCATCTTTGGCCGCCATCACCCCGCTGCCCTGCGCTTGGCCGAGGGCCCCGCAGGCCCTGCTTCTCCTCTTGGCTCCTGGTGTCTCCAGAGCGCCTCCGGCACCGGCGAGAGTTGGGCGGGGGGCCCTCCTGGTGACCTGGTCCTGGGTCTCAGCGGGAGCTCAAGCTGCCCTCCTGCCCTCCCCGCTCACTCTCACCCCCTGGGCTGGAGCTGCGTGGGCTCCAAAGTTCGGGACCCAGGGGTCCCGGCGGCAGAGAGCACAGCTGGAGGGGCTTCTGGGGGAGGGGTCTCCGGGGGAGGGCTGGGTAGGGCCCCAGAGGACCAGCCTGGGGGTGCGCTGGGGCCCCCGCCACCCCTGTGTCCCCAGGCTGCGGCTGTGCCTGGCCTCCCTGCAAACACAGGGCTCTGCACCTGATCCCTCATGTGTGTGGCGGGGGGCACACTGTAGACCTCTGGAGGGAAGGAAGGAAAGAAGGAAGGAAGGGAGGAAGTGGGACTCTGGCCCCCGGCCTGCGCCCCTGTGCCCAGCCTTCTCTCGCCTCCTCGAAGGCCCAGCTCTCGGTCTGTGCCCCCAGCCTGACCCCAGTTGGACACTGTCAGAACTAGCACACCCCTCCAGCCGTCCTGCGTGGCTAGAATCCTGCAGCCACTCAGGGCGGCCCCTGGCCCCCACCCCCACCACGTGGGACCAGCTGAGCCCCTGGGCACTCGAGGGCATTCTCTTCAAGCTTAGAGGTTATCCTCTGCACCCCCACCCCACCCCACCCCGGAAGGAGTGCTCCAAGTAGCCAGGCCCTGGCCCATCTGCTCACGGCTGGCACACAGTAGGCACTCAATAAATGCACCGGAAGAGTGAGCCCTCGCTGCCCTGTGTGCCTCCCCCCACCCCCTCAACGCCATCAGCATCCTTGGGCAGGGTCACCGTGGGCGGGGTCGCAGGATTGAGACATCCCGGATGTAGGCCGCAGAGCCCAGCCTGTTTGCTCAGCGAGTTTGCCCCTTCACAGTTGAGAGAGCCGAGAACAGAACACCTCCCCCCGGGGCACCTCCTCCGGCTCACCGCCGGGCTCCGGACCGCAAGCCTGACGTGCCTGAGCTCGGAAGGCCCGGGGGTGCCCGACCTGCCCACTGGCGGGGGCGGTTTCCGGGTGTGCGTGCTGAACATCCAGCACCTGGACCCACTTCCCTCAGCCACCCCGCCTTCGTCTCCCCAGTGAGTCCATAGACGTGGAATTTCTGGGGGAAAGGGAAAACCCACCTAAAGCTGTGGGCATCTTTGGCCGCCATCACCCCGCTGCCCTGCGCTTGGCCGAGGGCCCCGCAGGCCCTGCTTCTCCTCTTGGCTCCTGGTGTCTCCAGAGCGCCTCCGGCACCGGCGAGAGTTGGGCGGGGGGCCCTCCTGGTGACCTGGTCCTGGGTCTCAGCGGGAGCTCAAGCTGCCCTCCTGCCCTCCCCGCTCACTCTCACCCCCTGGGCTGGAGCTGCGTGGGCTCCAAAGTTCGGGACCCAGGGGTCCCGGCGGCAGAGAGCACAGCTGGAGGGGCTTCTGGGGGAGGGGTCTCCGGGGGAGGGCTGGGTAGGGCCCCAGAGGACCAGCCTGGGGGTGCGCTGGGGCCCCCGCCACCCCTGTGTCCCCAGGCTGCGGCTGTGCCTGGCCTCCCTGCAAACACAGGGCTCTGCACCTGATCCCTCATGTGTGTGGCGGGGGGCACACTGTAGACCTCTGGAGGGAAGGAAGGAAAGAAGGAAGGAAGGGAGGAAGTGGGACTCTGGCCCCCGGCCTGCGCCCCTGTGCCCAGCCTTCTCTCGCCTCCTCGAAGGCCCAGCTCTCGGTCTGTGCCCCCAGCCTGACCCCAGTTGGACACTGTCAGAACTAGCACACCCCTCCAGCCGTCCTGCGTGGCCAGAATCCTGCAGCCACTCAGGGCGGCCCCTGGCCCCCACCCCCACCACGTGGGACCAGCTGAGCCCCTGGGCACTCGAGGGCATTCTCTTCAAGCTTAGAGGTTATCCTCTGCACCCCCACCCCACCCCACCCCGGAAGGAGTGCTCCAAGTAGCCAGGCCCTGGCCCATCTGCTCACGGCTGGCACACAGTAGGCACTCAATAAATGCACCGGAAGAGTGAGCCCTCGCTGCCCTGTGTGCCTCCCCCCACCCCCTCAACGCCATCAGCATCCTTGGGCAGGGTCACCGTGGGCGGGGTCGCAGGATTGAGACATCCCGGATGTAGGCCGCAGAGCCCAGCCTGTTTGCTCAGCGAGTTTGCCCCTTCACAGTTGAGAGAGCCGAGAACAGAGGAACAAGGAAGCAGCATGCAGCACTGCCGGGAAGGGGGCCGGGGCCAGGCCTCCTGGGGCTCGGGAGGCCGCGGGGAGGGCCAGAGACCTGCCCTGCCTGGGGCACGCCCTGCCCCGTGCTCAGCCCGCGGGCCTCAGGCAGCCCAGATTCCGCCTGCAGAAGCTCCCACAGACAGAGGCCAGAGCCGGGCTGCCTGGGCCAGTCCCCCGGCCTTTCTGGAGGCCCTGGGAATGGGTCATCACCAAGGCTTGGGCCCCCCTCTGCTCATCCCTCCCTGCCCACCTCAGCCTCAGGCATTTGCTGAGTGCTGGCGATTTGCCCTGCTCTGCACTGCACTCCTTGGAGGGTCCCGGATGATGGGGCACAGCCTGGGGGCTCAGAGGCCTGGCTGACTCTAGGGCTGCCCAGGGCCTGTCTGGCTGTCTGGGGCTGCAGACTTCTGCTCCCCAGAGTGCCAGCCGTCTGCGGAATGGAAACCCACCCTTCTCAGACCAGATGGGGTCCAGACAGCCCAGGTCTACACCTGGGGAGGCGGGGGAGGGGCAATCAGGCCCCCCTGGAGACCCGGTGCCCCACCCCAGAAGGGCTGTGCCCACTCCCCTAGCCCCGCCCAGGGCTGCAGGAGATGAGGACGCCGCCCCCCCCAGGGGGCCCCCGCCCATCTTCCACTTTTCCCGTCCTCACACAAATCCTTTTCCTTGCCCGACTCCTCTCCCCTCTCACCCTCCTTCCCGCCTTCCTTTCTGCCTTCTAGCAAATTCTGATGCACCCCGAGGGATACCTCCCAGGGCCCTGGGGATCTGACGCCGCCAAGGAAGAGCAAGTTCCCTCTGGAGCTCACAGCACAGAGCTCTGTGCGGGGTGAGGCAGGGTGATTTGAGCAGAAGGACGTGGAGGAGGCAGCCTTCTGCTTAGGAAGTGGCAGGTGCAAAGGCCCTGTGGCAGGAATGAAGGTGACCCGTGAAGGGTCTGAAGGCACCTGATATGGCTGGGGCACCTGCAAGAGGGTGCGGGACGCGGTGGCTGAGGTTGGATGAGGGGAGGAGCCAGGGCTTCCCGAGAATTTGGGATGCAAGCTACTGGAGCACTTACAGCTTGGAAACCATCGGGGATCTTGGTTTTGTTTCCCATCTGCCTATGAAGTCGCTCAGTCAGACTCTTTGTGACCCCATGGACTGTAGCCTACCAGGCTCCTCTGTCCATGGGATTTTCCAGGCGATAGTACTGGAATGGATTGCCATTTCCTTCTCCAGGGGATCTTCCCAAACCAGGGATTGAACCCTGGTCTCCCACATTGTGGACAGATACTTGGTGGCTCAGAGGTTAAAGCGTCTGCCTGCAGTGCAGGAGACCTGGGTTCAATCCCTGGGTCTGGAAGATCCCCTGGAGAAGGAAATGGCAACCCACTCCAGTATTCCTGCCTGGAGAATCCCATGGACGGATGGGCTACAGTCCGCGGGGTCGCAGAGAGTCGGACACGACTGAGCGACTTCACTTCACTGCCTATGAGGTGTCGCTTGCTGTCTCTCTGTCAAGGAAGATCCCCTGGAGAAGGAAATGGCAACCCACTCCAGTATTCCTGCCTGGAGAATCCCATGGACGGATGGGCTACAGTCCGCGGGGTCGCAGAGAGTCGGACACGACTGAGCGACTTCACTTCACTGCCTATGAGGTGTCGCTTGCTGTCTCTCTGTCACTAAGCCACGGCCTACCCCTTGCAACTCCTGTCCTCCAACACGCCAGGGTTACCGGTCCTTAACTGTCTCCCGGAGTTTGCTCACACTCATACATAACATAAAAATCGCCATTTCAAGTGTACAGTAACCGGCATTAAGTGCATTCATGGTGTGTGACCGTCACTGACATCACATCTGGAACACTTCTTTCATCCCTGAGAAACTCTGTACCCGCTAAACAACTCCCCTCCCCTCCCCCGGGCCCTGGCCTCACCCTACTTCCTGTCTCTGCGGGTTTGAGTCTTCTGGGTCCTCTTGGTACTGGATTATTTGCTCTGCACAATGTAAGTTTCATCCACGCGGTAGCTTGTGTCAGAATTTCCCCCTTTTAAGGCTGAATAGCACTCTACTGTGTGCATATACGACATTTCACACATTCGTCCCTTGATGGGCGTTTGGGTTCTTTTCACCTTTTGGCTGTTGCGAATAAGGCAACTGTCAACAGACAGGTGTAAATATAGGAGCTCCTGCCTTCAATTCCCCGGGGTATGTACCTAGGAATACTAAATCGTATTCTCTGTGTTCAACTTCCTGAGGCATCACCAAACACAGAAGCATTTTACCTTCGCAGCAACAGTGCCCAAAGGCCCCCGCTTTTCCATATGCTTGCCGACGCTTGTTACTGTTCCGCTTCTTTATGTTTTAAGTGTTTATTTGGCTGCAGCAGGTCTGTGTTGAGGCATGCCAGATCTTTTCAGCTGGAGCATGCAAACTCAGTTGCAGCACGTGGGGTCCATTTCCCTGACCAGGATCCAGCCCAGGCTGCCTGCATCGGGGGCGTAGAGGCTTAGCCACTGGACCACCAGGAAGGTCCCTATCCCCTTTTTTAATAAACAAGATACACTCACTTGCTCAGTCATGCCTGACTCTTTGCAGCCCTACGGACTGTACTCCACAAGGTTCCTCTGTCCAAGGAATTTTCCAGGCAAGAATACTGGAGCGGGTTGCCATTTCCTCCTCCAGGGGATCTTCCTGACCCAGGGAGCGAACTGAGTCTCTTGTGTCTCCTGCCTTGGCAGGTACCACCGGGGAAGCCCTCCTTTTGGTGACAGCCAGCCTGACATGTATGAAGTGGCATCTCACCAAGGCCTTGGCGCGCGTTTCTCTGATGGCTGTACTCCCACTCGTAGAGAAGCACACGATTAATCGACAAACCTATAGAAGAGACCTCTTTGCGGATAAGTTCAGGGACCGAGTCCAAGCAAACCAACCAACCAAAAAAACTCAACCCAACAAAGAAAAAACAACAATAACTCAAAATCCTCAAGAATTGTAAGACTGAGAGGTCACCTGGTACAAAACAGTCTTGAGCCTATACGTTTACTATGGCGAGATCACCGTCTTGCACTTCTCCTTGATTTCTCGGAGAACTACACCGACTTTCTCCTCCTGCTTACTTTTTCGACTGAGCTTTGAGTCACAATTTTTTAATTCTAGTACCGTAGGTCGGGGTAGTGAATTACCGTTTATCTTCCCCTTTTACACCTTCGCTCACTGTCTAAAAGAGAAGAACCTAAGATTTTAGTGTCGTCTACCCCTGACGTCAGTTTTTAATTTACTAACAAAGAACCTTCCTTCCGAGACTGTTTGGATCTGTCACATAATTTTTCGGTCCTGTAGTGAAACGGCTGTTTCTAGACGCATGAGTCTCGACACCAGGAAGGCGATCAGTACATGTCTACACTCTCAACCTGGTGTCCTTCCGACTCACGTCTTCTTAACTACGAAAGTTTGACCACGACCTCTTCTGAGAACTTTCAACGAACCTGTCGTTCCCCTAGTTTGGTCAGTTAGGATTTCCTTTAGTTAGGATTTATAAGTTACCTTCCTGACTATAACTTCAACTTCAAGGTTATGAAACCGGTGGACTACGCTTGTCCGTAGAGTAACCTTTTCCGGGGCTACGACCCTTTCTGACTTCCGCCTTATTCTCTCGTTGTCTCCCACTCTACTAGCCTGCCGTAGTGACTAAGTTACTCGTACTTGATCCCGCCTGAGGTCCTCGGTCACACCCCGTCCCTCCGGGCGGTACGACGTCAGGTCCCGTAGTGTTTCTCGGTCTGGACTGAATCGTTGGCCTGTTGTCTTAAGACTTGCAGTCAGGGATTAGTCTATATGCTAACCGTTTATAAAATAGGTAAAACAAACAGAACAGCAAACTACGTTTCTCCAAAATTAAAACTACATCGGGTTAAATAGTCAAAAGAAAACGGCGGACACGAAAACCATAGTATAGGTTTTCAGTAATTGTTTATCTTGTAGTGTTCTTAAAGGACGATTGAAAGAAGATTCTCAAGGTAACCAAATCAATAATGTAGGTTCGAAACTAGATTAGAAGTATATACCACAGTCTATTCTCAGATTGAAGTGAGAAAATGAACACCCATAGTTAAAAAAAGGGTCCTGGTAAACAACTTTTCTGACAAGAAAGGGAGTGTCTTACGAGAACCACATGACTAGTTTTTGGTCAGCTGCGGTTAACTGACACACACGAGATCGACACGACGACGATTTAGTGAAGTCAGCACGGGCTGAGTCACTGGGGCACCTGACGTCGGGTGGTCCGAGGAGGCAAGTACCCTAAAAGGTCCGTTCTCACGACCTCGCCCCACGGTAACGGAAGGGGTATAAAGACGAGATCGACACGATAAGGTGACCAGATGTACAGACAGACATACCGTCATGGTGTCACAAAACTCATGACATCGAAACATTATTCAAAACTTTAGTCCTTAGTCCTTCTTAAGCAGGAAGTTGAAACAACTTCTTTTTCAAGAGTATTTTGTCTATTCCCTTGAGATTCTATATGAATTTCTGGATGGATTTTTGTATTTCTGTAAAAGCACCACTGGGATTTTGATAGGGATTATGTAAAACCTGTAGATCTCTTTGGGTAATATTGTTATCTTATCAGTATTCAGTCTTCAAATCCATGGATATGAGATGCTCTACTATTTATGTGTTCTTGAATTTCCTTTAGCAAAGTTTCGTAATTTTCATTGTGCAAGTCTTTTGCCTCCTTGGTTAGCTTAATCCTAAGTATTTTTTGGATGGTATTGTGGATGGAATTATTTTCTTAATTTATTCTTCGGGTTGTTCCTTGCTAGTGTATAGCAGCTTGATGAATTCATTTATTAGCCCTGTTTTAGTCCATTTAAGCCACTATAAAAAAAAAATTACACAGACTGGGTTGCATACATATGACAGAAATTTATTTCTCACATTGCTGGAGGCTGGAATTCAGCCAGCATGATGGGTTCTGGTGAAAGTCCTCTTCCTGATTTCAGGCTTTCCACTTCTTGCAAAGTCAGCAGGAGCTGTGGCTCTCTCTGGAACTGCTTTTATAATGCACAGTCCCATTCAGGAGGCCACCACTCTCATGACTTAAGCACTTGCTAATACCATTACTGTTGAGGGTTAGAATATCAACACATGGATTTTGGAGGGAAACATTCACATCATAGCAAGCTTGAATAATTTTTGGTGGAATTTTTAGAAATTTATACATATAAGTTCGTGTCATTTGTGACCAGGGATAGTTTCTTTATTTTCCAGTGTGGGTGCCTTTTATTTTTTATTTATTTATTTTTCTTGTCTACTTGGTTTGGCTAGAACCTCTAATACTGTATTGAATAGAAGTGGTGGATGTATGTATCACTGTCTTGTTCGTGATGTTAAAGGAAAAGATTTATCTTTCAGCAGTGACTACGATCTTAGCTCTGAGGTTTTCAGTGAGTACAATCTTAGCTGTGAGGTTTTCAGTGAGTACTATCTTAGCTCTGAGGTTTTCAGTGAGTACGATCTTAGCTCTGAGGTTTTCAGTGAGATCAGTGAGCACGATCTTAGCTGTGAGGTTTTCAGTGAGCACGATCTTAGCTGTGAGGTTTGTTACATTGAGTTTCCTTCTATTCTTAGTTTGCTGAGTTTTCTTTTTTTTTAATCATGAAAAAGTGTTGCATTTTGCCAAATTCTTTCTCTGCATTGAGATGTGGGGTTTTCCCCTTTTCATTCTATTAAGGTGGTGACTGGTTGATTTTGTACGTTGGGCATCTTGCATTCCAGTAATAAAACTCACTTGGTCATGGTATAGAAACCTTTTAATATACTTCTGAATTTTTTTGCTAGTATTTTGTTGAAGATTTTTGCATAACTGCTCATAAGAGATATTGGCCCATACTTTTCTTTACTTGGACCAATGTTTTCTTTGTTGACAGGTTTTTGATTGCTGATTTTATCTCCTTACTAATTAATTAATATCAACCTCAGATATGCAGGTGATACCACTTTAATGGCAGAAAGTGAAGTGGAACTAAAGAGCCTCTTGATGAAGGTGAAAGAGGAGAGTGAAAAAGCTGGTTTAAAATTCAATATTCAAAAAACTAAGATCATGGCACCTCATGCCATCACTTCATGGCAAATAGATGGAGGAAATATGGAAACAGTGTCAGATTTCATTTTCTTCACTCCAAAAATCAATGCAGATGGTGACTGCAGCCACAAAATTAGAAGACACTTGCTCCTGGGAAGAATAGCTACAGCAAACATAGTCAGTGCATTAAAAAGCAAAGACATCACTTTGTCATCCTGCTGACAAAGGTCTGTAGAGTCAAAGCTATGGTTTGAGTCACGAGAGCTGGACCACAAAGAAGGCTGAGCACCAAAGAAGTGACGCTTTCAAACTGTGGTGCTGGAGAAGACTCTTGAGAGTCCTTTGGCCAGCAAGGAGTCCATCCTAAAGGAGATCTACCCTTTCAAATCAACCCAGTGAATACTCATTGGAAGGACTGACGCTGAGGGCTGAAGCTCCAATAGTTTGGCCACCTGATGTGAAGAGCCGACTCACTGGAAAAGACTGATACTGGGAAAGATTGAGGGCAGGAGAAGGGGGCCACAGAGGATGAGATGGCTGGAGGGCATCACCGACTCAATGGAGATGAGTTTAAGCAAACTCAGGGAGACAGTGAGGGACAGAGAAGCCTGGCGGGCTACAGTCCACGGCTCGTGAAGAAGCGGACAGGACTTTAGTGCCTGAACAAGTCACTAAACTGTTTAACAACAGCCATTTCAAGGCCTACTCAGCTTGTCTATTTCTTCATGAGTAAGTTTTGTTACGGGGAAGGCAATGGCACCCCACCCCAGTACTCTTGCCTGGAAAATTCAATGGACGGAGTAGCCTGGTGGGCTGCAGTCCATGGGGTCACTAACAGTCGGACAGACTGAGCGACTTCACTTTCACTTTTCTCTTTCATGCATTGGAGAAGGAAATGGCAACCCACTCCAGTATTCTTGCCTGGAGAATCCCAGGGATGGGGGAGCCTGGTGGGCTGCCGTCTATGGGGTCACACAGAGTCGGACACGACTGAAGTGACTTAGCAGCAGCAGCAGCAAGTTTTGTTAGACTCTTTGTTTCTCAGAATTTGTCCATTTCTTCTAGGTTATCAAACTTGTTGGCATGTAATTGTTCATACTATTCCCTTTAATCACATTTGCTGCTGCTGCTACTAAGTCGCTTCAGTCGTGTCTGACTCTGTGCAACCCCATAGACGGCAGCCCACCAGGCTCCTCTGTCCCTGGGATTCTCCAGGCAAGAACCCTGAAGTGGGTTGCCACTTCCTTCTCCAATGCATGAAAGTGAAAAGTGAACGTGAAGTTGCTCAGTCGTGTCTGACTCTTCGCGACCCCATGGACTGCGGCCCACCAGGCTCCTTCATCCACGGGATTTTCCAGGCAAGAGTACTGGGGTGGGGTGCCATTTTAGGCAAGCTAAATTGCATGTAAAACTCGGATCCCATATAATCCATCCTCTCCTTATGTTACTGTTGCAACAAATTAAATCTTTATTGATTGTGTACTAATAACAGACATATTTTTATCTTTTTAAAAAAATTTAACCACACTTCTTGGCTTACAGGATCTTAGTTCCTTGACCAGAAATTGAACCTGGGCCCCAGCAGTGAAAGTGCCAAGTCCTAACCACTGGACAGTCAGGGAATTCCCACATTTCTCTTTTAAATCATGGAAAATAAAAGCTTGAGTTACAAGCAAAATTACAATAATATTGATTTTTATATTTGCCCACATGTTTAGCTTTATTGGAGATCTTTACTTTCTTATAGGGCTTTGATTTACTATCTAGTGTCTTTTCATTTCAACCTGAAGGGTTTCTTTTAGTATTTCTTATAGAATAGGTTTCCTGGAGGCTCAGCTGGTAAAGAATCTGCCTGCAATGTGGGAAAGCTGGGTTCCATCCCTCGGTTGGAAAGATCCCCTGGAGAAGGGAACAGCTATCCACTCCAGTATTCTAGTATTCTGGAGAATTCCATGGACGTGTAGTCCATGGGGTCGCAGAGTCAGACATGACTGAGCAACCTTCATTTACTTATAGAATGGGTTCAGTGGTAATGACGCTCAGTTTTTATCTGGGAATGCCTTAATTTCTCTCTCATTATTGAGGAACAGCTTGGCCAGATATAGGATTCTTGGTTGAATGTTTTTTCTTTCACCATTTCAAGTGTATCGTTCAGTGCCTTAGTGGCTTCCAAGTTTTCTGATAATAAATTAGCTGATAATCTTACTGAGAATGACTTGCATGCCTCCTTTCTCTTGATGTTTCTGAGATTTTTTCCTTTGATTTTCGGCAGTTTGGTTATAATGTGTGTCAGTGTGGAGCTCTTTGAGCTTATCCTTCCTGGAGCTGGTTAAGCGTATTAGAAGTTCTCATCCGTTATTTCTTCATGCAATATTTTTGTCCCTTTTGCCTCTCTGCAGGGACTCTCACTATGCTTATGTGGACCCACTTGATAAGCCAGGAGTCCCCTAAGCTCTGTTCACTTCTCTCTGTTCTTTATTTCCTGCTCCTTGGTTGGATCATTTCAACTGTTCTGTCTTCAAGTTCACTGAACCTTTCTTCTGCTTGATCAAGTCTGCTACTGAGCCCCTTTGGTGAGTTTTCCATTTCAGCCACTGTACTTTTCAGCTCCAGAATTTCTGCTTGCTTTCTAAAAAAATTTCTATCTTTTTGTTGATAGTCTCATTTTGTACATGTATCATTTTCCTGATAGCCTTTATTTCTGCCCATGTTTTATTTTCCCTCTTTGAGCATAGTTAAAGCAGTAGTTTTAAAGTCTTTGTCTAGTAAGACTGATACCATCACCTCCTCATGGATGATTTCTGTAAGTTTATTTTGCTCCTTTGAATAGGCCATATTCTCTTGTTTCTTTGTAAGTCTTGTCTTTTTGTTGTTGAAATTTGGAGAATTGACCATGTGGTAACTCTGGAAATCAAATTCTTCCCTTTCCTAGTATTGGATATTCTTTTTCTTTTCCTCCTTTCTTTTTTGTCATTTTAAAGACTGTACTGGTCCATTTGTTTTGAAACTTTTCCAAACAACTGTTATAAAGACTGATGCTCGTTGCATGTGAGCATGGGCTCTCTGTTCCTTCAGCTGGTGTTTGGACAGAGATTCCCTGAGCAACAGGAGCTTCCCCAGTCTTCATAGCCTGGGTCTGTGAAGACCCTTCGACACTTAGGTAGACTTGCTCTGAGCCTGGGGACAAGCCCAGGATGCATTCTCACCAGGCGTGAGTGCATCTTTCTAAATTCCCACACGTGCGTGGCTGCTTTCAAAAGTCCTAGCTTCTCAGAGCGTCACATGTCAGCTCCTTCAGTCCGGAGATGCTCCGTTATATTTCCCCAACTGTGGGCTCTTGCCGCAGGAGTCTGTGGGTCTGTAGCCACCTCACAGCTTTTATGAGCTGTGCATACCACTTTTGCTTCTTGGGTTTCAGATTAAGCAAAACAGAAATGGCTGCCTTGCATCATTCCTTCATGTAGTCGGCGGATGCTCCCAGCCACTTGCAAATATGGGTTTCTCTGCTCCTTCTGCCTTGGGGTGGGGGAGGGAAATGGAACTGGGTTGGCAATTTAAGCCCCAAACTGTCCCTGCACTGGGAACAGGCAAGGCTGAGTAAAAATGCCAATAAACTTTCCTGCTCTTCTGAAGATGCCTTTTTCTGGGCTGGACTTTCGCTTAGTTTTTGTAAACCACTGCCTGTCTTCTAGAGTTCTGACAGAGTCAGTCCTGACAGTCTCCTGCCTTTTTCAGTCCTTCTGTGGAGAACAAGATCTTAGAGATTCCAAGCCCGTCACAGAGTCATTCTGAAAATACAAGCGTGTAAGACTAAACGGGTATAAATGAGTAAATGAGAAATAGACACACGGGGGAGTAGAGGAAGGTCTTCCTACTGCAGGATCCAGCCAAGAGTGGGAGCAATTAGAAGAGCGTCGTGGGTGCTAACACCTTACATGGTCCCCAAGCATCTCCCACAAGACCGTATTCATTCCAAGGGTGGGGAGGAATCGCTTTCCAGTGGAAAATCTGACAGCCTCACCTGAGCCGAAGTGAGCTCCCAGTGGTGGGTCCAACTGACACCATGTGCCTCCGGATACGGGACACCAGGAAGGACACAGCCCCGCTCTGCCGAATGTGAACGCCAACCTCAGCACAGAAAGGCCACGGGCAGACCCAGGTGAAGGGGCGCTTCACCCCGTAAGCAGCCCACACTCCTCGGGGAGGGTGTGGTCGAGAAGCCCAGGGAAAGGCTGGGGGCAGATTTCAGGTTAGAGGTGGCCAAGGAGGCTGTGCTCACATGACACGCGGCCCTCGGTCGGACCCCAGGCTGGGAGGAAGGCGTGAGAGCAGGGCGAGAGTCGGGTGCAGCAGCGCGGACCAGGGGAGACGGCGGTGCTGTGCCACGGTGGGCCCCGCCTTACTTCTGGGAGACACACCTGTCTCTTTAGGGTGAAAGAGCAAAGCTTCTTGAACTCCAGTGTTGCAGAAAAAAGTGTGTAGACACAGAGAGAGGAGAGGGCAGGCACAGCACAGCCCAGGAGCAGACAGTTCACCACAGGGAGCCGAACACAAACACTGGAGAATCTGGGCTAATGACAGCCAGGAGCTCGTCACGTTTCTGCAACTTCTCCATAAACTGGAAATCATATCCCAGAGTTCTCCAGAGAGCTCCATGCTGGCGGTGGTTTGGAGAATGGACTAGAAGGAGACCACTGGGGGCGCCACTGCAGCTGGACATGGCGGGGACACGGTGGTGAGCTGGGAGAGGACGGGGGAGACGGGGGAAGCGGGGGGCGGAAACGGGGGAGAGTGAGGGAAGGCCCGGGAAGAGCCAGCCTGTGCAGGGGCCCGTGGCCCGGCAGGTCCCCAGGCGCGTGCAGGAGGGGCCCCCACTCCCCTCTCTCCCACTTCTCCCCAGCCCTGTAAGCCTCCTGGAGAAGCGGCACCCCACACAGGCCAGGGCTTGGGGAGGGCCGTGANAAGAGACAGGACGGGGGAAGCGGGGGGCGGAAACGGGGGAGAGTGAGGGAAGGCCCGGGAAGAGCCAGCCTGTGCAGGGGCCCGTGGCCCGGCAGGTCCCCAGGCGCGTGCAGGAGGGGCCCCCACTCCCCTCTCTCCCACTTCTCCCCAGCCCTGTAAGCCTCCTGGAGAAGCGGCACCCCACACAGGCCAGGGCTTGGGGAGGGCCGTGAGGTCCCCCTGAAGGGCAGAGGCCAGGCGAGGGAGCAGACGTGGACGGCAGAAAAGGTCAGGCCCTGGGCCCACGTTTGCTCAGGATTAAGGCAGCGTGAGGGAGAATAAACAGTCCAAGGCGGGGTGTCCTGGACGTCAGCAGAGATGACCAGGTGTCAGCGGGCAGCGTGCCTCCTGCCTCCAGGAAGCTCAGTGTTGACTCAGCACCGCAGACTGGCAGAGGAGCCCCAAGCCGCCTGGAGCGCCCCTGCCCGCCCACCAGCGCTGCCAGGGGCACCTGGCCTTCCCTGAGGCCGCACAGGCCAGCCGTCTGCACCCAAGCCCCGCCTGCTGCCCTCTCCCCCGGCCGCAGGGCCCAGCGGTGCCGAGTGGCTGGAGAGGGCGGCCGGGAGGCACACTGCTGTCCTGGGTTTGGACCCAGCCCCGGGTGGAGGGAGCCAGGCCGCAGGACTCAGTCCTCCTGGGGGCCTTGCTCTCCTAGGGGTCACAGGCCCGGGCCTCATCCGTGACCCCTGGGGGCCCCCGACTTCATTCCGCTGAGCTTTCTTGGGGAGGCTGAAGGGTTTCCTCCCACCCAGATACAGTGTTCATGTCCTGCCAGGACCCCAGCCTCCCCCATCTGCAATGTGGTCAGTGCAGTAAGTTGGGGGACACCCCAGAGATTGGTGAGCTTGAACTCTGTCCTGTAACAGGAGAGGGGCTCACAGCAGGGGTCCAGGAAAGGCCCTGAGGGGTGAGCTGGACTAGCAGGGTGTCAGATGGAGGCCTCTCAGGCACCCTAGCAGGACCCTGCTGGACCACCTCCCCATGTCTGCCCCTAGGCCTGCCCAGCAGACCTGCTGAGCACTGCCAGGCCCCTTCGAGTTCAGGGCGGCTCAGGATGAACCTCCCTGGCTGGCAGGATGGTGGGGCCAGCAGGGGGGCAGCAGTGGCCGAGCCCCTCCCCAACAGCCCCTGCCAGGACCTTCCCTGCGGAGGCTGCCTGGCCTCTGGATGAGGGTCTTCTGCCAAGCAGCGCAGCTCTTGCCTGGGTTCCCAGGGCTCTGGGCTCCCCCCGCCACCCCCGGGCCTGTCGTCCACGTCTGCACGTCAGGCCAGAGAGTGTGTGAGCGACACTCACATCCGGGTGCGCCGAGCAGAGACACAGAAGCAAGCCCTGCAGCCGTGGCTGGAAACAGTCTCCCCAACGCCCAGAGCTGCCCTGGGACAGCTGTCTGCAGGGGGCAGGGGGCTGGGTGGGAGCCCTGGGGTTAAGAGCCCTGGCAGGAGGGGGCACCAGTGGGAGCTCCTGGGGGCTTCCTGGGCCGGGCACAGCCCCGTGGAGTGTGGCGTCCATGGAGTGTGGTGTCCGTGGAATGTGGCAGTCCTGCGCCCACCGTCTCAGCAGCACCGGGTCCCTGCTGGCTTCACACACACGGAACAGCCCCCTCCTGGAGCCACGGAGCCTCGGCACTTGGCGGAGAACACGGCGTGCACACAGCCAGCAGGAAGCAGAGACCCCACCCCAGGCAGGAGGCCGGGCCCACTTTCTGGTCCTGGAGGCTAAGGGCCAGGAGGGGGTCCAGGAAAGAGCAGGTCTGGAGACAGGACAGGAAGGCCCTCCACCGAGGGCTCACCGTGGAGTCTGTGAGGCTGAGGCTGAGCCCATGAGGCCCAGGCCACCCCCTCTCACCTGGAGAACAGTCTCCAGATGCCCAGGCTGCCGGGGGCCGCTGGCTCTGTGGACACTGGTGCCCCCCAGCTTGGCTTCCCTGGAGAAAGCCGGGTGGAAGGGGCCAGGGTGGGGTGGGGGAGGGGCTGCCTCCATGCCCCCTGGGACTTCTAGCCCCGGCCTCTAGTGGCCAAGTCGCCATGTGGAAGGGTCTCCTGAAGCGGGTGGCACCTGTTGATGGCTGTGCCCCCAAGGGTGCCCCTGCTCCTCACTGCTTGGGTGGGGCTGTGGCACTGCAGGGCGGGGTGGCCCTGAGCCCGCCATGGGTGCTCGGCGCCCTCAGGGCCTGGCACCTGGGGAGTGGGGTATCGAGTCCCCGGGCCCCGCGGGGTGTGGGGGCAACACCCAGGCTACTGTAGTCCACGTCCGGCCGCCTCAGCTCTGACCTGCCTTGGGCGCTCTCCTGCCCGCCGTGCCCAGGCAGACCCCTGCTGGGCAGCGGGGGCCCTGGAGGTGGGCGCTGGCGGGGTCCTGGATCCCTGGCTGACCACAGAGAGCCGCCAGGCTCCTGGCTGGAACACGCCAGTCACTCCTGCTGCGTTGCAGTTCTGGGCTGGTCTGCTGGCAGCTCAGGCGCTCCCATGTCCCTCTGTCCATCCTCACGTGGGCCTGGGAACCATGTCCTTTGAAACCTCAGCCATGGACACGGTTTCCTCCAGAAGCCAGGACACAGGGGACAATGGTAACATGCCGACGTTCTGTTTTTATTCTATTCTGCAAAGAAAAAACACCCTGGTGGGCGCCTGGAGGTGAGTTCCATGAGGAAGCTGCCAAGGCAGTGACCCGGGTCGGTCACCCTGGCCACAGCGAGGGGAGTGGCTGTCCAAGCCCAGGGATGCTGCCGGTGTCTGGTGTGTATCTGGTGTTTTACATCCCGTGGAAGCCTCCCTCCCCACCTCCCGTCTCCCTGTGGCCTCAGGGGCCTCACCTGAGTGATGCTGAGTCTCCTGAAGTCCAGAGTGAAGGGCATCTCTCTCTGCCCATCTTTCAGTTCTCACTCAGAGAGCCGTGTCAGACTCTCGCGACCCCGTGGACCGCAGCCCGCCAGGCCTGCCTGTCCATCACCAGCTCCCGGAGTTCACCCACACTCGTGTCCACAGAGTCAGTGATGCCATGCAAACCATCTCATCCTCTGCTGTCCCCTTCTCCTCCTGCCTTCAGTCTTTCCCAGCATCAGGGTCTTTTCCAATCAGTCGCTTTTTCACACCAGGTGGCCAAAGTACTGGAGTTTCAGCTTGAGCACCAGTCCTTCCAATGAACATCCAGGGCTGATCTCCTTTAGGATGGACTGGTTTGACCTCCTTGCAGTCCAAGGGACTCCCAAGAGTCTCCTCCAACACCACAGTTCAAAAGCATCAATTCTTTGGCGCTCAGCACTCTTTATGGTCCAACTCTCACATCCATACATGACCACTGGAAAAACCATAGCTTTGACTAGACGGACCTTTGTTGGCAAAGTAATGTGTCTGCTTTTTAATATGCTGTCTAGGCTGGTCATAGCTTTTCTTCCAAGAAGCAAGGGTCTTTTAATTTCTTGGCTGCAGTCACCATCTGCAGTGATTTTGGAGCCCAAAAAAGTAAAGTCTGTCACTGTTTCCATTCTTTCCCCATCTATTTCCCATGAAGTGATGGAACCAGACGCAATGATCTTAGTTTTCTGAATATTGAGTGTTAAGCCAACTTTTTCACTCTCTTCTTTCACTTTCATCAAGAGGCTCTTTAGTTCTTCTTCGCTTTCTGTCATAAGCGTGGTATCATCTGCATATAGGTGATTGATATTTCTCCCGGCAATCTTGATTGCAGCTTGTGATTGATCCAGCCCAGCGTTTCTCATGATGTACTCTGCATATAAGTTAAATAAGCAGGGTGACAATACACAGCCTTGAGGTACTCCTTTCCCTATTTGGAACCACTCTGTTGTTCCATGTCCAATTCTAACTGTTGCTTCCTGACCTGCAAACAGATTTCTCAAGAGACAGGTCAGGTGGTCTGGTATTCCCATCTCTTTCAGAATTTTCCACAGTTTTTTGAGATCCACACAGTCAAATGCCTTGGCATCGTCAATAAAGCAGAAGTAGTTTTTTTTCTGATGTTCTCTTGCTTTTTCGATGATCCAGCGGATGTTGGCGATTTGGTCTCTGGTTCCTCTGTCTTTTCTACAGACAGAGAAGACCCTTGAGAGTCCCTTGGATGCAAGGAGATCCACCCAGTCCATCCTAAAGGAAATCAGTCCTGACTATTCACTGGTAGGACTGACGCTGAAGCTGGAACTCCAACACTTTGGCCACTTGACGTGAAGAGCTGACATTTGAAAAGACCCCGATGCTGGGAAAGGTTGAAGGCGGGAGGAGAAGGGAATGACAGAGGATGAGATAGTTGGATGGCATCACCGACTCAATGGATTTGAGTTTGAGTAAACTCTGGGAGTTGGTGACCTGGCGTGCTTCAGTCCATGGGATCGCAAAGAGTCAGACATGACTGAGAGACTGAAATGAACCGAGCTGAACTGATTTCGGTGTTGACCATCTGGTGATGTCCATGTTTAGAGTCATCTCTTGTGTTGTTGGAAGAGGGTGTTTGCTGTGACCAGTGCGTTCTCTTGGCAAAAGTCTTGTTAGCCTGTCTGCTTCATTCTGTACTTCAGGGCCGAATTTGCCTGTTACTCCAGGTATCTCTTGACTTCCTATTTTTGCATTCCAGTCCCCTGTGGTGAAAAGGACATCTTTTGGGGTGTTAGTTCTAGAAGGTTTTGTAGGTCTTCATAGAACCATTCAACTTCAGCTTCTTCAGCATTATTGGTGGGGGCATAGACTTGGAGTACTGCGATATTGCATGGTTTTCCTTGGAAACGAACAGAGATCATTCTGTCGTTTTTGAGATTGCATCCAAGTACTACATTTTGAAGTCTTTTGTTGACTATGATGGCTACTCCATTTCTTCTAAGGGACTCTTGCCCACAGTAGTAGATATAATGGTCATCTGAGTTAAATTCACCCATTCCAGTCCATTTTAGTTCATTGATTCCTAAAATGTCAACGTTCACTCTTGCCATCTCCTGTTTGACCACTTCCAATTTGCCTCGATTCCTGGACCTGACGTCCCAGGTTCCTGTGCGATATGGCTCTTTACAGCATCGGACTTTACTCCATCCCCAGGCACACCCGTGACTGGGTGCTGTTTTTGCTTTGGCTCCATCTCCTCATTCTTGCTGGAGTTATTTCTCCACTGATCTCCAGCACCATATGGGGCACCTACTGACCTGGGGAGTTCCTCTTTCAGTGTCCTGTCTTTTTGCCTTTCATGCTGCTCATGGGCTTCTCAAGGCAAGAGTGCTGAAGTGGTTTGCATTCCCTTCTCCAGTGGACCACGTTTTGTCTGAACTCTCCACCGTGACCCGTCCGTCTTGGGTGGCCCTGTAGGGCACGGCTCCTAGTTTCACTGAGTTAGACAAGGCTGTGGTCCATGAGATCAGATTGGTTAGTTTTCTGTGATTGTGGTTTTCATTCTGTTGCCCTCTGATGGAGAACGATAAGAGGCTTATGGAAGCTTCCTGATGGGAGAGACTGACTGAGGGGGAGCCTGGGTCTTGTTCTGATGGGCGGGGCCGAGCTCAATAAACCTTTAATCCAATTTTCTGTTGACGGGCGGGGCTGTGGTCCCTCCCTGTTGTTTGACCTGAGACCAAACTATGGTGGAGGTGATGAGGATAGTGGCGACCTCCTTCAGAAGGTCCCATGATTCACTGCTGCCCTCAGCGCCCCCGGCCCTGCAGCAGGCCCCCGCCGACCCACGCCTCCCCAGAGACCCCTGGGCACTCCCGGGAAGGTCTGGGTCAGTCTCCTGTGGGGTCAGTGCTCCTTTCTCCTGGGTCCTGGTGCCCACAAGGCTTTGTGCCCTCCAAGAGTCTGTCCCCCCAGTCCGGTGTAAGTTCTGGCGGCTCTGTGCTGGGGTTACTGGCGGTTCCCCGTCCAGTGTAAGTTCTGGCGGCCCTGTGGTGGGGTTACTGGCGACTGCCTCCACGAGGGCTCAGGCCGTGCCAGGCCTGCTGCGCCCGAGCCCCTGCCCCTGAGCCGCCCGCTGCTGGCGCATCCCTCCCCAGATCCCTCCCCAGACTCTCACAGTGCTGGCTCTGTCTCTGCGGAGTCTCTGGGTCCTGGTTCACACAGGAATTTTCCACAGTTTGTCTTGATCCTCCCGTCTTTACCGTCCATCAAAGGCAGGCTCCTGCTCTGGCCCCCGACACTCATGTCCAGCTGCCTGCCTGACCTCTCCACCAGGCATCTAGTAAGTCAAACACAGTTTGATCCAACCGAGCTCCCACACACCCCAAACCCCTCCTCAGCTAGCCCATCGTCCTCCCACATGGAAGAGTCTGGTCCGTTCCATTCACCCACACTCCACACCCGGCCCGCCGCCGACCTGTCACCTTCACCTCTGCCCCTCTGCCCCTCTGCCCCTCTGCCCCTCTGCCCACCCCCCAGCTGGCCACCGGCTTCTTCCCCAGCCCGTGTCGTGTGCCCATCCTCACCCAGTGGGGGTGTCTGAAGGACAAGGCAGGGCTCCACCACCGCTGCCCGCCCCCCAGTGCCCCTCCCTCAGTGCGGAGGCCTGGTCCTGGATGACCCCGAGGCCCACTCCGCCTGGCCCGGCCACCCTCCAGCCCCGATAGGCACTCCTGCGTCCCCACAGCTCCGACCTCTGACCCTGCTGAACCCTGCAGGGGCACCTCTGCCCTCCCTCCCTCCTGTGCTGGTCTCTCAGCAGGGTGCCAGCACAGCTTCCCAGCAGACAGGGGGCTCCTGCTTCGCTTCTGTGGCACCGACACGTGGCCTCATCCTGGATGATCTGTCCACGCTGCCCGCCGTCGCCAGGCTCACAGCGGGTGCGGCTCCCTGGGAGGCCAGGGCCCTGAGCCTGGCTCGCCTTGGGTGGGTCCTGGCCGCCACGCAGCACAGCGCCGGGGCAGCTCTGGCTCCGAGGCCGCCGTGGTCCTCCCCGCGCCGGCGGACAGCACGCCCTGCTCTCCGTCAGCGCTGAGCCCCAGAGGCCCGCGGACTCTGGCGTCCACGCGGATCCTGCAGCCAGTCTGCTCGCTGCCTCTGAAGAAGAGGCTGTGCAGCCGTCTGCGCTGCCCTCACAGGGACACCCGCGGGCTGTCCCGGGCCCCACATGTCCCCACAGGGCCAGCTGCGACGCGCCAACGGCTGCCCGGGGCTCAGGTCTGAAGAGGACAGAGCTGTGGCCCATGCGTGCCCAGGACCAAGGCGGCCACTGGGACCCCGCCTCTGGCCTCAGCCCTCTCCCGAAGGCTGGGGCCAGGGCGGGAGCCCAGTGTCCCGGGTGCGGTGGGCGCGCTGGGGCAGAGGTCGGGAGGGGGCTGCCAGCATCTCGCATCCCTGGTCGCCGCCTTCCCCACCTCCGGGAGCCCTCAGCCCTTCATCTGGGGCCGCAGCCAGCCTGACCCTGTGTGAGCGGGGACACCCCTCCCCATCTGCCTGGGCCAGAACCCGGAGCCCGTCCTCCTGCAGCCGCTGAGGCGGCGGCCCTGCCAAGGCTGGGCTCCCAGGGGGGCCACGGGAGGTGGGTGGCCCGGCCGGAGCCTCTGCTGGCCCTGCGGCCCCTGCCGGCCCCCCGGCGGGCGGGGGGCTGAGCGCCGCCTGGGGGAGGCGGAGCTGCGGAGGGCGCTGCGCAGCCCCTCGCGCCCGCTCACCGCCGGCTGGGGCCTGGGGAGGGCCAGGCCCCTCGTCTGCTTTCTCCTGCTGCTGGGTCAGCGTTCCGGGCCGGGGCGGCTGCGCTCCGTGGGGGGTGGGATTAATCCCTGCGGTGGCGTCCAGCCCGGCGGAGAGGAAGAGGCGGCCGACACCTGAGCCCCGCGGTGGGGGCAGAGGCGCTGATTCAGGAGCCGCCTGCGGCTGCGGGCTCGGCCGGTCACGGGGGCAGCGGCTCCCGGACGGCGAGGGCCAGGTCAGGTGGTCTGGTATTCCCATCTCTTTCAGAATTTTCCACAGTTTTTTGAGATCCACACAGTCAAATGCCTTGGCATCGTCAATAAAGCAGAAGTAGTTTTTTTTCTGATGTTCTCTTGCTTTTTCGATGATCCAGCGGATGTTGGCGATTTGGTCTCTGGTTCCTCTGTCTTTTCTACAGACAGAGAAGACCCTTGAGAGTCCCTTGGATGCAAGGAGATCCACCCAGTCCATCCTAAAGGAAATCAGTCCTGACTATTCACTGGTAGGACTGACGCTGAAGCTGGAACTCCAACACTTTGGCCACTTGACGTGAAGAGCTGACATTTGAAAAGACCCCGATGCTGGGAAAGGTTGAAGGCGGGAGGAGAAGGGAATGACAGAGGATGAGATAGTTGGATGGCATCACCGACTCAATGGATTTGAGTTTGAGTAAACTCTGGGAGTTGGTGACCTGGCGTGCTTCAGTCCATGGGATCGCAAAGAGTCAGACATGACTGAGAGACTGAAATGAACCGAGCTGAACTGATTTCGGTGTTGACCATCTGGTGATGTCCATGTTTAGAGTCATCTCTTGTGTTGTTGGAAGAGGGTGTTTGCTGTGACCAGTGCGTTCTCTTGGCAAAAGTCTTGTTAGCCTGTCTGCTTCATTCTGTACTTCAGGGCCGAATTTGCCTGTTACTCCAGGTATCTCTTGACTTCCTATTTTTGCATTCCAGTCCCCTGTGGTGAAAAGGACATCTTTTGGGGTGTTAGTTCTAGAAGGTTTTGTAGGTCTTCATAGAACCATTCAACTTCAGCTTCTTCAGCATTATTGGTGGGGGCATAGACTTGGAGTACTGCGATATTGCATGGTTTTCCTTGGAAACGAACAGAGATCATTCTGTCGTTTTTGAGATTGCATCCAAGTACTACATTTTGAAGTCTTTTGTTGACTATGATGGCTACTCCATTTCTTCTAAGGGACTCTTGCCCACAGTAGTAGATATAATGGTCATCTGAGTTAAATTCACCCATTCCAGTCCATTTTAGTTCATTGATTCCTAAAATGTCAACGTTCACTCTTGCCATCTCCTGTTTGACCACTTCCAATTTGCCTCGATTCCTGGACCTGACGTCCCAGGTTCCTGTGCGATATGGCTCTTTACAGCATCGGACTTTACTCCATCCCCAGGCACACCCGCGACTGGGTGCTGTTTTTGCTTTGGCTCCATCTCCTCATTCTTGCTGGAGTTATTTCTCCACTGATCTCCAGCACCATATGGGGCACCTACTGACCTGGGGAGTTCCTCTTTCAGTGTCCTGTCTTTTTGCCTTTCATGCTGCTCATGGGCTTCTCAAGGCAAGAGTGCTGAAGTGGTTTGCATTCCCTTCTCCAGTGGACCACGTTTTGTCTGAACTCTCCACCGTGACCCGTCCGTCTTGGGTGGCCCTGTAGGGCACGGCTCCTAGTTTCACTGAGTTAGACAAGGCTGTGGTCCATGAGATCAGATTGGTTAGTTTTCTGTGATTGTGGTTTTCATTCTGTTGCCCTCTGATGGAGAACGATAAGAGGCTTATGGAAGCTTCCTGATGGGAGAGACTGACTGAGGGGGAGCCTGGGTCTTGTTCTGATGGGCGGGGCCAAGCTCAGTAAACCCTTAATCCAATTTTCTGTTGACGGGCGGGGCTGTGGTCCCTCCCTGTTGTTTGACCTGAGACCAAACTATGGTGGAGGTGATGAGGATAGTGGCGACCTCCTTCAGAAGGTCCCATGATTCACTGCTGCCCTCAGCGCCCCCGGCCCTGCAGCAGGCCCCCGCCGACCCACGCCTCCCCAGAGACCCCTGGGCACTCCCGGGAAGGTCTGGGTCAGTCTCCTGTGGGGTCAGTGCTCCTTTCTCCTGGGTCCTGGTGCCCACAAGGCTTTGTGCCCTCCAAGAGTCTGTCCCCCCAGTCCGGTGTAAGTTCTGCGATCAAATCCCGCTGGCCTCCAAAGTCAGATTCTCGGGGCTCTCAGGCCCTTTGCCAGATCCCCAGGTTGGGAAATGTGTTACGGCTCCTGGTGGCGGATTAGTTGCTAAGTCTTGTGACCCCAGGGACTGTAGCCTGCCAGGCTCCTCTGTCCGTGGGATTCTCCAGGCAAGAATACTGGAGTGGATTTGCCATTTCCTTCTCCAGGGGATCTTCGCGGCTCAGGAACTGAACCTGGATGTGCTGCACTCCAGGCGGATTCTTTACCAACGGAGCTATGAGGGAAACCCTGTGGGGTTATGGGTCCTAGAACTCTTTAACAGCGAGACTTTCTTTGGTATAATTGTTCTGCAGTCTGTGGGTCGTCTGCTCGGCGGTGCTGTGGTGGGGTTCACGGAGACCTCCTCCACAAGGGCTTAGGTCACAGGCTGTGTGACCCAGGGAGCCGCACCCGGAGCCTCTGCCCCGTGGCAGGCCGCTGCTGCGCCGTCCCTCGCAGGAGGCTCAGAGGTCTGGCTCAGTCTCGGGGTCCTGGCGCTCACAAGGTTTTTGTTTGAGCCCTCTGAGTGTCTCTGGCGGGTATGGGGTTTGACTCCAAACGTGGTTTTACTCCTCCTGTTGTCTTGCTGGAGCTCCTTTGCCCTGGGACGTGGGGATCCCTATCGATGGTTGTTCAGCAGCGAGCTGTAATTTTGGAGTTCTTGCAGGAGAAGATGAACGCAGGTCCTTCCACTCTGCCGTTTCTCCAGGTAAGGCACAACTGAGCTTCGCTGAAGGCACGCGGCTTGGCGTCTAGGGGAAAGCACAGGAGCAAGAGGAACCACGGGGACGCAGCCATGTTGGCCTTTGGCCACCTGGTGGGAAGGACTGACTCGTTGGAAAAGACCCTGATGCTGGGAAAGGTTGAAGGCGGGAGGAGAAGGGGACGACAGAGATGGTTGGATGGCATCACTGACTCGGTGGACATGAGTTTAAGCAAGCTCCGGGAGTTGGTGATGGCCAAGACAGTCTATGTGCTGCAGTCCATGGGTTCGCAAAGACTCGGACACATCTGAGGAACTGAACTGAACTTCTGCCTCCCCACCGTGACGTGTTGCCATGAGACCTTGTGACTCTCAGTGGTTTCCTTGTCGAGGGAGCTGTGCTCAGAAGATGCGAAGTCATTGCCCCTTGGTTGCAGAGCAAACCAGAGGCAGTGCCTGGACCCAGCCGTAGCGCCCCACTCCAGAGCCAGCCCTTGTCCTTGTCCGCCGCTCATTAAAATGAGTGTGTGTGCGCGTTGCAAATCGGCCAGGCTTTGGCTAAGAGGCCCCAGCTTCGTGCCCCCGCCGCAGAGGCAAGGCAGCGCCCCGTGGCCCCCGCGCCCCTGTGCTTCCTCCCCCTGAGCTCCAGGCCTCGTGCCTTCAATTGTGTGGTGTGCCTTCCCCGCCGCGGGCGGCAGCTGGCGACCCCCCATCCTGCGTGTGCCCTCTGCGCGCCCAGTCCTTCATCATTTCTGCTCAACTAAGTTCCTGCCACGCAGGCCCGTTTCCCTTGGGCGGCGGATAGAGCAGAGTCCGCCCACGGGAGCAGCACAGCCCCCTTGCGAGAAGCGCGCGCACACAGGCACATGCCAGCACGGGCACATGCAGGCACATGGGGTGGCGCACGCCCGCGGCCTCCTGCCTGTGCTCAGGCCGGGCTGCGTGGCGCCCCTGTAGGTCCTGTGGGCGGAAGGTGCCACGGCCTTGTTCCGTAGCCCTTTCACCCAGTCAGTAAAGCCTGCTGCCGCAGGCAGTACTCTTTCAGGAAAACTTCAGTAAGGCTTATGCTTGGCCCACCGCCCCGCCTGCAGCTTTGTAAGGTGCCCTTGGGTCCTGGGCACCTCTTCTGGAGGAAGAAGCCGGCACTCGGGGCTGGGAAGGAGAGTCCAGTCCCCTTGGCCTGCCCCTTGCTCACCAGAGCTGACCACTGTGCTCGTGTTAAAGACCGCCAGCCTCTACTCACCCCCCAACCGCCACGTGGAGCATCATCTCCCTGAGGGCAGAAGTGTTGTTTTAACCTGAGTCTGGGCACTTTGAGCAGTGCCTGGTAGGGGAGCTTGCCTCTCTGCCTGGCTGGGGCCTTGCTAGAGCAGAAGGGGCTCGAAGGAGGGTTCTTTTATTCCGGAGATGTGCAGCCCTGTTTGTTGGCAAGTTAGTGGTGAAAGGTAGCTGGTGCTGGGAGCGCCCTGGGAGGGGGTTGCCTCTCCAGCAGCGGTGGAAGCTGGGCGGTGGGCGACGTGTCTTCTGGGCGTCTGAGCGCCCGTGAGCAACCAGCCTGTAGGTGGTCCGGGGCGGTTGCTGTGGAAACCTCTCCTCCCTCTGGGGTCGGGACTTACTTGCCTGCCTTCCTGCTTTGAAGAAGCTGTGGGACCTTACGGAGGGAGCGCGCGACTCAGCCTGCCTGTGTGATGAGCAGCCTCCCCTGTGCAGCGTTGTTGAGACGTGTGGCCCTGGGAACGGCGTCTGCTCCCAGGCCTGTGTGCACAGCTGTCAGTGGACTGAGCTGAGCACACAGGCAGACCGAGGGGAGGAGGGGGAGGGGCGCAGAGCAGGAGTAGGGGTGTGACTGTCGTGCAGTTAATATGTCTTCCTTCCTTGTATAATAGACGGTTGCCAGACTTCAGTGCTTACTATAGAAGGGCACCTGTCAGATTTTGTGGGTTGGTGAATTTCATAAAGAAAACTGGAAGCCTACAGTAGTTAAAACTTGACACTTTAAAAAATGATCTCGAAGTAAAAGTCACCTTTTGGAGGAGCAGTCGCGTAGCTGAGAGTGGTTTATTATGGAGCATGCTCGGCAGCACTGTGAGAGCGCCCAGGTCCAGGACCGTGGCGAGAAGGCGAACAGAGCTAACCGTGCGCCGTTGGGGGGCTGGCCCTGACGAGGGGCCGCACCCGACTGACAGCCTCAGGCGGAGGCAGGTGCCCTCTCCCCTCGGGCGCCTGTAAGCCTGATTCTGCCCTTAGCTCTGATGTGCCACTGTTGTCGGGGAATAGGTGTTTGTTTAGAAATCAGTTAAAGTAAGATGCCTTTGTGTTTTCTCTTTTTAGGCAAAAGTAAAGAAGCAGAAATAAAGAGAATAAACAAAGAGCTGGCAAACATTAGATCGAAATTTAAAGGTAAGGGTTTAACCGATGTCTACACACAAAATATTATTTTGTAAATTTTGCAAAAGGGACTTAATCTCTTAATCTCGTCTTACTTTTCCATCTCAAACCAGAGTGAGGGCCTCAGCACAGACGCTGCCCTGGCTCGGTCGATGCTTCAGGTGAAGCCGGTGCCCATTCTGGAGTCTTTCGATGGTCTGTGTAGAGTTGATCCTGGGTAGCGGGGCTCCTCCCCACTGGCCTGGAGCATCCCCGCCCCCGACTCTGCCCCACAGGGTGCAGGAGCTCCAGCCAGCTCCCTGACCACTCGGGCCTGCTCTGCGTGGGGCCGGCGCTCACCAAGCGCTTCCTGCCGCCGGCCCCTCCGGCTGTGTCTGCGCGGCGACCTCGCCGGCCAGCCTGGGGATGGGCGCTCTCTGAGCGGCCTCATTTGGGAGAATTGTCAGGTGTAGATTTTCATTCTTGAGACATATTTATGAGTCCCATAGACTTTAAATTTTCAGTTAATTTTTACAAATTTGAGACCTGGTTCAAATCTCTGAGCAGATGTTAGCCAGAAGAGTGGCTGAAGCTGCCTAGAAAAAGTGCGTGGAGGAGAGGACTGGGTGAGCCCACAGAGCCGGAGGGACTGCAGACGGCAGGGCTGCCGCGGGCAAGCGCGGGCATCCGGTGCGGGCAGGACGCAGGCCCTCGAGGAGCCAGGACTGCTCCTGCTGGACTTGGGGAGGTGTTCCGTCTTACTGTTGACCAGTCCAAGGATCCTCTGGGAGGCCTGAGAAAGTCTTGGAATTTTATGTGGAGTGCTTTGCTTATGTAAATGTTTCTTGCGGTATCTTTGTGTGTATGGGCGGGTGTCTATAACTTTCATTGCTTAACTTTTTAAAAAATTGACTTCTTTGTAGAGCAGTTTTACTCATTTTTAGATTTTTATTGGCATATAGCTGCTTTACGATGTCAGTTTTTCTTAAGTTCAGTTGCTTTGGCTGCTGCTGGGTCTCCTTGCTGGGGCAGGCTGTTTCTGTTGATGGCTGCCGCAGGCCGGGGGCCTCTGGTGGCGCACAGGCCCCGGGTGTGCCGGCTGCGGAGGCTGTGTTGCTCGGGAGCACGTGGGCTCTCCCTGCACCAGGGGTTGAGCCCACCCCCCCTGCACTGGCAGGCAGGTTCCTGTCCCTGTGCCATCAGGGGAGTTGGTGTGGGTCTCTGCTGCACGGCAGACTGAGTCAGCTCTGCGTGCTCACGTGTCCCCTTCCTCCTGGGTTTCCTTCGTGTCGCCACAGATCCCTGAGGGTCCCCGTGCCGCGCAGTGGGGCTTCACTAGTATCTGGTTTATACATGGGTGCTCACTCACTTCAGAAGTGAAACGGCTCCACTGGAATTCCATCACCCCCACTAGCTTTGTTCGTAGTGATGCTTTCTAAGGCCCACTTGACTTCACATTCCAGGATGTCTGGCTCTAGATGAGTGATCACACCATCGTGATTATCCGGGTTGTTGTGACGATCTTTTCTGTACGGTTCTTCTGTGTATTCTTGCCACCTCTTCTTAATATCTTTTGCTTCTGTTAGGTCCATACCATTTCTGTCCTTTATCGAGCCCATCTTTGCATGAAATGTTCTCTTGGTATCTCTAATTTTCTTGAAGAGATCTCTAGTCTTTCCCATTCTGTTGTTTTCCTCTATTTCTTTGCATTGATTGCTGAAGAAGGCTTTCTTATCTCTTCTTGCTATTCTTTGGAACTCTGCATTCAGATGCTTATATCTTTCCTTTTCTCCTTTGCTTTTCGCTTCTCTTCTTTTCACAGGTCCATGGGACTCTTCTCCAGGCATGAATACTGGAGTGGGCTGCCATGCTCTCCTCCAGGGGACCTTGACCCGGGGACCCAGTCCTCCTGCATCGGCAGGTGGATTCTTTACCACTAGCGCCACCTGGAGGCCTCCGTGTGTACACGTCCGTTGCAATCTCCCCGGTGTTCTTGTATAGCACGTTTGCGTTACCAGCCAGGTTGAGAGGGAGGTGCAGAGATGGCTCAGGCCCCCACTGTCCCCACGCGTCCCGGCGCGCCTTCGTCACAGCTGCACGCGGAGCGGCTCCCGTCGGGGACGCCCTCCCTGTGTGCTTCCTCCCCCTCTCCCGCAGCCCCGCGCCCGCTGACCTTTGTGCCTCTCCATGGTTTCACCTTTTCTGGAATGTCACAGCGCTAGAGCCACGCAGTATGTGCTTCTCTCATTGGCTCTCTCACTTGGCTTATGCATCTGAGGTTCCCGCGTGTCTCATTGTGGCCCGACAGCTCATTTCTTTTTACACGGCTGATGCTCCCTTGATCGGTGTGCCCCAGTTCAATCATCCATTCACCTCCTGAAGGGCGTCTTGTTCGTTTCCAGGCGTGGGCAGTTATGAATAAAGCTGCTGTAAACATCAGTGTGCAGGTTCCACTGTGGTTGTGTTTTCAAGGAGCATGACTGCTGATCACGTGGTGAGAGAGTGCACGTTTGTGAGAAGCCGCCCAGCTGTCTCCACGGCGGCTGCACATTCGCACCCCACGCAGTGGACGGCAGCACACCAGGCCTCCCTGTCCTTCACCGTCTCCCGGAGCTTGCCCAGACTCCTGTCCATCAAGTCAGTGACGCCATCCAACCACCTCATCCTCTGTCGTCCCCTTCTCATCCTGCCTTCGGTCTTTCCCAGCATTAGTGTCTTTTCCAGTGAGTCAGTTCTTTGCATCAGGTGGCCGAAGTATTGGAGCTTCAGCATCAGCATCAGTCCTTCCAATGGATATTCAGGACTGATTTCCTTTCGGATGGACTGGTTGGATCTCCTTGCAGTCCCCGGGACTCTCGAGAGTCTTCTCCAGCATCACAGTTCAAGAGCATCAGTTCTTCGGGACTCAGCCTTCTTTATGGTCCCGCTCTCACATTTGTACACGACCACCGGAAAAGCCATGGCTTTGACTAGACAGACCTTTGTCTGCAAAGTGATGTCTCTGCTTTTTAATACACTGTCTAGGTTCGTCATAGCTTTCCTTCCAAACAAGTGTCTTCTGATTTCATGGCTGCAGTCGCCACCCGCAGTGGTTTTGGAGCTCAAAGGAGGAAAGTCTGTCTCTGCTTTTATTTTCCCCACGTCTGTCTGCCATGGGCGCCATGACCTTAGTTTTGTGTCTCTTTATGTCGAGTGTCAGGCCAGCCTTGCCACTGTCCTCCTTCACCCTCAAGAGGCTCTTCAGCTCCTCTTCACTTGCTGCCCTTAGGGTGGCGTCATCTGCATATCTGAGGCTATCGGTATTTCTCCCAGAAATCTTGATTCCAGCTTGTGATTCATCCATCCCAGCGTTTCTCGGGATGTACTCTGCATATAAGTTAAGTAACCAGGGTGACAGTATACAGACTTGTTGTACTCCTTTCCCAATTTTGAACCATTCCATTGTTCCATGTCTGGTTCTAACTGTTGCTTCTTCCCTGCATACAGATTTCTCTGGAGACAGGTAAGGTAGTCTGGTATTCTGGTCTCTTTAAGAATTTTCCACTATTCGTTGTGATCCACACAGTCAAAGGCTTTCGTGTAGTCATTGAAGCAGAAGTAGATGTTTTTCTGGAATTCCCTTGCTTTTTCTGTGATCCAGCGGATGCTGGCAATTTGACCTCTGGTTCCTCTGCGTTTTCTAAGGCCAGCCTGTACATCTGGAAGTTCACGGTTCACGTACTGCTGAAGCCTGGCTTGAAGGATTTTGAACATAAACTTACTAGCATGCAGAATGAGCAAAATTATGTGCTAGTGTGAATATTCTCTGGCATTGCCTTTCTTTGGGATTGGAATGAAAACTGACCTCTTCCAGTCCTGTGGCCACTGCTGAATTTTCCAAATTTGCTGGCATATTGAGTGCAGCACTTTCGCAGCATCATCTTTCAGGATCTGAAATAGTTTCAGTTGGAATTCCGTCACCTCCACTCGCTTTGTTCCTCGTAATGCTTCCTGATGAGGCGCACTTGACTTCACACTCCAGGATGTCTGGGTGCAGGTGAGTGGCCACACTGCTGCAGTTTTCTGGGCCATCAAGGCCTTTTCCGTCTGGCTCTGTGTGTTGCTGCCACCTCTCCCTAACCTCTCCTAACCTCTCCTAACCTCTCCCTAACCTCTCCCTAACCTCTCCCTAACCTCTCCTAACCTCTCCCTAACCTCTCCCTACCTCTCCCTAACCTCTCCTAACCTCTCCCTTATCTCTCCTAACCTCTCCCTAACCTCTCCTAACCTCTCCCTAAACCTGTCTCTTATACACATCTAGATGTGTAGAAGAGACCAGGCGCATGGAGGTGGTGTCCCCGCGGGGTGGGGGGGGGCGGGCTCACGTACACGGAGGTGGTGTCCCCGCAGTTGCCCTGGCAGTAGGCGAGGCGCACGGGTCCGGGGGAGCTGCATCCCTGCTGCCGGAGGACCTGAAGCTTGTGGTGCACCGCGCAGCTCGACCCTGGGGAGGGTCAGGGGTCAGGGGGTGTGCAGAGGTCAGCCCTGGCCCGGGGCAGGCGGGAAATCGCGTCCCCTCCCCGGCAGAGCGGCCCACTCACGGTTGGGGTAGCTGGGCAGGGAGCAGAAGAGGCAGCAGCCGTCCTCGCTCGGCAGAGCCTCGTCCTGCGTGGACCACGGTGCCCTTAGCGGGGGGCGGGTACCGGGAGGGCGCAGCCATGCCCCCACCCGCTGATCGTGGCCGCCCACTCCTGTCCAGGACTGCTCCTCCGTGGCCACTGTGGGCCCCCCAGGAAGGGCGGGCGGGCTGCCGGACTCACCGCAGGACAGTTAAGCGGGGGACACGCCTTCTTCGTGGTCACCACCACGAGCCCATCCTGACGCTGCTCACACTCATGTGTCACGCAGTGGTCTCCAGGGTCTGACCAGGACTCGCCCGGCTGCAGGGAGTCCCAGCCGGCAGGTAAGCGGCCCTCCCCAGGGCCCCCTCCAGCTGGGGCGGGCGCTGTGTCTGTCCGTCAGCCCCCAGCCCACAGGCTTCCAGAGCTCCCGCGGCTCTGCCCAGAGGCCGCCTAGCTCTGACGGCTCCCCAGGGTCGCCAGTGGACCAGGATGCTACCCACCCTGCACCCCCACCGCCGCTGTGCCCTCTGCCCTCTGTACAGGGCTGGGGCTCGCCCCGCCCAGAACACACCCCAAGGCCTTGCGGCCGCTACTCACGTAAAAGAGGTGGGCGGAGCTGTTGCGGGTGTTCATGACGCAGGCCACCTGCACGCACTCACCACAGCACTGCCCGGCCCGATCCTGGTACCTGAAGCCCTGAGGGAGGCAGGACGTGGCCTGAGCCCCTCTGGACGCTGCGGAGGGGGCTGTGGAGGCCGGGTGCAGGAGCACTCACCAGGGGGCAGGAGGTGCCGCAGATCTGGGTCTCACAGTTGATCGAAAAGGTGTCTGACGAGGCTCCCCCAGGCAGCTCACACCAACATTTTTCACACAGGCTGGAGGAGACCACGGCGCCGGGCTGCAGGAGTCAGGGGCAGTATCATCGGGACAGGCCTGGCGCTGCCAGGCAGACTCCTCCCCGGGGAGCCCTCGGGAGGGCCCCCTGCCGGTCTCGGGGACAGAGTCCCAAGGCTGCATCACATGCCCTGGAGGAAGCTTGTCTGGAGACCTTGTCAAGTTCAGGACAAGAGCTTTGTGGTCCCAGGAGAGCCCATTGCTGCTCCAGAGCACCCCTTCCCCAGGCCCTGCAGGGGTGCAGCCTCAGCCGTGGAGAAGCTTGCAGGACGGGGACTCTGGTCCCTGTGTACTGGGGGGGGGGGCTGACCTTTGCCGGTTCCTACCTGGTACAGGGTGCCATTGATGCTGCAGACGGTCCAGCCTGCTCGGTGGAGAAAGCAAAGCTGCAGCCCACCCTCAGCCCCTAGAGCAGCTGCCACGCCCCCTGGCACAGCGTCAGGCCCCAGGTGACAGCCCTGCTCCCCCCGCCTGGCCGCCGCTGAGCCAGGGCACTCACTGCAGCTGTAGGTCGGGCAGCAGGCCGCTTCCCTGTAGCTCTGGACGGCGTGCGAGCCTTTCGGGCAGGCCTCGGGCTCAGGGCAGTGTCTGATGTCACAAGCTACAGTGGACAGAGGGGGCGTCAGGGATCTGCCTCCCACCCCGCCCTGAGCGCCACCCCTGTGGGGGGTCTCCAGGAACCCTGGATGGGGGAGGGCTCTGGCAGGGGGTAGGCCCTAGGAGGGGTGCCCGCTGCCCAAGGGACGAGGCTCCCGGTCAGCTCTTGGAGCCCACACTTTGGAGCCTTTCTGCCGGCCAGCCCTGAGCCCCCGCCCCCACCCCCCGCCCTGCCCAGGGCTCACCGCAGCGGTACTGGGGACAGCACTGGCCAGTCTGCATGGCCTCGGGCACAGGCACCTGGCCGGACTCGGGGCAGGCTGGGGCCGGGGGACAGGTCCGTGGCCGGCAGCTCATGGTCTGTGTGCCACCTTCACAGGTGCATTCCTGGCAGTCCACGCTGACTGTGCGGCCGGGCTGTCGGAGGAGGGACGAGGGAGCCCATGGCCACGGCCGGAGGGGTGGAGACCCCCAGCTCGGGGCCTGCGGGGGGTCTCCAGAGGCGCGGGTGCGGCTGAGGCCCACGAGGGCCTGGAGACACCAGGCAGTCCTGCACACTGTGGCTCAGGAGGGGTCCCTGGGAAGACCCCTGCCGGCCCCAGGGCTGCGCGTGGGGGTCCTGAGTCTTGCCAGGGAACCCCGGTCCCACTCCTGCCCATCCTGTGAGTCTCCAAGGCTGAGAGAAGCCCCCAGCCCCCGAGGGCCCCACACTCACCTCCACAGGCTCCCCACTGGGTCCCAGGCAAGCTGGAGGGAGACAGACGAGATCACTGCTGGGCCACCTCGGCCCCCAGCCCATCACGGCCAGACCCAGTCTGGGGCCGGGGGACCCCAGGTCATGGTGGAAAGCCCTGGGGTCCGGCTGAAAAGCCCGGGGACCCCAGCTCGGGAGCCTACCGTTGCAGTCAGCGGGCACGCAGACCTCCTTGCTCGAGCTGTACAGCATTGTGCCCTGCGGGCAGAAGCAGCCTTCTGTGATGGTGATGGGACTGGCTTCTAGGAGGGCCCTGAGGAGGGGTGGAGCAGAGGGTGAGCGGGCCACGCCCTCCAGGGTGGGGACACGGGCTGGGCCAAGGAGGGGGCCCCCACGGCAGAGGGCAGGTGCTTACAGGGAGCTGGCGCTGTTGTTCACGTAGCAGTAGGAGGGGGTGGGCGGGCCGCATGGCCGGTACTCCATGCCAGCAGGGCAGGTGAAGGCTGTGTGGAGGGCAAGGATGCACCTGAGGGCACAGGGCACCAGCCATGGGCCCTGGCCTGGGCCTCGGGCCGGGCTCTGCTGGTGGAGCCCTGACCCTTGCACCCTAGGCCCAGGCACACTCACCTGGTGCCCCCCCTTGTCTCTCAGGAAACAAATGCGCTCCGTCCTGGGCCCAGCCCTCCTGCTCCTCCCAGAAGCCCACCCTGACCACCCAAGCCCACCCACTGATTGCACACGGCGCCCACTCCCTTGAATGCCGCTGCCCAGAGGGAGGGGGAGGGGGCGGACACGCACGGCACGTGTAGTTGGTCTGGCCCCGCCAGTCGATGCAGACGCCGAGGGACGCGCAGAGGGCGGCATAGAGCTCCAGGGCAGAGCACACCACGTCCATGCCGGGCATGTGGCACTGGTCGAAGGTGCAGCCTTGGTAGTACGGCCAGGGCGGGATCAGCACATGGCACAGCTCAAAGGGCCTGTGGCACAAACACAGGGGTCGTGGGCAGCACCAGGGAGGGGCTGCCTGGCTGCAGGCTTTCCCTGAAAGGGCCCCGAGGGAGAGACGTCACTGGGCCAACCTGCGTGCCCGGGGACTCCAGCCCGTGGGGCCATCTGTATGTGGCAGGGTGGGAGTCTGGCTGAACAGTTTTTCTTTCTGCAAATTCTCCACTGAGTTCCCCGGGGCCTGCCCACCCAGTGCCCTGCTGGCTGAGGACTTGCACCCGGACCCCCCATGAGCTGCTGCAGAGCCAGAGGCCGCCCCGCAGCCAGCCTCCACGGGGCTCTGCGCGTGGCGTCCCAGCAGATGTGACCCCCTCTCCCTCAGAGCCCCTTGCAGCCCACCTCCTCCCACCAGCCCGGCAGCGTGGGGTCAACAGGACTACTCGCACCCCTGCCTTTGCCCCAGCCCTGCCCCAGAATCTCACTTGCTCAGAATGAGCTGGCAGATTGGCGAAGGTGGGCACGGGGTGGGCGAGGTCCTGGGCTCCACTGGGGTGGGCGTCGGGGGAGGCCCGTTGCAGGGCGGCTGGCCGGGGTATGCCACCTTCCAGTGGCCAGACATGTCGGAGCAGGAGGCCACCACCGCGCCCCCGGGCAGGCGGCACTCGTCCTTCTGGTTGTTGGTGCAGGTGCCTGCAGGGTGGGGGCGGCGCTCAGGGGTGGGCCTCGGGTGTGGGCTGTGTGGCCGGGCCCTAGGCCCTGTGGTCGCACATTCTTGGCACAGCCAGAAAGCAGAATTGCCTGCAGGCTCAGCGCCATGCAGTGGCAGCCCAGGGCCAAGAGTGCGGCTCCGGGGGGACACACCCAAGGCGAACCCTTTTCATGCCGGACACACTCGGCCACGTTGAATGACGCGGACAGAGCCCGGAGCCAGGAGGGTGGGGAGTGGGGGCCGGGCACTCACCGCACTGCCCTTCTGTGTTGTTGGCAAACTTGCTGAAGGGCACTTCCACGGAGAAGATGAGGCCGCTGAACATGACCTGGACACCGAGCTCGGGAATGCTCACGTACATCTTGATGCCAACTTGGGAGATGGCAATGCCACCTTTCTGGAAGCCGGGCCTTACCACCTCGCCATTAAAGATGATCTGGACAGTGACCCGTGAGGAACAGACAGAGCGGGGAAGGGGGCGGTGGTGATCAGCCAGCGCCTGGCGCCCTCAGCCCGCCCGGCACTTGTGGGGGCCGTCCTGCCACGTGCCTACCTCATTCGTCATCACCCCATGGACGGGCTTGCGGATCAGCACGACGCGGTTCTCCTGGTACTCGACAATGATGGACTGTGGGCAGGACAGCCCGTCCTTCGCGTCACAGAAATAGTTCTCAACCAGGACGCGGAAGTGGCCGAACACCGGCACGATCTGCTGCACCAGCACGTACGTGCAGTTGTCCAGGAACGTGTAGTAGGTGCCGTCGAACGTGATGTAGTGTGGGTCCCCCCAGCCGCTGCACACGCCTGCACGGAGGAGCGAGCGCCTTACGGGCCGCACCGCCGCCCCCGCCCCAGGGACACGTGGTCCCACACCAAGGGGAGCAGGTGACCGCCTTGCCGTCGGGGCCCATGCACCGGCACCGCACAGAACTCTGTCCAGCAGGCGCCGGAAGTGGACCAGCCTCCCTCTGCCTCCTCGCCCCTGCGGCCCGGGGACTCCAGGCCCGGGCAGGGCTCCGCGCGGCACCCCAGTGGAGGCTGAGCACCACCAATGGTGCCTTGATCTTGGGGTGTGCTCCCTGGGTCCAGCCCAATTCCGCTTTGCCTTCTCTGCCCCTGCCGCCCAGCCCTGCCCCATGCACTCACACTGGCACTGGTAGTGTGAGCAGCAGCCATCATGGTCAACCACCTGCACGGCGGGGTAGCCGTTGGCACAGGTGGGCTCCTGCACCCTCGGACAGTGGCGCGGGCTCACCGTGATGACCCCGTTGCCCTGGCAGGTGGCCTCAGAGCAGTTGGGCATGGGCCACGTCTCGCCTTTCTGTGGAAGCAGAGAAAGCTACAGGGCCCTGTCGCTGCCTGGCACCCACTCCGCAGGGCTCAGCGCTCGCCTGGGCCTCCCCAGAGAGAAGAGCCACCCTTCTGGGACTAGGGGCCAGCCCTGCCCCAGGCCTCTCCTTCCCCAGCCCCACTCAGAAGGCACAGGGCTGAGCAGGGGGAGCTCTGGCTGGGGAAGGCGGCCCCCTTTCCACCCTGTCCCCTGCCTCCAACTCTCTGGTCTCCAGTCCTTGGCTGTTCCACCCACCCCCCGAGAAACAACAGCCTGCTCCAGCCCCCCTTACAGGGAACGGAATCTCAACCTTGGGCCCCGTGCTCCTGGCACCCCCACCCAGAAGAGCCAGAGACCAGATGGCCACTTGTCATGGCCAGCCTGCACCAGCCCCAGAGTCACTGGCCTTCACCCACGCTTCATGCCACACTCTCTAGTTGGAAACTGCTGAGGGTCCCTTCCCAGCCCCCCTGAGTCCCTGAGAAAGGCAGGAGAGGTGTGGTTACCGCTCTTGGGGGGACTGCATTTGGGCACCCTTGTGGAGGGACCGACATGGAAGTAGAAGGGGAGGACACTGGTGAGGAGGCGGTCGGGGTGGGAGATGGCATGCTGGTGGGACAGGTGGGGGCCGTTCCCTTGACCACGTGGCAGTCTAGGCTGCAAAAGGCATAATAGCAGTGTCCCGATAGGTCAGTCACTTGATAGATGAAGGATCCTGCAGGAAAAAGAGAGAGGCAGACACTGTAGGCCAGGAAGTAACTCCAGAGAAGCGCAGGCCTGGCTGGGGCCCGCCCGCCCAGGTCTAGACTGCTTCTTCACGGAGAGCTTACTGAATCCTGGACACAGACCTAGCCTGTCACAGAGACAAGACACACCTGCGTCTCCTGCCCACGGAGGCTTTGTGAACAGCACCAGGGACCAGAGGTGGCACAGAGCACATGCCCAGGAAGACTACACACCTGCGGAGTGCGTCTCTCCAGACATGCTGCAGGAGCAGGGCGTGGTCCCAGGCGGGGACGGCGAAGTCTCAGATGCAGGAACAGGGCTTGCACTGGTCGTAGGAGCCGAGGTTGTGCTGCTTGTGTGCACAGAGGTTGTACTGGTTGTAGGAGCGGAGGTTGCGCTGCTTCTCTGCACAGAGGTTGAGCTCGTTGTAGGAGCGGAGGTTGCGCTGCTTGTGTGCACAGAGGTTGTACTGGTTGTAGGAGCGGAGGTTGTGCTGCTTGTGTGCACAGAGGTTGCACTGGATGTGGCTTCATGGAAGGTGGTCCCTGTGTGTGCAGTAACACTCACACTGGAGGTGCTGGATGCTGTGACAGTCGGGGGAGGGCAGTGTGCCTGGGGCTCGCAGCACAGCACTCTGATCTGGTAGTTGAGGCACAGCCTGGTCTTGCCCGTCTGGTCCTTGTTCCGACACAGCAGGCCCACGTCCTGGCGGCACTGTATCAGCTGGCCCAGCTCGTGGATACTGACCCCGGGGTGGTTCTCGGCTCGGCACTCCACTTTGCTGATGGATTCGGGTCGATGGCAGATGGTGTCTCCACTCCTCATGATGTTGCTGAAGGTTTCATTGTCTCCCCCGTGGGGCCCGGGCTTTGGGACGTCCACGTCGAACCACCTGGTCCACCTGCACTTCGGTGTGCAGGGGGTGGTCCCTGGAGAGGACTGCTCGTGTGTGCTGGGCGTGGCCCAGCTTGTTGGGGTCACGCGGGGTGAGCTGGCAGTGCTGGGTTTTGTGGAGGTGGAGAGGGTCCCAGTGGCCGAGGCAGTGCCGGCTTTAGCTGTGGCTGGCCGCGTGGGCGCGGGGGTAGCGGCAGAAGGAGCGTTTCTCCTGCAAGTGTCCAGCAGCTCACAGCACAGGAAGCGGATGTTGTAGTTATAGCAGATGGGGGGCAGCTGGTCCTTGTTCCAGCAGATCAGGCCCACGGATTTGTCACAGGTCACATCCTGGCCCAGCTCCTGCAGTGGGGTGTCAGGGAAGCGCTCTGCCCGGCACTGCACATTCTTGGGCTCTGCACAGAATTTATAACCTTTGGCTCTGAGATTCGAAATAGTGTCAAAATCTCCACTGTTTCTCCCTGGCCCAGGATAGCTGCCGTCCATCCACTCAGTCCAGTTGCATACAACTTGTAAACAGGTGACCGTGGTGGGCTCAGGTGAGGACCGCTCTGAGGGCCTTGGAGCTGTGGACAACACAGAAGTTGTGTTTGAAATTGTTGTTGAAACTGGCACTGGGCTGGGAGTCAAGAGGGTTGTTTTCCCAGGAGTCAAGTTACCTGTGACAGGTGTTGAGGTGCCTGGGACAGGTATAGTGGTGCCTGGGACAGGTGTAGAGGGTCCAGGGACGGGTGTAGAGGGTGCTGGGACGGGTGTAGAGGTGCCTGGGACAGGTGTTGAGGTGCCTGGGACAGGTGTAGAGGGTCCAGGGATGGGTGTTGAGGGTCCTGGGACGGGTGTAGAGGTCCCTGGGATGGGTGTAGATGTCCCTGGGACGGGTGTTGAGGTTCCTGGGACACGTGTAGAGGTTCCCGGGACGGGAGTAGAGGTGCCTGGGACGGGAGTAGAGGGTCCAGGGACGGGTGTAGAGGTCCCTGGGACGGGTGTAGAGGTCCCTGGAACAGGTGTAGAGGGTCCCGGGACGGGTGTAGAGGGTCCTGGGACGGGTGTAGAGGTCCCTGGAACGGGTGTAGAGGTGCCTGGAACAGGTGTAGAGGGTCCTGGGACGGGTGTTGAGGGTCCTGGGATGGGTGTAGAGGTCCCTGGAACAGGAGTAGAGGTGCCTGGGACGGGTGTAGAGGTACCTGGAACAGGTGTAGAGGTTCCCGGGACGGGTGTAGAGGGTCCTGGGACGGGTGTAGAGGTCCCTGGGACGGGTGTAGAGGTGCCTGGGACGGGTGTAGAGGTGCCTGGGACGGGTGTAGAGGTCCCTGGAACAGGTGTAGAGGTGCCTGGGACGGGTGTAGAGGTCCCTGGAACAGGTGTAGAGGTTCCCGGGACGGGTGTAGAGGGTCCTGGGACAGGTGTAGAGGTCCCTGGAACAGGTGTAGAGGGTCCTGGGACGGGTGTAGAGGGTGCTGGGATGGGTGTAGAGGTGCCTGGGACGGGTGTTGAGGTGCCTGGGACAGGTGTAGAGGTCCCTGGAACAAGTGTAGAGGTGCCTGGGACGGGAGTAGAGGTCCCTGGGACGGGTGTTGAGGTCCCTGGGACGGGTGTAGAGGTGCCTGGGACGGGTGTAGAGGTCCCTGGAACAGGTGTAGAGGTGCCTGGGACGGGAGTAGAGGTTCCTGTGACGGGTGTAGAGGTCCCTGGAACAGGTGTAGAGGTGCCTGGGACGGGTGTAGAGGGTCCTGGGACGGGTGTAGAGGTCCCTGGGACGGGTGTAGAGGTGCCTGGGACGGGTGTAGAGGTGCCTGGGACGGGTGTAGAGGTCCCTGGGACGGGTGTAGAGGTGCCTGGGACGGGTGTAGAGGTGCCTGGGACGGGTGTAGAGGTCCCTGGAACGGGTGTAGAGGTGCCTGGGACGGGTGTAGAGGTGCCTGGGACGGGTGTAGAGGTCCCTGGAACGGGTGTAGAGGTGCCTGGGACGGGTGTAGAGGGTCCTGGGACGGGTGTAGAGGTCCCTGGGACGGGTGTAGAGGTTCCTGGGACGGGTGTAGAGGTCCCTGGGACGGGTGTAGAGGTCCCTGGAACAGGTGTAGAGGTGCCTGGGACGGGTGTAGAGGTTCCTGGGACGGGTGTAGAGGTCCCTGGGACGGGTGTAGAGGTGCCTGGGACGGGTGTAGAGGTCCCTGGAACAGGTGTAGAGGTGCCTGGGACGGGTGTAGAGGTGCCTGGGACGGGTGTAGAGGTCCCTGGAACGGGTGTAGAGGTGCCTGGGACGGGTGTAGAGGTCCCTGGGACGGGTGTAGAGGTGCCTGGGACGGGTGTAGAGGTCCCTGGGACGGGTGTAGAGGTGCCTGGGACGGGTGTAGAGGTCCCTGGGACGGGTGTAGAGGTGCCTGGGACGGGTGTAGAGGTCCCTGGGACGGGTGTAGAGGTGCCTGGGACGGGTGTAGAGGTCCCTGGGACGGGTGTAGAGGTGCCTGGGACGGGTGTAGAGGTCCCTGGGACGGGTGTAGAGGTGCCTGGGACGGGTGTAGAGGTCCCTGGGACGGGTGTAGAGGTGCCTGGGACGGGTGTAGAGGTCCCTGGGACGGGTGTAGAGGTGCCTGGGACGGGTGTAGAGGTCCCTGGGACGGGTGTAGAGGTGCCTGGGACGGGTGTAGAGGTCCCTGGGACGGGTGTAGAGGTGCCTGGGACGGGTGTAGAGGTCCCTGGGACGGGTGTAGAGGTGCCTGGGACGGGTGTAGAGGTCCCTGGGACGGGTGTAGAGGTGCCTGGGACGGGTGTAGAGGTCCCTGGGACGGGTGTAGAGGTGCCTGGGACGGGTGTAGAGGTCCCTGGGACGGGTGTAGAGGTGCCTGGGACGGGTGTAGAGGTCCCTGGGACGGGTGTAGAGGTGCCTGGGACGGGTGTAGAGGTCCCTGGGACGGGTGTAGAGGTGCCTGGGACGGGTGTAGAGGTCCCTGGGACGGGTGTAGAGGTGCCTGGGACGGGTGTAGAGGTCCCTGGGACGGGTGTAGAGGTGCCTGGGACGGGTGTAGAGGTCCCTGGGACGGGTGTAGAGGTGCCTGGGACGGGTGTAGAGGTCCCTGGGACGGGTGTAGAGGTGCCTGGGACGGGTGTAGAGGTCCCTGGGACGGGTGTAGAGGTGCCTGGGACGGGTGTAGAGGTCCCTGGGACGGGTGTAGAGGTGCCTGGGACGGGTGTAGAGGTCCCTGGGACGGGTGTAGAGGTGCCTGGGACGGGTGTAGAGGTCCCTGGGACGGGTGTAGAGGTGCCTGGGACGGGTGTAGAGGTCCCTGGGACGGGTGTAGAGGTGCCTGGGACGGGTGTAGAGGTCCCTGGGACGGGTGTAGAGGTGCCTGGGACGGGTGTAGAGGTCCCTGGGACGGGTGTAGAGGTGCCTGGGACGGGTGTAGAGGTCCCTGGGACGGGTGTAGAGGTGCCTGGGACGGGTGTAGAGGGTCCAGGGACGGGTGTAGAGGGTCCAGGGACGGGTGTAGAGGTCCCTGGGACGGGTGTTGAGGTGCCTGGGACGGGTGTAGAGGTCCCTGGGACGGGTGTAGAGGTGCCTGGGACGGGTGTAGAGGGTCCAGGGACGGGTGTAGAGGGTCCAGGGACGGGTGTAGAGGTCCCTGGGACGGGTGTAGAGGGTCCATGGACGGGTTTAGAGGTCCCTGGGACGGGTGTAGAAGTCCCTGGGACAGGTGTAGAGGTCCCTGGGACGGATGTTGAGGTGCCTGGACTGGAGGCAGGGACCGTGCTTGGGGTATATGCTGTGCTCTCGGAAGGGCTGGGGTGCGTGCCGGGTGGAAGCGTCGAGCTCACACCTGAAGGTGGGAGAGAGAGGACGAGCGTCAGGGGCCGGGGCTCCCCACGGCCCTCGAGGACACCCCGCCCCACCGCTCTGTCAGCTGCTGGGGCATTCCACCGCATCTGTCTGCCCCGACGGGAGCTTGGGGGGCAGAGCGCCCACACCTGGCAGGTGTGGGGCTCACTGCTCCTGAGTCAAGAGGTGAGTCGAGCTTGTGTAGGGAAGCCTGCTTTCTGGAACCTAAGGCCAGAGTTCCAGGGGCTCGTCACCCTTTGGGGAAGCTCTAATAAGGCCCTGAGGTGCCCCTGGAAGAGTGAGGACTCAGAGCGGCCTCGAGGGCAGCAGGTCTGGGCAGGGGTGCTCGAGCTGGGCTTCCCGTGGTCCTCTTCCCGGGGACAGGCCTGGGACACCTCCGCTTACAGCACCTGCCCCTCGCTGGGAGCCTCAGCCCTGAAAGGATGACAGGGGCATCGGTCCTGCCAGGGGGCCTCGAGGAAGCTGGCCCTTCCTGGTTGCAGGGTGACCAGACAAGGGTCACGCGCTCTGCTGGGTCCAGCTCCTTCCTGACTCAGGGCGGGAGTGGGGCGCAGCCCTGCCTGCCTTACCTGGCGGGGATGTCGAGAAGGAGAAAGTGGTCTGGGGTGTGGGTGTGGTGGGGCTGCAGGTGTAGACCCTTCTCTCGATGGTGCCATTGGCCCCACAGAGGGCCGAGATGCAGCCCCCCCAGCCATCCGTTGTGTGGTAGATGATGTCCCCAGGATGGAACTGCCTCCCATCGTAGGTGCAGGCGCAGGCTGTGGGGGAGAGCGCCAGGGTTACCGGCGGGGCCGCAGGCGGGAGCCCCAGGCCCCGGGTGCGAGGAGGGTGCTCCGCTGCTCACCGTTCGCGTCGTAGGCGCACTGCACGCCCCCCTTGGTGCAGACGCTGGAGACGGAAGAAAGCTGAGTCTGGGGGTGCCGGGCGTCCCCTGGCCTGTGCCGGGGGCAGGCCGGAGCCACCCCGCTGGGTCCCTGCGGCCGGGCCTCCGCCCGGAGGCCACGCCCTCTCAGGGAGCCTTTCAGCCAGTGAGCAGAGGAGGCGGTTCCAGCACAGCCTCTGGACCCAAGGACCTTCCTGAGGCCCCTTCCTCCCCAGGGCCTCTTCCTGGCGAGGGCTCCTCGGGTGGTGTTACGACCCAGGTTCCCTTCTGCCCACTTCCTTCACCCCCAGCCCTCCCCCACCCTCATCCAGCAGTGAGGAGGCGCCCCATGGACCCCCACGGGAGACCCAGAACGGAGCACCCTCTGGCCCTGAAGGAAGGAGACCCTGCTGGGAGGTGGCCAGGCGAATCCCCCACGTGCTCCAGGACCTCGCAGCTCCGGCCAGACTCACCAGGAGTAGCAGTTCCTGTCCGAGGGCACCGTGGAGTTTGGCCAGAAAGACTGGCCTCCAACGTGGCAGGGGGGTTGTGGGGATGGGGTCGGGCATGAAGCCACACACTGCATCTGGTCCTCGTCGAAGATGGGGGCCTCTGGTGGGCACTTGGGGTAGCAGCCTGCGAGCCAGAGGGACGTGAGTCCCAGCCAGGCCAGTCACCCTTGGCCTTGCTCCCACCTCAGGCCCCACCAGCCCTGGACCTCACCCCCCAGGCAGCAGGGAGCTCGAGGCTATGGCCACAAAGGCACCTCGAGGGGCCAGGGGGAGTTCAGCCAGGTCAATGGCTGTCTCTTATACACATCTAGATGTGTATAAGAGACAGGGTGTAGAGNCCCCCAGGCAGCAGGGAGCTCGAGGCTATGGCCACAAAGGCACCTCGAGGGGCCAGGGGGAGTTCAGCCAGGTCAATGGCCCCAGGATCGCCAGGACAGACCCCAGCCCCGACCCAGGGCCCCCAGCACGCCCCACCCCGCCCCAGACCAGCAGGATGCCCACCTTCCAAGCCACGGGTGTCGGGCCAGCACTGGCCGCTGGGGTTCCGGCAGGTCTTCAGGCAGGGCGCCCCGCAGGGCTGGTAGTGCCACTCACACCGGCCCTGGGGGTTGTAGTAGTCGCAGAACAGAGCTGTGGGCGAGGGGTCGGCGAGGGGTCACTCAGGGCCAGGCGTCCGGTCAGGGGGCCCCAGGCGGAGGGCTGCCCCGGAAGGACAGCCTGCAGGAGACACACGTCTGGAAGCCCCTCCCCTGTGGGGCCCCCCCATACCCCAATCCTTGCCCGAGTCCCGAGAGCTGCTCTGAAGCCACAGCTGTCCTCTGCGCCTCCCAGACACGGCCTCGCAGGGTGTGGGCCTACGAGGCCCATGGGTGAGAGGGGGCAAGCAGCCGGCTTTTGGGGAATGCCCGCCCCCTGCGCCCAGGCCCTGGCACGGGGCAAGGGGGCCCTGCTCATTTCCTGCCTCCCCTCCCACTCTCAGCCCCACTCTCGTGACCCCCTGCACCCCCATGCCACCTGGGAGGCAGGTCCCAGAATACTCACGGCAGATGTCCGGGGTCCGCCAGGACACGCACACGCCCGCGTCGTGGCAGGCCTGGGCGTAGGCGGACACAGCCGTGCAGAAACACTCGCAGTCGCCCCCCGAGTCGCAGGCGCAGGCGTCGCTCACGCAGGCCTCGTAGTACCTGGCTGGCTCCACCTGCGGGAGAGAGAGGCTTCAGACATTGGGGGGCTCCTGGGCACCCACACGGCTTGACGTCCTCCTGGGTCAGTTTCCCCTGGAGCACAGAGTCCTGCGCAGCCTCCACTGGCCTCAGAGGGTGGTGGGGCGCCCAGAGCCACTTCCGTCCCTCCCTCCCCGGGTGCCCGGAGAAGCCCCGCGTACGTGGGCATGGCAGCCGCTGAAGGTGGCGCTGTTGATGATGCTGCACTGCTTCTGGGCCCAGGACCTGCGGTACGGGTTGGCGGTGCAGGGGTCCCTGGGGGCCAGAGCGTCCGGGCACGACGGGGAGAATTTCCAGCTGTTGCCAAACTCCAGCACGTCGCCCACCACAGACTGGCTCCGCGTGGTGAAGTCGTTGAGGGCGCTGTCATCAAAGTTCCCACACAGCCCGCAGACCCTGCCCTGCAGGCAGATGGACACGGAGATGGCAGCATCTCCGGCGGGCACAGGAGGGGCCCAGTCATTCCCTCGGGCCCACACCTCCCCCAAGACAGCCCCCAGAGCAGCCTCAGTGAGTGTGAGGGCAGCCCTGGCTGCGGCCCACTGGGGGCTGGCGTCTCCTGGAGCAGAGGGTACAGGCAACGGGGCGTAGCAGCTATGGGGTGCCCCCAAAGACAGGCTCGGGTCCTCATCCTGGAAGCCCCCACAGCCCAGTGCGAGAGTGAGGTCTCTGCAGGACGAGGGCTCCCTGGCGGGAGGTGGCTGATCTGGTGCCTGCATCCTTATGGAACGAGGGTCCATGCAATGAAGACAGTGTGGGGACGTGGGGACCAGGGTCTAGGGTGAAGGGGTGCCTGGGGCCACGGAGCCTGGAGGAGAGAGGGAGGCCTCGGGCCTTGGGAGGCCCACAGCCCTGGGTCGCCTCGGCCGGCTTGGCGTCCAGCCTTGGGGAGGAGGGCCCCCTGTCTGGGGTCTTCCTTCCAGCAGCTGCAGGACCCAGACGTGGCCGAGGATTTGTGCCGTCAGGTCTGCCTCTCTCTCTGTCTCTCCATCTCTCGGTGCCTCTCTTTCTCCTGGGTTGCTTGTCTCTCTCTCTCTGTCTCTCCCTGTGTCCTCTGCTTGTCTCTCTCTGTCTCTGTTTCGGGGTCTCTGTCTCTCCCCTCCCTGCACCTCCATCACCAGCCGCCCCTGGTCTGGGGCAAGGCCTCACCTTGAACTCGGGGCTGAGTCTGAGGAAGATGCTGGTGCCCTTGTCCCACAGCAGCATGAGGCCCATTTCCGTGTCCACCACCAGGTAGATGCCCATCTGGCGGATGGAGTAGGGCGGCCGCGGGCCCGTCTCGATCACCTCCAGCTTCCCGTCACTCAGCTTCAGCTCGTAGCTCTGCAGGGACGTGAAGGTCTGGCTGAGGACACTGGCCACCGCCTGGGTGGGTCCACGGCTCGGCCGCCCCTGTCCTGGCTGGTTATGGGAGCACGGCCTTCTTGGGGGGCTCCTGCCTGGACCCCTTCCCTGCTCACCCCCAGGAAGATCTTGATGGACTTGGAGCAGGTGGTCCCTGTGGTGCCACAGGGCACATTCTCGGTGACGACGCGGACGCTGTCCTGGGCGCTGCCGTTCCCGCCGCAGCGGTCCTGTGGGCAGAGGGGCGGCCCGCTGGGGTGAGCATGCGCCGGGGCAGCGAGCAGGCCTGGGCGGCGGGGGATCGGTGGCCATGTACCTGGAGCAGCGTGTACTCGCAGTCCCCGCTGAAGCTGTAGCGCCGCCCGTCGAAGGTGAGGTAGTGACCCTCCCCGTACACCACGCAGGTGGCCAGGCAGGGCTGATCGGTACACTGCCACGTCCGACCCTGACAGGTGCTGGGGGACAGTGCCCGTCAGCCTGCACCTCCCTCCTCAAGACCCCAGCTGCCCGGCCCCATGGCTGGCTGGGCCGTGCCTCGTCCCGCTGCCGGAGCCACCCCACCCCCGGCCCCGTACCAGGTGTTGCAGCCCACGTGGATGGTCTGGCCTGGCTGGTAGCTGGCCTCGTTGTGCACACAGGGGCAGGCGGACTCGGGGACGCAGCCGCCATCGCCGCTGGCCACCAGCCCGTCCGGACACACACAGCCGGGCTCGCACTTGGTGCTGTACTGTGGGGGGACAGACCCCGCTTAACGGATGGCCTGGGCCTGCAGAGGGGCCCCAGAGACAGCGGGGGACACTTACGCAGTCCATGTCCAGGGTGTGGCAGCTCTTCTGACAGCCAGCCCCACTGGCCCCAGGCGTGGCGTTGCGACAGTCGAAGTAGAGCATGGGTGGGACGCAGACTGGGGAGGGAGGGGGCACTCAGGGGAGCCTGCTGCTGCCGACAAGCTCGCTGCCTTGCGGGCGTGTCATCCCGCAGGTACTCGAGAAGCTTCGTGCAGAGATAACCGAGGGCTCCCCCTCGCCCCCCACTCCCAGCTCACCTGGGTCTGGGGTGTGGCCTCCGATGCAGGTCAGTGTGCCCTGGGCGCAGGAGCTGCCGGGAGAGTGTGGTCAGGGAGCCCCCAGCCTCCCCCGCCCCTCCCACTCAGCAGGGGCTCCTACCAGACGATGCCCTGCTCGTGCAGCGACTCCCCGTTGGGGACCACGGAGCCCTGGAAGTAGCAGGGGCAGCTGGTGGCCGGCACGCACGCGCCGGTGTCGTCCAGGAAGGTGCCGTCGGGGCAGGTGCAGCCGTCCACGGGGACGAAGCTGATGCTGCAGGTGACGTCCTCGTCACTCCGGGCCCGGCAGGTGGGCGGGCACGTGCTGATGTTGTAGCGGTAGATGAGTGACTTGGGGCAGGTGGCTATGGGCTTTGCTGTGGGTACAGGGAGGGTGGCACTCAGGCCAGAGCTGGTGGGTACCCCCGGCCCCTACAGCCCCCCGGCAGGGTCCTGGGGCTGTGGGCTCGGTGCTCCTCGACCCCTGCGCTGGCTGGGGGGTGGGGTCTGTGGCGCGTCTGCCGCAGGACACTCACTGCACACGCCGTCCCGCCAGCCACTGAGCAGCACACCGCGGGCGGCGCAGGCCCGGACGTAGGAGGACAGGGCCGCACACATGCAGTCCTCGCTCTTCTCACAGTTGCAGGTGTCGAACAGGCAGTTCTGGGGGCGCACCGGGGCGTCAGGGACCCCAGCCCACACACGGCAATCACTCCACACGCCGCGGCCAGAGCNGGAGGACAGGGCCGCACACATGCAGTCCTCGCTCTTCTCACAGTTGCAGGTGTCGAACAGGCAGTTCTGGGGGCGCACCGGGGCGTCAGGGACCCCAGCCCACACACGGCAATCACTCCACACGCCGCGGCCAGAGCCCCTGCCTCCCCAGGACCCCTCCCCAGGCTCACGGGGGTTCCCCCTCCCTCCATCTTGCAGTCATGTCCTTGGGCCAGTGGGGGGCTGCCGGAAGGATCACAGTCCCTCATCTCTGTGGTCAGTCCCAGACACCAGTTTCTCACTGACCCCAGGGCCAGCGGGCTACTCACTCACTGCATGTAGCAGCCCCTGCCCCAGTGCCTGGGTACAGGGCAGGGGGACAGATGGACTCGGAATCTCACAATGGGTAGGTGAGCAAAGGAGTGACTGAGTAATTAATGACTGAGTGAGTGAGTGAATGAGTGAGTGAGTGAATGAATAAGCAAGCAAATGAATGAGCAAGTGAATGAGTGAATGAATGAGTGAGGGACTGACTGGGTGAATGGGTGAGTGAATGAGTGAGTGAGTGAATGAGTGAGTGAGTGAATGAATGAGTGGGTGAACGGGTGAGTGAGTGAAAGAATGAATGAGTGAATGAGTGAGTGAGTGAATGAATGAGTGAGTGAGTGAAAGAATGAATGAGTGAGTGAGTGAGTGAATGAATAAGCAAGCAAATGAATGAGCGAGTGAATGAGTGAATGAATGAGTGAGGGACTGACTGGGTGAGTGAGTGAATGAATGAGTGAGTGAGTGAATGAATGAGTGAGTGAGTGAGTGAATGAGTGAGTGAGTGAATGAGTGAGTGAGTGAGTGAATGAGTGAGTGAGTGAATGAGTGAGTGAGTGAGTGAATGAATGAGTGAGTGAGTGAGTGAGTGAGTGAGTGAATGAATGAGTGAGTGAATGAGTGAGTGAATGAGTGAATGAATGAGTGAGTGAGTGAGTGAATGAGTGAGCGAGTGAATGAATGAGTGAGTGAGTGAATGAATGAGTGAGTGAATGAATGAGTGAGTGAGTGAATGAATGAGTGAGTGAGTGAGTGAATGAGTGAGTGAGTGAGTGAATGAGTGAGTGAGTGAATGAGTGAGTGAGTGAGTGAATGAGTGAGTGAGTGAATGAGTGAGTGAACGAATGAATGAATGAGTGAACGAATGAATGAGTGAGTGAGTGAGTCGTGGAGGGGACAGAGCCAGGGAGACCGGCTGGGCGCAGACGCTGTTGCCCCGGCCCTTGGGACCCTGAGGGTGGCCCAGGCCCAAGGGCAGGGCCAGGAGGTGGCGTTACCGAGTAGTAGGTGCTGGGGTGCACGGCGGAGTGGCACTGGGCGAAGGGGCCGTGGGGGTCGGTCAGCCGCGAGCACCAGTGCTGAGCGTACTTCTCTGTGGACAGATGAGGGGCGGTCAGCGGGGCCGCACGCCACGGCAAGCGGGAGCCCCCTCGAGGCGGGCGGCCTTCTTTCAGCCCGAGGCCCTCCGCGTGGAGCAGCGCCGGGTGGGAGTGGTCCGAGGCGTCAGGCGGGCCCCGGAGCCACTGGACACACGCCGCTCTCCACGCGGAGGGAGCAGCACGCACCGCTCTCCACGCTGAGGGAGCAGGGGTCCTCGAAGCTGCTCTGGGCGTTGGGGCAGGCGGCCCGGGTCTTCCAGGTGTTGGCGAAGGCGGCGGCCGTGCCCTCCACCACGCCGCCGACGGTCCGGAAGTCGTCGGCCTGGTTCTGGTTGAAGTTCCCGCACAGGCCTGGGGCGGAGGGCAGTGTGAGGCCGCTGAGCGCCCCGCCGCGGGGGCGGGCTCGGGCGCCGGGCGGTGGCCCTCTCACCGCAGCTCTGCCCGCGGATCTGCGGCGCCAGCCTCAGGAACACCTGCATGGTGGGCACCAGCTGGATGTCCAGCTGCAGGCCCAGCTGGGTCTGGGCGATGACGAAGAAGGTGGAGGGTCTGAAGAGCGTGACGTTGGCTGTGGACACAGGGGCCCGCGTCTCAGTGGGTGCGAGAGGCGGGGCCGCCAGAAGTGGGGCCGGGGCGGGCACCCTTACCTGCTGAGATGGGCAGCTGGGTGTAGATCTGGTTCACAAACACCTCCCCGCTAGCCTTGACCACGAAGACCTGGAGAAGCACAGGGGTCGTGACAGTCCCCACAGGGCAGAGAAGGGCTGGTGACCGCCCCCTGCCTGACTCAGGCTCAGCTGCTTCGCTAAGCTTTCCACAAGGATAGGACTTTCTTTTTTTTGGTGACATGAAAGTTGTTCAGGACGGCGGAGTAGGAGGAGGTGTGCGCATCTCCTGGGAGAACTCCAGAACTGCAGCTAACCGCTGAACAGCCATCAGCAAGAGAACGTTGGGTCCCCCACGTCCAGGGGCAAACGAGAGGCCCCAACAAGAGAGTAGGAGGGGCGAAATCGCATTAAGAATCAAACTCCTTACCTGCCAGAGATGCTCGGGGGCTCAAACAAAATCTTGTGTGCACCAGGACCCAGGGACCCCACAGAGACCCCAGTGCCTTTGTTTGGCCTTGGAGCACAGAATGAAGCAGGGCACAGGCTAACAGAGTTTTATCAAGATAGTGCACTGGTCATAGCAAACACCCTCTCCCAACAACACAGAAAAGACTCTGCACATGGGCATCACCAGATGGTCAACACGGAAATCAGATTGATTATATTCTTCGCAGCCAAAGATGGAGAAGCTCTATACAGTCAGCAAAAACAAGACCAGGAGCTGACTGTGGCTCAGATCATGAATGCCTTATTGCCAAATTCAGACTTAAATTGAAGAAAGTGGGGAAAACCACTAGACCATTCAGGTATGACCTCAATCAAATCCCTTATGATTATACAGTGGAAGTGAGAAATAGATTCAAGGGGATAGATCTGATAGAGTGCCTGATGAACTATGGACGGAGGTTCATAGCATTGGTACAGGAGGCAATGATCAAGACCATCCCTAAGGAAAAAAAATGCAAAAAGGCAAAATGGCTGTCTGAGGAGGCCTTAGAGATAGCTGAGAAAAGAAGAGAAGTGAAAGGCAAAGGAGAAAAGGAAAGATATGCCCAACTGAATGCAGAGCTCCGGAGAATAGCAAGGAGAGATAAGAAAGCCTTCCTCAGTGATCAATGCAAAGAAATAGAGGAAAACAATAGAATAGGAAAGACTAGAGATCTCTTCAAGAAAATGAGAGATACCAAGGGAACACTTCATGCAAAGATGGGCTCAATAAAGGACAGAAATGGTATGGACCTAACAGAAGCAGAAGATATTAAAGAGAGGTGGCAAGAATACACAGAAGAACTATACAAAAAAAGATCTTCATGACCCAAATAATCACAATGCTGTGATCACTCACCTAGAGCCAGACATCCTGGAGTTCAAAGTCAAGTGGACCTTAAGAAGCATCACTATAAACAAAGTTAGTGGAGGTGATGGAATTTCAACTGAGCTATTTCAAATCCTAAAATATGATGTTATGAAAGTGCTGCACTCAATATGCCAGCAAATTTTGGAAAACCCCTTACATGCATCATGCAAAATGCCAGACTGGATGAAGCACAAGCTGGAATCAAGATTGAAGAGAGAAATATCAATAGCCTCAGGTACACAGATGACACCACCTTTATGGCAGAAAATGAAAAGGAACTAAAGAGCCTCTTGATGAAAGTGAAAGAGGAAAGTGAAAAAGTTGGCTTAAAACTCAGCATTCAAAAAACTAATACCATGGCATCTGGTTCCATCACTTCATGGCAAATAGATAGGGAAATAATGGAAACAATGAGAGACTATTTTGGGGGGNCCTCTTGATGAAAGTGAAAGAGGAAAGTGAAAAAGTTGGCTTAAAACTCAGCATTCAAAAAACTAATACCATGGCATCTGGTTCCATCACTTCATGGCAAATAGATAGGGAAATAATGGAAACAATGAGAGACTATTTTGGGGGGCTCCAAAAATCACTGAAGATGGTGACTACGGCCATGAAATGAAAAGACGCTTGCTCCTTAGAAGAAAAACTGTGACCAACCTAGACAGTATATGAAAAAGCAGAGACATGACTTTGCCAACAAAGGTCCATCTAGTCAAAGCTATGTTCTTTCCAGTAATCATGCATGGATGTGAAATTTTGACCATAAAGAAAGCTGAGTGCCTAACAATTGATGCTTTTGAACTGTGGGGTTGGAGAAGACTCTTGAGAGTCCCTTGGACTGCAAGGCGATCCAACCAGTCCATCCTAAAGGAGATCAGTCCTGGGTGTTCTTCGGAGGGACTGATACTGAAGCTGAAACTCCAGTACTTTGGGCACCTGATGGGAAGAGCTGACCCAAGGCCCTGAAGCTGGGAAAGGTTGAGGGCAGGAGGAGAAGTGGGCGACAGAGGATCCGATGGTTGGATGGCATCACCGACTCGATGGACATGAGTTTGGGGGAACTCTGGGAGTTGGTGTTGGACAGGGAGGCCTGGCGAGCTGCAATCCATAGGGTCGCAGAGTCAGACACGACTGAGCGACTGAACTGAACTGAACTGAGCAAAGAGATTTACTAAAGTAAAAAAGTCCACTTCAAGGACGTCCCTGGTGGTCCAGTGCTTAGGAATCTACCTTGCAAAGAAGCTGATGTGGTTTTGATCCCTAGTCAGGAAACTAAGACCCCGCGGCCGCGGGACAACTAAGCCTGTGGGCTGCAACCACTGAAGCGGCGCTCCAGAGCCCGCTCGCCGCAGCGAGGCACCGCACGCCGCGAGAGGACCCCACAGGCCGCAGCTGGGCCTGGGGAAGCCTAAGTCCTTTAAATGCACGATTCTTTCAAGTCAGTCTCAGCAGAGAAGCTCCCTGGGCCGCGCTGGGCCGGTGAGGGGCCCTCAGAGCTGGTCTCTCCGGGGACAGCTGCCCTGAAGACCCCCCGCGGTGCAGGCGGGACGCAGCGGGGGTGCCCGCGGGCTGCGGCCTCCGTGGGGTCGCGGCTCGGGCAGAGGCCGCTTGCCGGGAGGGCCGCCCCGCCCCGCCCGTGCTCACCGTGTGGCCCCCGCCCAGGCTCAGCGTCAGGCTCTTCAGGCAGGTCTCGCTGTCGGTCAGCCCGCACCTGCGCAGCTCGGCCAGCACGGTGAAGGCGCTGCTGTCACAAGGCTGCAAACACAGGCCCCCGCGCAGAGCTCAGCGGCCCCGGCCCGCCCCGCCCGCCCGGCGCCGGGCGTGTCTCTTATACACATCTGAAATAGAGGAAAACAATAGAATAGGAAAGACTAGAGATCTCTTCAAGAAAATGAGAGATACCAAGGGAACACTTCATGCAANAATGTATTAACTGTCTCTTATACACATCTAGATGTGTATAAGAGACAGGCACCTGCGCAGCTCGGCCAGCACGGTGAAGGCGCTGCTGTCACAAGGCTGCAAACACAGGCCCCCGCGCAGAGCTCAGCGGCCCCGGCCCGCCCCGCCCGCCCGGCGCCGGGCGGCCCCCTGGAGGCCGCGGCCCGGGGCCCGCGGCGGCCCGTCTGGGGAGGCCCCGCACCTTGGCCAGCACGTAGTTGCAGTCCCCATGCAGTCTGTACTGCCTCTCGTCAAACGTGGAGATGTGGGCGCCGCCCAGCACCGAGCAGGTCCCCGGACACGGCGCCTCCTGGCAGGTCCAGCGGCCTCCAGAGCAGGTGCTGAGAGCAGGGAGGCCCCGCGTGCGTGCTGGGCCCCGGGCACGGCCCCCGCCCAGCGGGCGGGCCGACGGTGGTCTCGCCCAGGCCCGCCTGCCTCCCTACATAGACTGGAGCCCCTTGGCGCCTCCCCAGAGAGCCGCTGGCCTCTGCCCCAGGCCCCAGGTGGGAGCAGACCCATGGCACCTGGCCACAGCCCCAAGGGGCCGCCCAGGGGCGTCCATCCCAGGGCGGATCCAGGCAGCAGAGGGCAGGGCCGGGGTCCTACCAGTTGGTGCAGCCTGTGGAGAAGCCGGTCCCTGGAGCATAGGTGGCCCCGTTGTACACGCAGGAACACCCGGACACGGGGACGCAGCCCGCGTGGCTGATGTCGTCCAGAACCATCCCTGCAGAGGCAGGCAGGCCGTGTGGCAAGTGCTGGACTGTCTGCTGAGAGGGCGTGGGGAGGGGCGCAGCCCCTGCCCACCAGGGGCCTGCCCTAGAGGGTTCCTCAGACCCAGGGGCCAAGGGACGCCTCAGGGGCTCCGTCCTGAGACCCGTGATGCCTCCGTGTGATTCGGGGGGCCAGGGAGGGGCTCCTTCTCACCCTCGGGGCAGAAGCAACCGGCGACGCAGTGGTCCTCGCACAGCTGGGCGCGCTCAGGGTTGGAGCAGGTGTCTGCGCAGGGTGAGCCACACTCATGGTACTCCATGTTCAGGGGGCACGTCTGGGCTGCAGGGGAGGACGGGCCGTGTCACACCCTGCCCTGCCCCCGGCCCTGGGGGGACAGCAGGCCAGGGCCCAGGCCACTCGGGCACTCACGGCAGAGCTGGGGGCCCCGCCAGTCCAGGGGCAGCCCCCCGGCATGGGCGCACTGGCGGGAGTACTCGGCCAGGGTGTGGCAGAGGCAGCTGGTGAGGTTGACCCGGCTGCAGTGGCAGAGGTCATGCCGGCAGGCCTCCAGGTAGCTGCTGGTGTTCACCAGGCGGGCACAGCCCGAGAATGGCTCGCTGCTCAGCATCTCCTCGCAGATGCCCTGGGGCAGAGCCCAGACCCCTCGCTCAGTCGGGTCTGGAGTGTCCGTGGCTCAGCCCGGGGCTGTGGGAGCAAGACCCCCACCTCGTCCACTCTGGGCCTTACAGAGTCGTCTGAGCAGGTCCCAGCATCCTCGGGAACAGGGTCCTGACACTGCTCCATGGGGCCGTCCATCTTCTGCAAGCTCCCAAACTCGGTGGGGGTCAGTTTGACATCTGCCAGAAGCACAAGGCCCCCCCATCCCTCGCTCAGGGTGCTCTGGCCATGCCTGCCTTCCTTGCCCACACTGCCCGGTTAAGTGGCAGCTCTGCAGGACATTCAGGGCGTCGAGATGAAGTGAGGGGCCCCTGGGCATTCAAGGCCTCAGGGCCATCAGCTCAGCCCTTTACCTGACGCTCTGTGGGCCTGGGGCCGGCTCGCAGCCCAGGTGGCTGGAAAGTGAGCCGGAGCCCCTGTCAGCCACCCCCAGGCCCCTGGGCTGGCCTCTGGTAAGCAGCCGTCATGGACAGGCTTTGCATGGGGCTCCACAGGCCTGGCAGAGGGGACCCCAAACTAGGGGCCGTGGCAGGCGTGGGTCACAAGAAAGGCCACAGCTTGGTGGCAAAGTGTCAGGACTAAGACGCAGAGACAGGGTCTGGACAGAGGCAGGTCTTCAGCTTCACAGGAGGGCGTGGCGGGGACTGCCTGCTCTGCAGGATGGGGGGCTGCGGAGCCGTGCCAGGGTCTGCACACGTGTGTGGCACGTGCGAGTGCACAGGTCTGCGTGCACGTGTGGGCAGTGCACACGTGTTCAGACCGAGATCTCTGACTTGGGATTCTGGAGGCAGGCTTCAGGGAGCACTGAGGAGCCGGGAGCGGGCGGGGCTAGGGGGGCGGGGAGGCGCCTGGGAGAGCTCACTGTGCGAGAGGAACTCGTTGTAGACGGGGACGCCGTTGAAATCTCCGCACAGCCCGCAAGTCTGGTTGGTGTACTTGGCGTCCAGCTCGAGCTGCAGGGAGAGGACACATAAGACTCCAGCCGCGCCAGGGATGCCCCAGGACCAGAACGACGGACCAGCCTCCCGAGGAGGTCGGGGCTGCAGCTCCTCACAGAGGACCCCCCCCCCCAACTCGTTCCTCCAAGCCAGGACCCCAAGCAGGAGTATGTCCTGGAGGAGACACCTCCCCGACACATGGCATCTCCATGGGGTGTGGGCCCTGGGCCCCGAGCAGGGTGGGGTCTGCCTTCTCACCCTCCTTCACCAGAGCACCTTCTTCCCTCCCTGGGGGGGCTGTTGGCTGGAGGTACCTGCTGGGGCCCCCGCCGTTTAGCCCCCAGTCCCGGCCCCCACTCCCGGGCCCCCGGCCCCGGCCTCACCAGGAGGCTATTGGGACGGCCCCCAGCCCCTGGCCTCACCAGGAGGCTGTCGTCCTGGTTCCACATGAAGACCAGGCCCAGCTTAGCCACCACCTTCAGATTGCCATTGCTGTGCTCAATGAGGACCCCGGACTGGCTGAAGGGCAGCTGAATTCTGCAGGGAGAGGGCCTGGCTGAGGCATGTGGGGCCCGAGGGCCTGGGCAGCAGAGGTCAGGACAGGCGGGGAGGCCCCTCAGGTCACATCCCGACCAAGTCACCAAGACCCAAGGGCACGGAGCTTGAGCGTCAGCAGCACAAAGGAGGGGCTGCATCCGGGGGCAGTGCCAGAGCCTGAGCCCCCAGGAGAGACAGGGGGCAGAGCATGGGGGCCTGGGGGCCTGGGGCCACCCCGCGTGGTCCCCGGAGCACGCACGCCGCCTGGGCCCCAGACTCACGGGCGGCCGTTGACCAGGACGGAGCCCTTGGTCAGCCTGACGAGCAGGCCGTCCAGCTTCATGGTGACCCTGCTGGGCGCAGTGCTGTTGGGCCCGGGGCCGCGGCGGAGCTGCAGGTTGAAGTCCTCGTAGGCGGCGCCGCAGTGCGCGGAGAAGACGTAGTTGCACAGCCCGGGGAAGCGGAAGACGTCGCCGTCGAAGGTCTTGTAGTGGAAGTCGCCCCACGCGCTGCACACCCGCCCGCCGTGGGCCGCGCTCAGGGCTGCGGTCAGACGGAGCGGGGCGTTTCCGAGGGACCTCGGCGACACGGCCTGGACCTCCCGAAAGCCATACCCTCACCCCCGCAAGGAGCCGCGCACCCTCCCGCCGCCTCCGGCTCCGAGAGACAGGCCGCCGCCCCCACCTGGCCTCGGGCCTCACCTCGCACCGCGGGGGCGGTCCTCGGCGGCGGGCGGAGGGCCAGTCCACGGAGGGCGGGGCCTGAGGGGACGGCAGGTGCTCACACACTCGCGCGCCCCCAGCTCGACCCCCAGGGGGGCCTCCCCCGCTGCAGGGCTGCCCGCCCCCAAGCTCTGGGCGCTGCCGCGCGTGTGGCCTCGCTGCTGCGTGAGCACCAGGGCCAGCAGATTCCCACAGCCCAGCGGCAGAGGTCAACTCTCATGCCCACGTGTTCCTGATGTCGTTTGCACCCAGGAGTTCCCGGCTCCGGAATCTCAAAAATGCCTGAATCAACACCCGTGGCTGCGAACCATGCTTCCATGCTGAGCTCAGGCCCAGGTGTGCCTCCCAGGGAGCCCCGTCAGGGGACAAGCAGACCAAGGCGTGTCCCCGAGCCGGCCCTCGCTCTGCGGCCGGTGGCCTCGCCGTGAGACCAGGAGAGGGCGAGCACCCTGAGCGGTGCCTCCGGAGTGGGGCGGGGGCTCCGACGGGTGGGGGATCCACTCACCGCCAGGCCCCTGAGGGGCAGGAGGGAGGTCTGGGTGCTCGAAGCTGAGCTCTGCAGCACTGTTCCGGGCCTGGCCTGCAGGAAGGGGAGTGGGTGCTGGGCTGGAGCTGGCCCCAAAGACCACACCGACGGAAGGGGGCGGGCCTGGAGGGTGGGGTTCTCCACACGGACTGGGGGCCTGGGAGGCCCTCTTCTGAGTCACCCCAGGCCCTCCGCTGGGCCACGGCTCCTTCAACCATGCCCTGCGGTGAGCCCCCCGCCCCTGAGCCAGCTTCTCCAGGGGCCCTTCCTTCATGCATGGTGCATTCATGCCCACCAAGCATCTACCAGGTACCAGACGCTGGTTCCCTGCTCAGGACACAGGGGAACAGGCAGGAGCACCCGCCGGGCAGCAGCCCATCTGGGGGGCAGACCCTGAGGCCGCGGGCTGGCCCAGCCCCTCCAGAGCCAGCTGGGGACCTGGGGCCAAGAGTGCGGATGGAGCTGCACCCGAAACAAGGTGCTCAGCGCTGCCGCACAGCTCAGCGCCGCGGAGGCCAGGCAGGCAACGCCCGGGGACCGGCAGGCAGCCCAGAGGCCGCCCCAAGAACCTGGCCTTGCCTCTGAGGTGCGTCCAGGGAGCCCCCAGCCGGGCAGACTCGGCCTGAGCACTGCAGGCAGCCGGCCACAGGAGGCTGGGCACCAGGCGTGCAAGCCGCCTGGGGCCGGGGCACCTCAGCCACACGGCATGGTCCCTGAGCTGCCAAGTGCTGGGGACCGAGCAGCCCCTACCCACGTCCGGGGCCCGGCCATGCCCTGGGAAGCAGGCGGGAGATGCCAGCCCCAGTGGGAGAGGCCTCTGAGGACGGCACCCTGCAGCCAGAGGCTCACAGATGCACGGCTGACCCCTCCCTGACCCCGCAATCTCCTGGAGCAGGACTGAGCTGGAGGAGCGGCCCAGATGCCCTTGGCTTCTCAGAGCCCTGGGCAAAGCCTCCGAGCTGCTCGCTGCCCACCTGGCACCAGGGCCTCTCTAGGGCTGGAGGGGTGACAGGGGCTCCAGGCTCCGGTCACAGCCAGCCTGGGGATGCCAGCGGGCACCTTACCTGTGCGCTGGGCACAGGCCAGAGTGAGGGCCAGGGCCCAGAGCAGGGCCAGCCTCCTCCGGCCGACACCCATGGCGTGGGAGAAAGTCCCAGGGCAGCCTCTGAGGACGGCTGTGAGCCGGCAGGAGGCTTTTGTAGTCCTGGAGCTGGCTGCGGCCCCACCGGCCTCACGTGGGAGGGCGGGGCCAGGCCTGCAAGTCCCCTCGCCCAGGTAAACAGTGGCCAGTGGCTTTGGGATGGCCCGCGGCTGAAGACAGCAGAGATGGGTGTGTCTGCAGCTGGGACGTGGTTCCTGGGTCCCTCGGTGCTGGCTCAGGCGTCCTCTTGCGGGGCACCCAGCTCTGAACCCTGGCTGGGCAGGCTTCTGTGAGGCCGATCCTTGAGCTCCTGTGCCTGGAGGCCACCGCCATCCTTCCTGCTGCCTGGGTTGCTGGGCCTGCCCCACTCTCGCTGCAGAGGGGCTCAGGGGCGGCATTCCCAGTGGCAGGACCCTGCCCCCTGGACCAGTGCTGCCTGGGAGGCTGGCTGTGCTCCCGGGGGGGCGGTGAGCAGCCCCAGGCTAGCTCATCCCACGCGGGCCTGTGTCTTCCTTGAGGGGCAGGGGTGATGCCAAGTGAACCAGCCCAGAAACTCGCCTGGTGGTCTTGGCCACGACAGACTCTGCCTGAAGAAGCACGCTGGTGATGGCCACCCACTCAGGTGGTGGGTGTGTGGGCCCTGGGCCCGTCGGGCTATTGGGCGCTGGGGCTGGACCTCAGTCCCAGGTGGCCACACGCCACGGCTGCCGCAGCTGGTGGCTCCACTGCCGCAGGGGCTGGCCAGGAGGCTCTCCCTGTGGTGGAGCAGCAGGCCAGGCCCCCGATGCTGAGGCAGGCCTGGCTCAGGAAGCTGACCGGGCCTTCGGCTTCTGGCTCTCGGAGCCCGTCCTGAGTTCCTTCTGGGCACCTAGCTTTCTATCCCAGAGCCTTTCCCTCCTTATGCCTCCAATTTACCCTGGTATCTGGTAGAAAGAACGCCTCACACAGAACAGGAGTGTGAGGGTGGGGCATGGTGAGTGAGTGCGTAAATGCGTGAGTGAGTGAGAGTGAATGAGTGAGTGAGTGAGGGTGTGAGTGTGTGAGTGAGTGTCTGAGTGAGTGAGTGAATGTGAATGAGTATGTGAGTGAGTGAGTGTGAGTGTGTGAGTGAATGAGTGAGTGAATGTGAATGAGTGAGTGCATGAATGAATGAGTGTGTAAATGAGTGAGTGTGAATGAGTGAGTGAATGTGAATGAGTGAGTGCATGAATGAATGAGTGTGTAAATGAGTGAGTGTGAATGAGTGAGTGAATGTGAATGAGTGAGTGCATGAATGAATGAGTGTGTAAATGAGTGAGTGTGAATGAGTGAGTGAATGTGAATGAGTGAGTGCATGAATGAATGAGTGTGTAAATGAGTGAGTGTGAATGAGTGAGTGAATGTGAATGAGTGAGTGCATGAATGAATGAGTGTGTAAATGAGTGAGTGTGAATGAGTGAGTGAATGTGAATGAGTGAGTGCATGAATGAATGAGTGTGTAAATGAGTGAGTGTGAATGAGTGAGTGAATGTGAATGAGTGAGTGCATGAATGAATGAGTGTGTAAATGAGTGAGTGTGAATGAGTGAGTGAATGTGAATGAGTGAGTGCATGAATGAATGAGTGTGTAAATGAGTGAGTGTGAATGAGTGAGTGAATGTGAATGAGTGAGTGCATGAATGAATGAGTGTGTAAATGAGTGAGTGTGAATGAGTGAGTGAATGTGAATGAGTGAGTGCATGAATGAATGAGTGTGTAAATGAGTGAGTGTGAATGAGTGAGTGAATGTGAATGAGTGAGTGCATGAATGAATGAGTGTGTAAATGAGTGAGTGTGAATGAGTGAGTGAATGTGAATGAGTGAGTGCATGAATGAATGAGTGTGTAAATGAGTGAGTGTGAATGAGTGAGTGAATGTGAATGAGTGAGTGCATGAATGAATGAGTGTGTAAATGAGTGAGTGTGAATGAGTGAGTGAATGTGAATGAGTGAGTGCATGAATGAATGAGTGTGTAAATGAGTGAGTGTGAATGAGTGAGTGAATGTGAATGAGTGAGTGCATGAATGAATGAGTGTGTAAATGAGTGAGTGTGAATGAGTGAGTGAATGTGAATGAGTGAGTGCATGAATGAATGAGTGTGTAAATGAGTGAGTGTGAATGAGTGAGTGAATGTGAATGAGTGAGTGCATGAATGAATGAGTGTGTAAATGAGTGAGTGTGAATGAGTGAGTGAATGTGAATGAGTGAGTGCATGAATGAATGAGTGTGTAAATGAGTGAGTGTGAATGAGTGAGTGAATGTGAATGAGTGAGTGCATGAATGAATGAGTGTGTAAATGAGTGAGTGTGAATGAGTGAGTGAATGTGAATGAGTGAGTGCATGAATGAATGAGTGTGTAAATGAGTGAGTGTGAATGAGTGAGTGAATGTGAATGAGTGAGTGCATGAATGAATGAGTGTGTAAATGAGTGAGTGTGAATGAGTGAGTGAATGTGAATGAGTGAGTGCATGAATGAATGAGTGTGTAAATGAGTGAGTGTGAATGAGTGAGTGAATGTGAATGAGTGAGTGCATGAATGAATGAGTGTGTAAATGAGTGAGTGTGAATGAGTGAGTGAATGTGAATGAGTGAGTGCATGAATGAATGAGTGTGTAAATGAGTGAGTGTGAATGAGTGAGTGAATGTGAATGAGTGAGTGCATGAATGAATGAGTGTGTAAATGAGTGAGTGTGAATGAGTGAGTGAATGTGAATGAGTGAGTGCATGAATGAATGAGTGTGTAAATGAGTGAGTGTGAATGAGTGAGTGAATGTGAATGAGTGAGTGCATGAATGAATGAGTGTGTAAATGAGTGAGTGTGAATGAGTGAGTGAATGTGAATGAGTGAGTGCATGAATGAATGAGTGTGTAAATGAGTGAGTGTGAATGAGTGAGTGAATGTGAATGAGTGAGTGCATGAATGAATGAGTGTGTAAATGAGTGAGTGTGAATGAGTGAGTGAATGTGAATGAGTGAGTGCATGAATGAATGAGTGTGTAAATGAGTGAGTGTGAATGAGTGAGTGAATGTGAATGAGTGAGTGCATGAATGAATGAGTGTGTAAATGAGTGAGTGTGAATGAGTGAGTGAATGTGAATGAGTGAGTGCATGAATGAATGAGTGTGTAAATGAGTGAGTGTGAATGAGTGAGTGAATGTGAATGAGTGAGTGCATGAATGAATGAGTGTGTAAATGAGTGAGTGTGAATGAGTGAGTGAATGTGAATGAGTGAGTGCATGAATGAATGAGTGTGTAAATGAGTGAGTGTGAATGAGTGAGTGAATGTGAATGAGTGAGTGCATGAATGAATGAGTGTGTAAATGAGTGAGTGTGAATGAGTGAGTGAATGTGAATGAGTGAGTGCATGAATGAATGAGTGTGTAAATGAGTGAGTGTGAATGAGTGAGTGAATGTGAATGAGTGAGTGCATGAATGAATGAGTGTGTAAATGAGTGAGTGTGAATGAGTGAGTGAATGTGAATGAGTGAGTGCATGAATGAATGAGTGTGTAAATGAGTGAGTGTGAATGAGTGAGTGAATGTGAATGAGTGAGTGCATGAATGAATGAGTGTGTAAATGAGTGAGTGTGAATGAGTGAGTGAATGTGAATGAGTGAGTGCATGAATGAATGAGTGTGTAAATGAGTGAGTGTGAATGAGTGAGTGAGTGAATGTGAATGAGTGAAAGTGAATGAGTGAGTGAATGAGTGAGTGTGTGAGTGTGTAAATGAGTGAGTGTGAATGAGTGAATGCGTGAGTGAATGTGAATGAGTGATGAGCTCTGGTGGCCGCTTGCACAGGCCCGGCTGAGGGGTGCCGTGGGAGCGGCCCCGTACACCGGCTGCCTCCTCGTGCCCGCATCATCCCCGCACGGCTGCCCGGCTCTGGAGCTGGACCACAGGCAGCCTGGTGCTGTGCGGGGCGGGGGGGGCTCCCTAGGGGTCGGGCCCAGGGACGTGTCTGGCTCCAAAGGGCTGTGGCTTTTGTGGTTGGGGTATTGGATGCGGGCAACTGGCGCCTTGGGGGAGGTTTGAGGGTCGGCCTCAGGGGGCTAGAGCTCGGGTCAGGGGGAGGAGGCTGGAGGCTGCAATGACGTGAGCCCGCCCTCCTCATGACCCCAGGCAGCAGGGCAACCAGCGTGCACGCCGCTGGCGGGGGGCACAGGCCTGGGCCCCCCACGCCCCCTGCCTGGTCAGAGCCACCAGGGTATGCCCCACCCCAGGGTTGGCTTGCCTTGCAGGGGAACCCCGTAAGAAGCACCCCGCGGGGAGAAGGCCTGGCCCAGTGACCCATCCCAGGAACCCGGGGCCTTCTTCCCTGGGCCCTCCCCCTATACCCAGTGGGAGCTCTGGAAGGGTCGGGGCTAGAGGGGGACCCCTTAAACTCCAGCATCCTCTTCTCGGGGTCTGCATGCTCAGCGAGAGGCCGCACGGGGAAGGGGCCCAGCTGGGGCCGCCTCAGGTTCCCCCTCTAAATGGAGTCCATGGCAGGAACAGGGCTGCGTGTCCAGGGCTTACATAGGGTGCTACGCATGGGGTATGGCTGGTGCAGAGCAGAGGTCCCAGAGGCCTTGCTTCCTCAGGGTCACCTGCCCCTGGGCTGTTGCCAGCACCAACCTGGACCTGATGAACTATGGGTTGACTGGGGTCCAGCAGGGCAGCGCTTGTGTGGACGGAGGGCCGGGGTCCAGCAGGGCAGCGCTTGTGTGGACGGAGGGCCGGGGTCCAGCAGGGCAGCGCTTGTGTGGACGGAGGGCCGGGGTCCAGCAGGGCAGCGCTTGTGTGGACGGAGGGCCGGGGTCCAGCAGGGCAGCGCTTGTGTGGACGGAGGGCCGGGGTCCAGCAGGGCAGCGCTTGTGTGGACGGAGGACCGGGATCTGGCCCTGACTGGAGCTCCCACAGGTTGCCATGGCAACAAGAGGATCGTGGTGGGACATGGGCAGGATGCAGGCCAGGCCAGACTTGCTCTGGCAGCTCCGATTCAGGATGGACGGTGAGCATGAGACAGCCCCTGTGCTTATGAGTGACTGAGCAGATGATGGGGAAATGCCTGCCAGCCGGGATCCTCTGAGAACTGGGCCCCATGGTGGGCAAGGAGCCGGCAGGAGCAGGGGCAGGGAGTCGGCCCAGCACTTTCCTCCCAGGGAAGGCGGCACGCCGGGCACCCGGGCGGAGCACGGTCCTCACAGCTCTCTCCTCAGACACTCAGCCCACCCGTCCGCCCCTCTGGACCCAGGGCTGCCTGACTCCAACCCTGATCTTGACCCTGGCCCGGCCCAGCCCAGCCCAGCTGTTTCTGACCAGTGACCAGGCAGGGGACACCGGCTTCAGCACCACCTGCCCAGCTCTGGGACCCCTCCCAGTTTTGGGGGGCACCCACCGTCCCAGCGCAGGCGCCTGAGGTTTGCGCTGCAGTAGTTTTGGGACCTGGGGCGCCAAGCAGTCCTGTCAGCTGCCTTCAGGCCCACCACTCCCTACTCCCTGCCAAAGTGGATGCTCTGTCTCGGGGCACAGGTACAGCTTCGGGGAAGCAAAAGAGGGCAGTTCACAGCCCTTCCCATGTGGGACTCGGGGCTTGACCTCCTCCCCTCCAGGCCAAAGAGGTGAGCACAGCTGAGTGACCAAATGGCTAGGAGCTGGGCTGCCCTCCGCAAGCCCAGTGTCCTCAAGGGGCTGCAGTGGGGAGACCTGACTTCCATCCTCACACCTGGGGCACACCTCCAACCTGGAGGTGGACGCCTGCACCCCAAATGCCAGGTCACTCCAACCCTGTCCCCTGAGGAAAAGGACAGGCCTGGAACAGCCACAGATGGTGCCCAGACGGTGGAGTGGACGGCCGTCTCCCCGGCGGACACTCTGCCAACCCCGTCTCGGATGCCCTGAGCACAGGGCTGGCTGCTCTGACACAATCAGGGGACCCTGGCTGGCCAGGTGCACTTGTTGGAGGCTTCACCGTGTAATTCAGTCCATAGGACACCAACAACTCCTGAGAGGTAGAGTCCCCACTTCTGGGTGACACAGGTGGGAAGCACCTGACCTCAGAGAGGCTGACTAGGATCTGAACCCAGGGCCAGGGGCTCCAGACCCTGGGAGGTGGTGGTGTCCTGGCCCCTGTGTGTCCGTGGCAAGCCCATCACCCTCTCTGTGCCTCGTCTGGAAATCAGTGATCAGGACAGAATGGACTTCAGAGGAGCGTCTCCTGAGCTGCGTCTGGTCCCCAGAAGAGCCCCCACCACCCTCATGGGCGCCCCCAGGAGACTTCCTGATGCCGCGCGGCGTCACCCCTCTGCCTTTGCGTGCATGCTAATGCGTCTGGAGTCACTGAGCATCGCGGGCCTGACACAGTCAAAAAGGCAGCGCCTTCCTCGCCTGGCGGCGTCTGAGCTCATGACCCAGGTTCTCAGCATCCGGGACCCGCGGCCGCACCCGACTGAGGGGGCCCTGTGGGGCCAAGGGTGCGGCCCCCGGCCACGCACCAGGCGGGCTGCTCTGGGCCCTGATGTCGCAGGTGGGAAGCCAGCAGTCTGGGGAGTCTCCCGCGTGGCAGGGGCGACTCCAGGACAAAGACGGACAGAGCCCGTCCAGCCCGCGAACAGGAAGTGGGCGCCACTTGACGGGCGGCGCCGGGAACCTCCGATAGCTCACAGGAACTATCACACTGTTGACAGAAAGGGCTGGGTGGCCCCGAGTCTCTCCCAGCCCGGGGACTTCCTTGATAAGGAGGAAGGTGCCCTCACCCTCCTGCCCGGCCCTGGGGCCCGGGAGGCAGAGACACCAAGAGATGCCCACGGGGCGGGAGGAGAGTAAATTTGGTTTCACGGCGGGGCTGCACTGATTTGGACCTTCCTACACGTGTTTGTTCATCTGAGTCACTGGGCAAACAGAATTCCTCCCGAGAGCTGGCCTGGAAGCCGAAGCCCTGAGCCCCGACCTGCAGCTCCAGCAGCGCTGCCCGTGGCTGCCCCTGGCCGTCCGCACCCTGCGGCTGGGCCCCGCTCCGTCCAGGCCTGGTAGGGCGGTGCCAGCCCTGGGGTCGCCCACCTCCCCGGGCCCAGCTTCTCAGCCCTGCCTGCCTCCTCACTCCCCTGCCCCAGGAAGCCCAGCGGCCTCAGCCCCCTCCCCACGCCTCCCTCCACAGCGCCCCCACCCCACTCAGCAGTCATCTCCCACCTCCCAGGGCCGGGGAGGGATGGTCCGCTGAGACCATTCCGAGGAGGCACCTGCCTCCCTCGGCAGCCAGGGGCCAGGGAGCAGCTGACCCTCGAAAAAGCCCCTCCTCTGCCCTCAGAGCTCTGTGCCAGCCCCTCCCTGGGCACTGCCATCCGCAGAGCTGCCAGGCCACTTGTCTGCATCAGGACAGGGAAGCGTCCCCATCGCTGCCCCATCAGCCTCTAAGAAGACAAGAGAACACGGCCAAACGCCAGGCCGTCCAAACGGCCCTGACCGTGACCCCGGGGCCCGCTGAGAGTCAGCTGTTCAGCTCAGTGGCTGAGCCCTGGACAAAGGGCTCAGCAATTGGAGTGGGGGGTGGGGGCGAGTGCATCAGCACATTTTCAAGGTGTCTTTCACAGTGTGAACCAGGGCGCCTCTGGACGTGTCCCCAGAAGACATGAGAGCAGGATTTCAGCGAGACGCACGCACCTCGTGCTCTCAGCGGGTCCTCACAGGCACCCAGAGGGAGAGGCAGCCCAGGGGCCCACGGTCCACAGACGGATGAGGGGGACGCGGTGGGCGTTGTCACTCAGCCTCGGGCAGGAAGGGCATACAGCACAAGAGGAACCTGCAGGACACGGTGCTCGCTGAAATAACGCCAGTCACCAAAGTCAGACGCTGTCTGACTCCCCCGGGAGGCCCCTGGAGGGGTTGCCGCCATAGACACAGGTAGCGGGCGGGGCCGGGGCCGTGGGGGAGGGGAGCGAGGGCTCAGCAGGTGGCTGAGATTCTGCAGGTGGACGGTGGGCAAGACGCACCGTGACGCGGGTCGCTCTGTGCATCTGCGCTGTACACTTAGGCGTGGTTAATGTGGTGGATACACACGCGTGCATGCGTGCTAAGTCGCTTCAGTCGTGTCCGACCCTTGTTGGCCCCGTGGACTGTAGCCCACCAGGCTCCTCTGTCCGTGGAATTCTCCAGGCAAGAACGCTGGAGTAGATTGCCATGCCCTCCTCCAGGGGATCTTCCCGACCCTGGGAGCAAACTCGCGTCTCTTGTGCCTCCTGCATCGGCAGGTTCTTTACTGTTAGCGCCGCCTGGGAAGCTCTTTGTCACACGGATAGTAACACAATTTTTTTTTTTAACAGCTCACAATGTTATTCTGTAAACAAATGACAGTGCACCCCCGAGGCATGAGGGCGGGCCAACCCCAAAGGAGAGGCCGACACGGTTCTTTTTAACGGGAGAAAAAAATGAAGCAAAAGTTGCCACTCTCAACTTGAGAAAATACTGGTAAATAATTCGGTGTCATATCTTTTTGCCTTTTCAAAAATGGGCACAATAAAGGACAGAAATGGTATGGACCCAACAGAAGAGAAGATATTCAGAAGAGGTGGCAAGAATACACAGAAGAACTATATTTTAAAGAGATCTTAAGGACACAGATAAACCAGGATGGTGTTCGCATCGCTAGGAACAAAGCTAGTGGAAGTGATGGAATTCCATCTGGGCTATTTCCAGTCCTGAAAGAAGATTCTGGAGCCCGAGAAAATAAAGCCTGTCTAGTTGCAGCGGGAGCGAGTCTGCGGTTGCGGGGAGGGGGCTTCTCCCTGCAGCGGCTTCCCTCGTCGCAGAGCACGGGCCTGGGGTGCGCAGGCTTCCATAGCTGGGCCGTGTGAGCTCCGTAGCTGTGGGTCCTGGACTCCAGAGCACAGGTGCAGCAGCTGTGGCGCTCGGGGACCAAATCTGTGTCTCCTGCGTTGGCAGGCGGATTCTTTACCGCTGAGCTGCCGGGGAAGCCCTATGAGGTGCTGTTTCTTGTTTTCAACTAAGCTTCTTATCTTGAGATAGTTGTAGATTCTCATGAAGCTCTAAGAGACGGTCCAGAAAGACTCCGGGCACCGTCCCCAGCCCCCCTGGCGGGTAACATCTCACAGCGCGCCTGCCGCCGACGCGGCTGAGACACTGAGGCTCTCCAGCCCCTCCAGGAGCCCGCCCCTGCCCCTGCTCCCACTGCCCCCACCTGCTCAGCCCCTGACAGCCAGACGTCTGTCCTCTAGTCCTGTGACGCTGTTGTTCCCAGGATGCCACACAGCCTTTGCAGACCGGCTCTTTTCACTCCGCATAATTCTCTGAGATCCGCTCAGACTGTTCTGTGCTCCCTGCTTTTCAGTGCCGAGTGAGATCCCAGGGTGTGGCTGGACCACAGCGTGTCCATCCATTCACCTATGGAAGGACATGTGGGTGGCAGCCAGGTTTTGGCTGTTACGAATGAAGCTGCAGTGAAGACGTGTACGCAGGCTTTGGTTTGAACACCTGTTCTCATTTCTCTGGGATAAATAAATATCTGAGTGCAATTTCTGCATTAAACAGCAGTTACATACTTAGATTTTCAAAAACTTGGCAACAAAGTGTTATCAGAATAATTGTATTATTTTTCATTCCCACTAGCAATGAATGAGCGAGCCACTTTCTCTGCATCTTCACCAGCATCTGGTGTCATGGTTTTCTTAGCCAGGCTGACAAGTATGGTTTTAATTTGCATTTCCCTCTGGAAGAAAAGCTATGAGAAACCTACACAGTGTATTAAAAAGCAGAGACATCACTTTGCCAACAAAGAACCAGATAGTCAAAGCTGTGGTGTTTCCAACAGTCACGTATGGATGTGAAATTTTGACCATAAAGAAAGCTGAGCACCAAAGAACTGATGCTTTTGAACTGTGCTGTTGGAAAAGACTCTTGAGAGTCCCTTGGACTGCAAGGAGATCAAACCGGTCCATCCTAAAGGAGATCAGTCCTGAATATTCATTGGAAGGACTGATGCTGAAGCGGTAGCTCCAATACTTTGGCCACTTGATGAGAAGCGCCCATCATTGGAAAAGACCCTGATGCTGGGAAAGACCAAAGGCAGGAGCCGAAGGGGACGACAGAGGATGAGATGGCTGGACGGCCTCACCCGCTTAGTGGACAGGAGTCTGAGGAAGCTCTGGGATTCGGTGAGGGACAGAGAGGCCTGGCGTGCTGCAGTCCACGGGGTCATTCAGGGGTCATACAGGGTCAGACCCGGCTGAGAGGCCGAGCACCGCCCACAGCCCGGCTGACGATGCTGAGCCCCTTCGCGTGTGCTTCTTTGCCTCCGTGTCTTCAGGGAAGTGGCTCTTCAAATCTTTTTCCCATTTTCTGATTGGATTGTTTGGCTTTTAAAGTTGAATTTTGAGTGTTTGTTCTACATTCTAGGTACTGATCCTTTGGTGAATATGAGGTTTGCAAATATGCCCTCGCAGTGGCTACATTCTCTTTGTATCTTCGTATAGGATCTTTCTTTGTGCCTTGTCATGCTGCTCATGGGCGTCTCAAGGCAAGAGTGCTGAGGTGGTTTGCAGTCCCTTCTCCAGAGACCACGTTTGGTCGGAACTCTCCACCATGACCGTCCGTCTCGGTTGGCTCTGCACAGCATGGCTCATAGTTTCACTGAGTTAGACAAGGCTTTGATCCATGTGATCATTTTGGTTGGTTTTCTGTGATCGTAGTTTTCATTCTGTCTGCCCTTTGGTGGATGAGGATAAGAGGCTTGTGCAAGCTTCCTGATGGGAGGGACTGGCTGCTGGGAAGACTGGGTCTTGCTCTGGTGGGCAAGGTCATGCTCATTAAATCTTTAATCCAGTTTTCTTCTGATGGGTGGGGCTGTGTTCCCTCCCTGTAGTTTGGCTTGAGGCCAAACTAAGCTAGGGTCATGGCAACCTTCTGCAAGAGGCCAGCATGACTGCTGCTCTCAGTGCCCCTGAGCCCACTGCTGGCCGCTGCTGACCCACACCTCCACCGGAGACTCCAGAACACTCACAGGTAAGTTCGGTTCAGTCTTTTGTGGGGTCGCTGCTCCTTTCTCCCCAAAGATGATGCTGTTAAAGTGCTGCACTCAATATGCCAGTAAATTTGGAAAACTCAGCAAAGGCCACAGAACTGGAAAAGGTCAGTTTTTATCCTAATCCCAAAGAAGGGCAATGACAAAGAAAGTTCAAAACTACGACACAACTGCACTCATTTCAAATGCTAACAAAGTAATGCTCAAAATTCTCCAGGCAAGGCTTCAGCAGCATGTGAACCAAGAACTTCCAGATGTTCAAGCTGGATTTAGAAAAGGCAGAAGAACTACAGATCAAATTGCCAATATTCATTGGATTATAGAAAAAGCAAGGGAATTCCAGAAAAAAACATCTACTTCAGCTTCATTGACTACACCAAAGCTTTTGACTTTGCAGATCACAACAAACTGCGGAAAATTCTTCAAGAGGTGGGAATACCAGACCACCTTACTTGCCTCCTGAGAAACTTGTATGCAGGTCAAGAAGCAACAGTTAGAACCAGACATGGAACAACGGACTGGTTCAAATTTGGGAAAGGAGTTTGTCAAGGCTGTATATTGTCACTCTGCTTATTCAACTTCTGTGCAGAATATATCATGTGAAATGCTGGGCTGGATGAAGCTCAAGCTTGAATCAAAATTGCCAGGAAACATAGCAACCGCAGATATGCAGATAACACCACCCTAATGGCAAAAAGCAAAAAGAAACTAAAGAGCCTCTTGATGAGGGTGAAAGAAGAGAGTTAAAAAGCTGGCTTAACACTCACCATTCAAGAACTAAGATCATGGCATCTGGTCCCATCATTTCATGACAAATAGATGGGGAAAGAGTGGAAACAGTGAGAGACTTTATTTTCTTGGGCTCCAAAATCACTGTGGATGGTGACTGCAGCCATGAAATTAAAAGACGCTTGCTCCTTGGAAGAAAAGCTCTGACCAACCTAGACAGCGTATTAAAAAGCAGAGACGTTAATCTTCTGCCTAGATC
>SJYX01018456.1:0-41836 GCA_006410675.1 Oreotragus oreotragus
AACAAATATCCCAAAACAAGAAACCAAAGATGAACCCCAGACAAATGGCAGTTACAAAATCAGGCATATAATAATTAAAATAATGGGATATACACATAACATTTATACTCATAAACAAAATCAAAACAGTCCAACAAAAATAAAGTATAATAGGCTGACCCAGTGAACAAAGGAAACCAAAAATTATATCTACCAGAACAAAACTAATTAAGGCACATACTGGAAAACGGAACTAAAGCAAGGTGCCAATTGGGAAATAAAGCAATGAAAATAAAACTAACACATATGTTGATAGGAAAGGAGAGAAAGAGAAGAAAGAAAGAATTGATATGTCATGTTAAATAGAGGTAGATAAAGAAGATTTATATAAAGATTAACTGCAAGGGGAAAAGAACAGTAAGAAAAGCAGACAAAATAATAAATATAGAAAAATAATAATAGGTCTAAAAAATTAAAATTAAAAAAGAGAGAGAGAAAAAAAGAAAACTCCACAGAACTGCAAAAGCCCAATGTAGAGGCAGAGGTTTATGACAACAATAAAAAATGTGAGGAAAGAAAAAAAAAAAGCTTAAAAGCTTAATTGGCTTTCTTAGTGCCAATAAAATTAACAACTACAACAGAGGGTGATGGGGGGGGGATCCAAAAGAATCTACAGAACAAGTCAAGAAATAAGAATAATAAATGTTTTCCTTGAGTCACTACTGTCAGAGTCTTTTCCCTCACTGGGAGTCACAGTTCACCTTACCTCCCTAGGATGCCCTCCAACCCTGTGCTGATCTCTGGACTTGCTGCTCAGATTCTAATCTGGTCCTACTCCTGTGTGTTCTTGCCTCCAATGTCCACAGCTATCAGAACTCATGTGTTTTCTTTTGTGGGAGCTCTCAATGGCCTTTTATATATTCCATAGACACAGAGTCTGCCTGGTTGATCGAGTGGATTTAATCTGCTCTTGGTATAGTTTGTGGGAAGGTTTTGTGTCTTCTTCCTTAGACACACTGCCCCTGGGTTTCAACTGTGGTTTTATTTCCATCTCTATATGTGTGTCATCCACTGGGGTTTTACTCCTGAGGCTGCTCTGCAGGGCTTGGATTTGCCCCTGTGAGGATCAGGTGTGGAGGCGCTGCAGCTGCTTGGGTTGCAGGATTTCTGGCAACACCAGGAACTGGTGGTGGGGGAGGGCAGGATTGGCAGCTGGGGCAGCAGGAAATATGGTGCTCTAGAAAGGTATGGTAACCAGTGTTGGCCAATAAGCTCCAGTATTCTTGCCTGGAGAACGCCTCTCTGACAGAGATATCCAGCTGGCCACACTCTACAGGGTTGCACAGAGTTGGACACCACCAAAGTGACCCTGTCCACATAGACACAAGACTTTTTTTTGCCTGTGGCAGCTCTGCCCCAGTGAAGGCTGAGAGGGAAGGGTTAGAGTTAAGGTTAGGTGCAGCTGCTTGGCTTGTGGGGACCCTGGCAGCACCAAGAGTGCAGGGACATGGACTGCCTCTGCCCCAGGAGTTATGGCCCTGCTGCTGCTGCTGCTAAGTCATTTCAGTCGTGTCCGACTCTGTGCGATACCACAGACGGCAGCCCACCAGGCTTGCCCGTTCCTGGGATTCTCCAGGCAAGAACACTGGAGTGGGTTGCCATTTCCTTCTCCAATGCATGAAAGTGAAAAGTGAAAGTGAAGTCGCTGTCGTGTCCGACTCTTCGCGACCCCAGGGACTGCAGACCACCAGGCTCCTCCATCCATGGGATTTTCCAGGCAAGAGTACTGGAGTGGGGTGCGATTGCCTTCTCCAAGTTATGGCCCTAGCAGAGTCTTTTGGAGCCTCTTGTAGCTGGCAATCAGAAGGCCTCTTTGGCTAGTCTTTCTCCATATCTCTACCCGTTTAGGCACTTAGAGGGCTCCCTTGCCTGAGGTCCTTCTCTGTTGCTTCACACATCAGGCACAGAGAGGGGCCCCCTTGGCTGGGGTCCTACTCTGTAGATCATGCATCAGGCACTTAAAGGAGCACCCTGGGTGGGGTCCTACTCTGTAGTACAGTGTGTCAGGCGTTTGATGGGCCAGCCTCTCTATTGTTCAGCTGCCATGCTGGCGTGTGGGGAGAGAGAAGCTATGGTGATGGCTCCACCCTGTAAGCATGACTCAGAAGTATCACCTTGCTTCCATGGCTGCCTGGCTCCTGGCATTGCACACCAGGATCTCCTCCCTCACATCCTCTCAATCCGTCTCTCTGCAGTCAACAGCAGTCCTCGCCCTGGGATTGCTCCACAATCCCTAAACTCCAGCTCCTAGCAACTGCATCTTCTGGAGGACCAGCATTCTTGTCTGGGGTATGTATGGGTGCGGCAGGGACTGTCTGACTCTCATTCCGTTTAGGCTGCCACGGATCAGCTGCTTCACTCTCAGCCTTATATGCTCCTCCCCTGGCTCAGACAATTGACCTGACGTGGGGGTCGATCTCTGCTTCAGTTTCCCCACCTGCCGAGGGCAGGTCCAGTCCTGCTAACACTCCCGTTTTTCCCACTAGTTCCTTCATCTTGCTGAGTTTTGTGTGATTCTATAAATTCTTTTCCACCATTCAGGAACTCCAGCTGGTGTTCTTCATGCAGTTCTGCATCTGAAGATGTAGTCCTGATGTATCCATGGAGAGAGATATACACCACATCCACCGACTCCTCCACCATCTTGTTCTTCCCTAAACTCTTAAAAATCCTACTCCAGTATTCTTGCCTAGAAAATCCCATGGACAGAGAGCCTGGCAGGCTACAGTCCGTAGCGTCACAAAGAGTTGAACATGACTGAAGTGACTTAGCAAGCATGCATGCATGTTATATGTTATATATGCATTCTTTTGTTTGAATGTGTATTTCATGATGACATAAAATATTAATAACATGTCAGGAAAGGAACAAATCGGCTTTTAATATTTACTGTGTCCAAGGCAATGGCATCTTACTCCAGTACTCGTGCCTGGAAAATCCAATGGACAGAGGAGCCTGGTGGGCTGCAGTCCATGGGGTCGCGAAGAGTCGGATACGACTGAGTGAAGAGTCAGATACAACTGAGCGACTTCACTTTCCCTTTTCACTTTCCTGCACTGGAGAAGGAAATGGCAACCCACTCCAGTGTTCTTGCCTGGAGAATCCCAGGGATGGGGTTGCACAGAGTTGGACACGACTGAAGCGACTTAGCAGCAGCAGCAGTGTCCCTAGACAGAGGATGAAATAGTTGGATGGCATCACCGACTCAATGGCCGTGAGTCTGAGCAAACTCTGGGAGATAGTGAAGGACGGGGAAGCCTAACATGCTACAGCTTGTCGGTTCACAGTCGGACATGACTTAGTGACTGAACAACCACAACAATGTCCATAGGACTGTGGTGGCACACAAAATAAGTAGTCATATTTTCAATATTAGATTCCTATAACCTTTATAAAAGGTAGTGGCACATCATCATGATAGCTAGACTGACCTATCCATTTTACTAATTTCAATACTGACCATAGTTTTTTATATACCATGTATTCCTTTTTCTTAAGTTATTTTTACAGTTTCCTCTGGTTAAAGATAACCTCAAGTGATGTTTCTAGATAGTCTCTGCCTTGTGCAACTTTCTGAAACCCCTATCTGTCTGAAAAGTCTGTTTCTTGCTGTCACACAAGAATCGTTTGGCTATAGAATTTTAGTCACATTCTTCTTACTTGCAAATATGACTATTTTCTAGTTTTTAGTGTTATAGATGAGATTTTCAATATCAGTAAGAATTCTTTTTCCTTTCCAGGTCACCTGTCATTATTATTATGGTTATTTTCTACCTGGAAGTTTGAAGGATTTTATTTTTTATCCTTGGGCATTAGAAAAGTTACCAAGATATATTTAAGTTCTTGTACATTTTTTCCCTGATATCCTATGTCAACTCTAGGCTATTTCACTAGATATTCACAATAATATTCTTAGATGTTGTCACAATAACACTTTGGGGATTCTTCCAAAAAGCAGAGACTGAGATGATGTCAGTGTGGGCAGCTGATTTGAGGAAGATATCACAGGGAATGAGACTGAGGGTACTGGGAAGAGTGAAGGCGGGGAGGAGGGAAAGCCAGGCTCAGGGTAAGGTATTGAGCTGGTTACCAACCTGGGCAACTAGGATTCAGTTTACCTGGGGGCCTTTTGAGGAATTGTGTCAGCTGTGCTTCAGGCTTGTTCACCCGAAATAGGAGAAGGAAAGTATTTATCCACCAGCTTCCATTCCCTCCTTAGCCAAAAGTTGCTCTAGAAGGTATTAACATGCTTTGAGTTCCCGATTTGAGATTTATCTTCCAGAATCTGGATCTCTTACTTGCTTTACCTGTGTTAGACTGCTGAAATTGTCTGCAAGGATCAAGAGAAGCCCCAGTGAATATTGTGGGTTAGAGTTACATTCCTTCATGCCACAATTGTGTAGCAAATATCTAATTTCTTTAAATTAAAAAAAAATAGTTCTATAGTTTTTAAAGATTACTTTCTATCTACAGTTATTACAAAATGTTGGCTATATTTCCCACGTATACAATACCTACTTGAACCTCTTTCCTCCGAAAGTCTGTGCCCCCCACTCCCCCGCTCTGTATTGCCCTCTTCACTGGTAACCATTCATTCTCTGTATCTGTGAGCCTGCCTCTTTTATATTATATTCACTACTTTGTTGTATATTTTAGGTTCCACAGATAGTGAGATCATCCCTGGAGGAGGGCGAGGCAACCCATTCCTGTATTCTTGCCTGGAGAATCCCACTGGACTCAGGAGCCTGGTGGGCTATAGTCCATAGGGTCACATACAGGTGGACACAACTGAAGTGGCTTAGCGTGCATGCATAGTGATATCATACAGAAATACCAAATTTCCCGATGCTAATCAGAGTCAGTTGCCCCGTCATTTGCCTGGGAGTGTGGCAATTCCTTTCTTTGCTTGTTGGTCCATTGGTTTGAGAGGCTCCCAAATGACAGAATATGTAGTAATCATAGCTTTAAAGTCAGTGTAACTCTTTCTGTGTTCTCTGGCAGAAACTCTTTCTCCTACTCTTCATTTTCACCTCGAATGCCAGGACTCAGGGTTTTTAATCCAGTAGAGCCTAAGGAGGGCTTCCCTGTTGGCTCAGCAGTAAAGAATCTCCCTTCAATGCAGGAGATGTGGGTTCAATCCCTGGGTCAGGAAGATCCCCTGGAGAAGAAAATGGCAGCCCGCTCCAGTATTCTTGCCTGGGAAATCCCATGGAAAGAGGACCCTGGCAGGCTACAGTCCACGGGATTGCAAAAGAGTTGGACACAACTTAGTGACTAAAAACAAGAATAACAACAACAACAGAGCCTAAGGATGGAGAAATAGGCAGCATGAATTCTGAAAGTGGGTCACTAGGGTTGGGAATAAAGGGGCCAGTCCTACTTCTATCCCCTGTTTTTCAGACCCTGCATTTTAGTGACACTTCACTGTATGTTGGCTATAGCTTCACTACATTTAGGGAATCTTGGAGGGCACAGTCAACCTTGCTGGATGTTGTCCCCAAGCTGATCTCCTAGCTGGACCCTTAATAGGTGATTTCATCATTTTACCAGGCTGGTTTCTTCAAAGTGCTATGGTACACTGTGGGATCTGAGGGTTCTTTTGCCATGCACTCATTTCATTTACTTTCACTATAAAATGTGTCCCTTGATCTGAGGCAATGTTACTGGGATCCTAAGTTGTAAACCATACACTCTTCAAGCCCTCAGAATGAGGCTAACTGAGGAATCTTGGATAAGAAAAGCAAACTTGCAATCAAAGCAAGTGTTAAGATATATTACTGCCCTTCTAGGATGTCACCATGGAGAAGGCAATGGCACCCCACTCCAGGACTCTTGCCTGGAAAATCCCATGGATGGAGGAGCCTGGTAGGCTGCAGTCTACGGGGTCTCGAAGAGTCAGGCATGACTGAGCAACTTCACTTTCACTTTTCACGCTCATGTGTTGGAGAAAGAAATGGCAACCCACTCCAGTATTCTTGCCTGGAGAATCCCAGGGACAGAGGAGCCTGGTGGGATGCTGTCTATGGGGTCGCACAGGGTCGGACACGACTGAGGGATTTAGCAGTAGCAGGATGTCAGCAACTTGTCACTACGTAGTTGACCTTCTTGAGGGGTGTTTCTATACTGAGGCACCATACTGCATATCTGCTGCTGGCAGTTTAGGAATTCAGCAGTGACAGTAGTCAGCTCCATCTTAGTAAGAGAGAGCCCATCTCTCCCTCTAAGGTTGCTTCATCCACAGGACCACTGTGCCAGCACCAGGGCGGCTGAAGTCAGAAGCTGACGGATAGCCCCTGGACAAGTATACCCATTCACCAGATTGTCCAGAACCTCTCTGAACACTCTAGAATGTACAAAGTGAACATTAACACCAGACACAAATACCAATACATGGTTTGGTTTCTCTGCCAAGATTCATCCACAAACCTGCTTCTCAAACTTCCTTGTCTCCAAGCCTCTAATTGGTCGTTTCAGGATCCTGACCAATCAGTAAAGCCATCTGTCTGCCCAGAAGTCTATTGCCTATTTCCACTTCAGGTATTTTCTCCCTGCATACAAGGTATATAAATAGTAAACCCTTGGCTTCTCTTATAGCTCCTGGGAAAACTTTCATTTTCCACTTACCTTCAGGGCCACCTTTGAGTGTGGCTGTAATATGCATTTTCAGTTATCATAAATAAATTGAGCTAATCTACCTATGAGCCAGACTCAAATGTTTTCTCCTCTGTAAGCTGGTCATAGGGAAGCCTCCATGAGCTTGTCGGTGTGGCTAAAGGAAGACATCAGTGCAACAGAGGAAAGTCACGTGGAAGTCAGAGCCATGTGGTTATGCAACCTGTGCTCTTTGGTCTGCCTCAGTTCAGTCCTCATGTAATGTACTATTCACATCACATAGAGGTTTCCTTCCATTCCTGGATAACTTTATGGTTCTGTGGATCTCATAATCCCGACTCATCATAAGCAGCTCTAGGTACTCAGATGCACTTGAGTCCTGGCCTCCTCTAGGGCTCAGAAGCATGCCAGGAGCTGCTTTTGAAATGGTGAGTTGTTCCATGTCTTCAAAGGTTTGACCTTGCTTCAGAACCAGGGTTTGTGCTGGGGCTCTCCTAATGAGGTTTGACAGACACTCTACAGAGCATCCTAATGTGGCATTCATCTTCTGTACTACCTGAGCATCAGGGCAGTTCAGAGTGCAGCCTGGACCTCCTCTGATGGTCTGATGATTCTGGGCAGCATATACCACACCTACAAATGTCAGCCTTCCAAGATATTGATAACTGATTCACAGAGTATGTGTGGTATGTGCCAACATCAGTATCCAAATAAGCCTACCCTCCAGGCTGCCATACAGCACTGAGCAGAGTTCCCTGTGGGGAGTTTGGGGGAGAATGAATACTTGTGTCTGTAAAGTCACTTTGCTGCCCACCTGAAACTATCACAATATTGTCAATTAGCTATACTTCAACACAAATAAAAAGTTAAAATGCTTTAAAAAACAATAAATCTACCAGGTGCAGTGCCTCTAGCTTAGTGGTAGGACATGTAGGCGAACAATCTGTCATTTATTGATATATTTAAAAAGGGCTTCCCAGGTGGTGCAGTGGTAAAGAATCTATTTGCCAGTGCAGGAGACACAAGAGATGTTGTTTCTATCTCTGGATCTGGAAGATCCTCTGGAGGAGGAAATGGCAACCTACTCAAGTATTCTTGCCTGGAAAATTCCATGGACAGAGGAGCCTGGAGGGCTGCAGTCCATGGGGTGGCAAAGAGGTGGACACGATATATTAGAGGAGATTTTCCCCAGATGTTTCAGTTCATTGTATGTTTAAAAGCATCACTCATATGGCAGGTACTTGAAAAAACTATGAGGGTTTTATTGCCTTCTTCTTGTTGTTCAGTCATTAAGTCATATCCAACTCTTTGCAACCCCATAGAATGCAGCACGCCAGGCTTCCCTGTCTTTATCTCCTGAAGTTTGCTCAAATTCATGTCCATTGAGTCAGTGATGCTATCTCACCATCTCATCCTCTCTCCTTTTACCGCCAATCTTTCCCAGCATCAGGATCTTTTCCAATGATTTGGCTCTTCACATCACGTAGCCAAAGTATTGGAGCTTCAGCTTTAGCATCAGCCCTTCTAGTGAATATTCGGAGTTGATATCCTTTAAGAGTGACTGGTTTGATCTCCTTGGTGTCTAAGGGACTCTCTCAAGAGTCTTCTCCAGCACCACAATTGAAAAGCACCAATTCTTCAGGGCCTAGCCTTCTTTATGGTCCAACTCTCACATCAGTACATGACTACTGGAAAAACCATAGCTTTGACTGTGTGGACCTCTGTTGGCAAAGTGATGTCTTTGCTTTCTAATATGCTGTCTAGGTTTGTCATAGCTTTCCTTCCAAGCAGCAAGTGTCTTTTAGTTTCAACACTGACTCACTGTCTACAATGATTTCAGATCAGTTCGGTCACTCAGTTGTGTCCAACTCTTTGCAACCCCATGAATCACAGCACGCCAGGCCTCCCTGTCCACCACCAACTCCCGGAGTTTACTCAAACTCATGTCCATCGAGTCAGTGATGTCATCCAGCCATCTCATCCTCTGTTGTCCCCTTCTCCTCTTGCCCCCAGTCCCTCCCAGCATCAGGGTCTTTTCCAATGAGTCAACTCTTTGCATGAGGTGGCCAAAGTACTGGAGTTTCAGCTTTAGCATCAGTCCTTCCAATGAACACCCAGGACTCATCTCCTTTAGAATGGACTGGTTGGATCTCCTTGCAGTCCAAGAGACTCTCAAGAGTCTTCTCCAACACAACAGCTCAAAAGCATTAATTCTTTGGCGCTCATCTTTCTTCACAGTCCAACTCTCACATCCATACATGACTACTGGAAAAATCAAAGCCTTGACTAGATGGACATTTGTTGGCAAAGTAATGTCTCTGCTTTTGAATATGCCATCTAGGTTGGTCATAAATTTTCTTCCAAGGAGTAAGCGTCTTTTAATTTCATGGCTGCAGTCACCATATGCAGTGATTTTGGAGCCATCTCCAATTTTGTTGAAGATATCTCTAGTCTTTCCCATTCTATTGTTTTCCTCTGTATCACTGAGGAAAGCTTTCTTATCTCTCCTTGCTATTCTTTGGAAGTCTGCATACAGATGGGTATGTCTTTCCTTTGGAACTCTGCATTCAGATGCGTAGGTTTTTCTTACAACACAGCAAACAGCTTTTGATCCTTATTATTTATGGGGTTTGAGAAAAATACATTTGTCTGCTCAAAAGCTGCATGTTAAGTACCAGAAGCTGTGACAGTTTTCTAGGAAAATACTCCATCTGGTAGAGCACTTGTGATTACGACAACCACTTTTATGTTTGTTTTGGTCACTGTTGTTCACCACGATCTCTCTAGTTTTTGCAGCAACCAAATAGGTAAACTAAATGAGGATATCCCTTCATCCTTTGGTTTTTCCAGTGGTCATGTATGGATGTGAGAGTTGGACTGTGAAGAAGGCTGAGGGCTGAAGAATTGATGCTTTTCAGCTGTGGTGTTGGAGAAGACTCTTGAGAGTCCCTTGGACTGCAAGGAGATCTAACCAGTCCATTCTGAAGGAGATCAGCCCTGGGTGTTCTTTGGAAGGAATGATGCTAAAGCTGAAACTCCATTACCCTGGCCACCTCATGCAAAGGGTTGACTCATTGGAAAAGACTCTGATGCTGGGAGGGATTAGGGGCAGGAAGAGAAGGGGATGACAGAGGATGAGATGGCTGGATGGCATCACTGACTCGATGGGCGTGAGTCTGAGTGAACTCCGGGAGTTGGTGATGGACAGGGAACCTGGTGTACTGTGATTCATGGGGTTGCAAAGAGTGCGACACAACTGAGTGACTGAACTGAACTGACCTTCATCCTTTAAATCTTTGATAGTGATGCTAATTTCTGAAATTACTTCTGAGACATAACAGTACAGGTTTAGAGACTTCCTCTTGTCCTTTCCAAACACCATTGCTTTTATTCCTTCAGTCAAGGAACCAATCTTGATTGCATAAGGGAATGGGCAATAACTGCACAGATGTCAGCAGACCCCTTGGACCTCTCTGGGAGGATCATGGGCCAGGATTCCATTCATTGTCTTGCTTACATGAGACTTGCTCTAATGAAGGGCATAGTGGAATTTTAGATTTCTTGCTATCAGATCCAAAGCTTGCTATCAGAGTTAGCTGTGATCCTCTGCCTCTTGAATGGTCTGGGAAACTGGATGGCATCACTGACTCGATGGGCGTGAGTCTGAGTGAACTCCGGGAGTTGGTGATGGACAGGGAACCTGGTGTACTGTGATTCATGGGGTTGCAAAGAGTGCGACACAACTGAGTGACTGAACTGAACTGACCTTCATCCTTTAAATCTTTGATAGTGATGCTAATTTCTGAAATTACTTCTGAGACATAACAGTACAGGTTTAGAGACTTCCTCTTGTCCTTTCCAAACACCATTGCTTTTATTCCTTCAGTCAAGGAACCAATCTTGATTGCATAAGGGAATGGGCAATAACTGCACAGATGTCAGCAGACCCCTTGGACCTCTCTGGGAGGATCATGGGCCAGGATTCCATTCATTGTCTTGCTTACATGAGACTTGCTCTAATGAAGGGCATAGTGGAATTTTAGATTTCTTGCTATCAGATCCAAAGCTTGCTATCAGAGTTAGCTGTGATCCTCTGCCTCTTGAATGGTCTGGGAATTCTTTTTTCCCCTGTTGCTGCTGCTGCTGCTAAGTTGCTTCAGTGTCCGACTCTGTGCTACCCCATAGACGGCAGCCCACCAGGCTCCCCCGTCCCTGGGATTCTCCAGGCAAGAACACTGAAGTGGGTTGCCATTTCCTTCTCCAGTGCATGAAAGTGAAAAGTGAAAGTGAAGTTGCTCAGTTGTGTCTGACTCTTAGCAACCCCATGGACTGCAGCCTACCAGGCTTCTCCATCCATGGGATTTTCCAGGTAAGAGTACTGGAGTGGGGTGCCATTGCCCTCTCCACTTCTTTCCCCAGTACATACTTATTCTGATAACTAGCTTCAGAGTTCCTTGAGAATTGGGAAATATTTATCATGTATTTACAGTGGTATTTCAGGATACTTCCTTGAGAGAATTTAGCCTCTTCATTAGTCAGTGAGCTCTGGATCTGAGACTGAGCTCAGACTCTTGAGAACTGACTTAGATCTAGAAAATGGGTGAGTGTGTGATTTTTCCATTGTAGTGACTGGCAGCAGTTTTTTGCTTGCTGAATTTCATCTTCTGGTTACACAGATGAAACCTAACTCTAGTTGGTTACCCATCCATCTTGCACCCATGATCTATTAACCATTCCCACAGATCCCTGTAGGTTAAGGCACTCTAATTGAAACTCTGGCCTTGCTGCCCATTTCAGTAATGATGTCCACCTTGTTGCTGTAAAGACAAAATTGCTTCTGCTATTTTAGAATCCCAGTATACTAGGGATACCAGTTCCAATGTAGTATCTCCCAACATCAGTCAGCAGCCACAGCCAAGTTTCTCCAACGTGTTGACACTTTCTTTATTAACCAGGTGGAAAAGTGTCCTTTAGACCTCCTCAGGGATCATAGTTGGGTGGTGAGTGCATTGTTCTAACATAAATCCATGACAACGTTCCATCTCTCTGAGCCTTTTGATGTTATCCCCAATACTCTGCCAAGGCAATTCTATTCCTGATTTACTTTGGTCAGACAACCTTCAAAGAATGATCCCAGCAATGTATTAGGACAAATTTCGTTTGTCCTCACTAAGACATCAAACTCTAGATCATGGGAGAAGTTTCCAATACCAGTAAACTCTCCCCTCTCTAGCACTGTACTCTAACCTTGTATGTGAGCACCTCAGCATCTGCTCCTACACTTGCTCCCTGGGTTTCTGCCTTGCAGTTCTTTAGTTCTGCCATTTCTTCCCAGAGCAAAGAGCATATATCCCCTGTGATGGTGCTGTGACCTGAGCACTCCCAGCATTACAGCTCTGACACTACAGGGTAGTAAATGTCTTGCTCTTGTGCTGTGCTTAGTCGCTCAGTCGTATCCGACTCTATATAAAATAAATCTTTTGTATTTGTGTATGCACTTATAGACGATAACCTTCCAGTGGGTCCATTCTGGAGTGGAGAAGGTGACAGGATCTGAACACCAGAGGAAGGAGCATATCTTACGAGGCGTTTTCCTCAGTTGAGGTTTTTGTAGGGTCTCTTGGTCTGGGTTTCTCAACAGCAGCACCACTGGCATATGGGTTGGGCAATTCTTTGTCACTGGGGCTACCTTGTGTACTGTAGGTTGTAACAGGGTCCCTGGCCTCTTTCTAGTGGGATGTATTTTCCTAGAACAGATTATCACAGCTTCTGCAACTTTTGGGCAAACAGATGTATTTCTCTCAGCTCCTTCCCACTTGTGATCACCGCGTCTTCCTAGTGAGAACCACTGCTTGGGTGACTGGACCCAGGCTCCTGTAGATGTCCCTTGGCAGGATTCCTCAGGTGCGGGGGAAGTGAGGTGTCTTCCATCTCTTCTTGTGCAAGTGTGTTATCCGCAGCAATGGCTGGAGCAAAAATGTGGGTTAGGAAGATGTCAACTAAGGCATAAAATGTGTCTGAGCCAAAGGCAGATCATCTGTGCTCATTTCACAGAAGTGAACACTGAGGCTCAGGAAGGTAAAACAACTTAGGCTGATACATTTAAGTCTGATGCCCTGGGCAGAAAGATGAATAAGGCACAGAACCTCTCCTCAAAGAATACTCAGTCCAGCAACTGTGAAGGATTACATAATAGATCATTGCACATTGTGTTGATGTCATACAGCTAGCAAGTGAGAGAGCTAAAAACAGAATGAGGTATATTCATATTAGTACCATATAGATATGCCTCAGGATTTTATTATGTTGACTGCACACTAGAATTTTTGCTAATTTTTTCTGAACCTGGTGTCATTTAACATTCATAGAAATGTAACCAAGTAGGCAGTCTCATTCCCAATTTTCAGATAACAAGATGGCCCTTTTTATACACCTTCATATGATCTAGACACATTATGCTTAAAGAGACACTGCTCTGTAGAGGGGGATGACCTCAGACTGATAAAATCAATACAGACAAGCACAGAGATGCAGGCATGAGGTAATGTGGTTCATGGCGGGACACAGTGGGACCCAAAGACAGTTTCCATTAGGTCTGTCTTCATCGTCCAATAGTGCGACTCATTAAGATATGGGCTGGTACTAAGTAGCTCAACTCTTTTTAACAGTGGCTTGTGAAAGTGTGGAAACTGTCTAAAAATATTATAGAGCCTGTGTGAGAGAAATAATGTTGTTACAAGGGAATTGATAACCAAGGATAATGGGAAAGAGAAGAAATAGCAAGTTGGAGCTAATTACCAGGGAAAGCCCCTGACACTGAGCTCGGTGAGGCAGGATAAGGGTCTCTTGAGGGGAGGGGCAGAATCACCATCAGTACATTTAAAAATAGGCGACAGAGCACTAGAAACAGGACTATTGGGAATAATTTTGCATTAGGCAGGAAAGGAGGTAATTGACTAAGTGACCTAATATTAAGGGCTTTCTTTCTCATGAATTTCTAGAATTCTAAAAAATAAAACCTTATAGGCTGTATACAGAAACCGTAGGTACCTAATGACTGGAGATGCCTAAATATAGTCCAAGATTATTCATAAATGGAAAATGGGAGCAGCCGTGCCCCAGATGGAGCATAATAGGAGGGTCAGAGGAAATGTAGGAGGCGGACAGGGAAAGTGGAAACACTGTCAGGAGTCAGATTTCTCTGATGCAGGCACATGGGGCTGTGCCCAAGTACGCTTGGGCTGGGAGAAGGCTGTTAGTTAATTACAGAGAGCTGACTTTTCCTCTCCTCTTCCAATCCTACTCTCCTATGATATAAGACAAAGATTGCAGAGACCACCGTGTGTGAACCCCCACATCACCAATATCTTCCAAGTCAGTTCTCTCCCTTCCTTACAACACACAACTGATCTCAGAGCATTGTTTCCCAACTCAAAGTCCAAAGCTTGACTCTCAGCTGCTGGAGGCTGACTTAAAATGGAGATTTTAAATATCACTCTGAACCAGTGGTATCTGGATGTCTGTGGATGGAACCCATGAATCTGCATAAAAAAAAAATTTCCCTCGGTAGGTCTTACACGCGGTATTAAGTTGCAGAAACTCTGCCTGGGGAAGAGCAGGCTGGCTAAACCAAAAGAAACCACGGGGAGGGAAGTGCAGCCCGGCCTTCTCCCCTCTTTCCTCACCTGCTTTCCCTGATTTCCTTTCAAGAGACCTCCTTCCACATCACTCTTGAACTTAAAAGTATGTATTAGAAAAGTGAAAGTGTGTCACTTCGTCCTACCCGACTCTTTGCGACCCCGTGGACTGTGGCCCTCCAGGATCCTCTGTCTATGGGAGTCTCCAGGAAGAATACTGGAGTGNAGTGCAGCCCGGCCTTCTCCCCTCTTTCCTCACCTGCTTTCCCTGATTTCCTTTCAAGAGACCTCCTTCCACATCACTCTTGAACTTAAAAGTATGTATTAGAAAAGTGAAAGTGTGTCACTTCGTCCTACCCGACTCTTTGCGACCCCGTGGACTGTGGCCCTCCAGGATCCTCTGTCTATGGGAGTCTCCAGGAAGAATACTGGAGTGGGCTGCCATTCTCTTCTCCAGGGGCTCTCTCTGACCCAAGGATCGAACCCAGGTCTCCTGAATTGCAGGTGGATTCTTTACCGTCTGAGCCACCAGGGAAGCCCCAGTATGTATTTACACACCCATACTTTATAGTTTACCTACTTTCAAGAAGACATTAATATAATTTTCTTGTATGTCTAATATGCTGGCTATGATTTCTCTGCTTTGTATTTGTCATATTGTTTAAACCCTCTAGAGGGCAAGGATTAAGACTTAACCATCTTTCTATCCTTTGCCATTTTTGATAAAAACTGGATATTTGTTTTGTATGCAACTAACTCATATCTGTAAAAATTAATAAAAGTAAGGTTTGCACTGGAAACCCAAGGTGTGCCCCCTTTACCAATGTGAGAAGGAATATCTGGAGGCTGGACACTGAGCTTGGTATTGAGGCTGGCTTTTGTTTCAGCTCCACCAACAATCATGATGAACATTTCAGCAACATTTCCTGCAGCCTCCCAGTTTATCTTCCCTTAAGAACGGATAACAATCACTTTCTGACTTCTCTCACAAAGCAGCCAAGACAGTAAGCCTGATAATATCACTAGTTCATATCACTTTTCACTTAGGACAGCTAAAAATGACATCAACATTATCAACATCAGCATTCCACAATCTACAAACTGTGTAACAGGAGTTCAGTCTGGGTTCCCAGAGATAAGTATTTTCCTTTGCCCCAGAACATGCAAAATAAGTCAGTAAAGCACAAAGATTCCAGGAATTAAATCTAGTTAAATGTATATCAGTAGTTGGTCTTCTAATTCACCAGGTAGTGTTAGATCTCAAGACAAGGAAAATAATTGGCATTGTTTAATTTTTGACATGCTACCCAACAAACAGCTAAGCCATTTTCATAGAAGGCAAAATTACAGTGCTGTTACTGGTATGTGGCTACTGTATCTAAAGTTAATTGGATTTTCCATTATGATGAGGTTTGTTTTTCAGAAATGAATCTCTTAGTCTCTTCCGATTGTTCTGAGTTGATGGTGAGACAGGAGATACACAAGGCACAGATTGGGAAGTATCTCATGAAGTCAAAAAATCCTCAGGTGTATTGAAGCATTACATTGTGCAAATAGGACCTAGGATTTGTGTAGAATATATTCAGTATGTCTTCTCAAAAAGAAGTTTTTCAGGAGGGAAAATTGACTACTTGTTATTGTAGTCTCCCTCTCTCCTAGACAGTAATGTGTTTTAGTTCCATTAGGATATTGAGTGTTATCTGTGCAGAGTGGAACAAAACAGCCAGACCAATTTTTTTTTTNCAGATATGCAGGTGATACCACCCTTATGGCAGAAAGTGGAGAGGAACTAAAAAGCTTCTTGATGAAAGTGAAAAAGGAGAGTGAAAATGTTGGCTTAAAACTCAACATTCAGAAAACGAAGATCACAGCATCTGGTCCCATCACTTCATGGAAATAGATGGGGAAGTGGAAACAGTGTCAGACTTTATTTTTTGAGGCTCCAAAACCACTGCAGATGGTGACTGCAGCCATGAAATTAAAAGACGCTTACTCCTTGGAAGAAAGGTTATGATCAACCTAGATAGCATATTGAAAAGCAGAGATATTACTTTGCCAACAAAGGTCTGTCTAGTCAAGGCTATGGTTTTTCCAGTGGTCATGTATGGATGTGAAAGTTGGACTGTGAAGAAAGCTGAGCGCTGAAGAATTGATGATTTTGAACTGTGGTGTTGGAGAAGACTCTTGAGAGTCCTTTGGACTGCAAGGAGATCCAACCAGTCCATTCTAAAGGAGATCGGTCCTGGGTGTTCTTCGGAAGGACTGATGCTAAAGCTGAAACTACAATACTCTGGCCACCTCATGCAAAGAGTTGACTCATTGGAAAAGACTCTGATGCTGGGAGAAATTGGGGGCAGGAGGAGAAGGGGACGACAGAGGATGAGATGGCTGGATGGCATCACTGACTCGATGGACGTGAGTCTGAGTGAACTCCAGGAGTTGGTGATAGACAGGGAAGCCTGGAGTGCTGCAATTCATGGAGTCGGAAAGAGTTGGACACTACTGAGCGACTGAACCGAACTGAACTGAACTGAATCATCTTTATGCCCAGTATAACAAACTTAAGTGCGTCAACTTAAGTTTTAAAAATATCTATTCTTTTGTGTCAAGGGTGTTCTTTTGTTAGGTATGAACATTAAAAATAAGCCGAAAAGATGGCTGTGCCTGGGTGAGTTGAGCAAAGGCTTGAGTGAGCCCTTGTGTGGCTGAAAAAGACCAAGGAAGATTGCTGGGAGAAGAGGGAAAAGCTCAAGATGGAATATCATGAACCAGATGATAGTGTCAAGGAGAACATAATTGATATTATAATCAGAAAAATCAACCAACTACTGGAAGCAGAAAGGAATCTGCTTAAAAATGGATCAACATATATTGGGCTGAATGCTGCTTTCTGTGGCCTAACAGCAAATTGTCTTTTTTAACCCATCTTACCTGTGTCACAGACTCATGTAGCTGGTGGCTTACCCAAGTGATTCTATTTTTGATGGCACATGTATCTTACAAAGGTTTTGTGATTTGCATTGTGAAACCTGTACCAATACGTGAGGTGGATTGGTTGGTCTTGTTTTTGGTGGCCTGCACTGTTTGGTGGCCCTGGGAACAATGGCCTAGCAGCCAGATATAACTCAGTCCTGCTGCCCAAGAAAGGAAACATCTTAAATGATTGGACTAGGACTTCTAGGCCTGTCTTTGTTGTTGCTGTTTAGTCGATAAGTCATGTCCAATTCTTTTGTGAACCCATGGACTGTAGCCCGCCAGGCTCCTCTGTCCATGGGATTACCCAGGCAAGAATATTGGAGTGGGTTGCCATTTTCTACTCCAGGGGAATCTTCTCAACCCAGGGATTGAACCTGCCTCTCCTGCATTGCAAGCAGATTCTTTACCACTGAGTCACTGGGGAAGCCCAAGCCTGTGTTTAGAAAGATGGGTTTTCCAATTTTGCTCCAGACGGGGCTGCAGCATCCCAGCTTCAGACAATATAAGCTACTTTCAAAGGTGCTTCAGTTACCTGAAACCGGCCTAGAAATTCAGTGATTGTTAAGCAAATCCGTATACAAAAAATAAAACTAAAAATAACCTAGATCTAAGTATGAATAGGAGAAGGCAATGGCACCCCACTCCAGTACTCTTGCCTGGAAAATCCCATGGATGGAGGAGCCTGGTGTGCTGCAGTCCATGGGGTCACTGAGGGTCAGACACGATTGAGCGACTTCACTTTCACTTTTCACTTTCATGAATTGGAGAAGGAAATGGCAACCCACTCCAGTGTTCTTGCCTGGAGAATCCCAGGGACGGGGGAGCCTGGTGGGCTGCCGTCTATGGGGTCGCATAGAGTTGGACACGACTCAAGCAACCTAGCAGCAGCAGCAGTAGCAAGAATGAATAAGCAGACATAATTTTTAAAAATATGCCATAATTTTGCTAACCTATTAGGATAATTTCTTAATTTTTTAAGTCGCTATGAATTTAAAAATAAAGTGACAGAACCCTCTCTAGACATCCAACACATGGAGCAACTGGACCAACTAACATCAGTGAGGAAAACTTCAATACAGGCTCTTGAGGATGGGAGGAAGCAGAGAGAGACAAACTAGGGGGGCAGCTGGTGAAAGCCACACACTTAGCCAGAATCCAAAGTGTTTCAACAGCATTTCTCCAAATATCTGTCTTTTAATGTCCTAAAAACAAAAATATTTTCTCTGTCTATGTCAACTTTTACATTAAACTTAAGTATTTGTTCTACTGCTTAATGAAAGAAAGAATACAAGAACATTGCCTGACACTTGGATGACTTAAAACAATTAAATAGGAAATTGATGAAGCTATAAACCTAATTGAAAGTAGGCTCCAGACTGAGAATTGCAGTTCAGTCACAATCACAATTCTCCTTTCATTGCAAAGCTTCATTAAACCATGCAGTAGCTACAAAACTTTTATCTAGATTCTAGATAAACTTTCCAGTTTATAAAGCATGCTCACACATATCATCTCAAGTGCCCCCAACAGAAGAATACTATATAATGCCTAGAAAGACACTTGTGGGCTTTATTTTAAGGGGCAAAATTACCTTAACCTCATCTTTGGAGACATAATTTCACACTACAGATGGAAATCTGAAGGTAGAGATAAGAACTCCAAATCCCGTGGAATCTAGAAAAAGCCAGACTGACCATACAGATGTCAAAGTGTCCTCTGGTACTAGGTCTGCACGTACTGTCTAATTCCAGCAAGTTCAAACCACAATTTGCCAAGGGCTACCTGCATTCCGTGATTATAAGCCAAGTTGAACTCAAAGCGAGAAAGGCAAACGAGTGCACTCTCCCGCATCATCTTCCGTGTGGATAGCACAATGATCTGCCAGGCTATATGCTCTGTATGTTCTCCCCTCCCCACCTCAGGGCCCACTTCCTATCACCCTGTTCTCAGTTTTTGGGGAAAACAAATAGTTTAAACTTCTCTGCATGATAATACACTACTAGAAAAATGTCTACTGTTTCCTTGATGTCTGGTAAACTGAAAGATACTCCTGATCCTGTTAGCATTGCAGTTTTTGAAAGTTTCTTACTTCAGATTTGGAAAATGACAAGGAGATCTCAGTAGTTTTCAAAAGCCACAGAAGTAAGTTCTTGTAATGACAGTACCTCTTAAGAGCCTATAGAAAAATGTCTACTGTTTCCTTGATGTCTGGTAAACTGAAAGATACTCCTGGTCCTGTTAGCATTGCAGTTTTTGAAAGTTTCTTACTTCAGATTTGGAAAATGACAAGGAGATCTCAGTAGTTTTCAAAAGCCTCAGAAGTAAGTTCTTGTAATGACAGTACCTCTTAAGAGCCTCCATCTTGTCTTCTGCACTTTAGCCTGCACACCCACAAAAAGGACATAAGGAGTCCATTTTAACACTCTATTTCTTTTGGTCTCCAGTGGGAAGTTAAATTAAGAATATTAGATACCCATTTTTTTTCATCAAGAAGTTTCATGGCTTCAGTTGTTATATTTAAGTCTTTGATTCGATTTGAGTTTATAGATGGTGTGAGAAAATGGTCTAGTTTCATTCTTTCACGTGTAGCATCCTTTTCTCCCAACACCACTTATATATCACATCTTCTTATCCATTCATCTGTTGATGGGCACTTAGGTTGCTTCCATGCCTTGGCAATTGTAAACGGTGCTGCTCTGAACATCAGGGTGCCTGCATCTTTTTGAGCTGGCGCTTTCATTTTCCCTCAGACATATACCCATTCATCACGGAGGTGTCTCAAAAAACTAAAAACAGAACTACTATGTGATTCATATATACATACATTTACACACACACACACATACACACAGACATGACACAAGGAATGGAATACTACTCGGCCAAAAAAAAAAAGCAATGGAATTTTGCCATTTGCAACATGAGTGGACCAGTGGATGGATGGAGGGCACCATGCTTAGTGAAATAAGTCAGACAAAGACAAATACTGTATGTTATCATTTATATTGGAATCTAAAAATTAAAATAAATAAATTATTATAACAAAATAGAAACAGATTCACCAATATAGAGGAACTAGTGTTTGCAATGGGGGAAGTGTAATGGGAGATGGAGAAAACAGGTAAACAGGATTAAGAGGTAAAAACTACAATTTATAAAATAAATAAGTCATGAGGATGTAACATATAGCACAGGGAATATAGTCAATAATAGTATATGTACTTTGGTGCATTATCTATAGAAATATTGGATAACAATGTTGTATACCTGATGGTAATATAATATTGTAAGCCAACTGTAGTTCAATAAAATTTTAAATCCCCTCTATATACTCAAACTTTTGAGGAGTAAATTCAAGATAGAGGCATTAATGACCCTGTTTTCTTTCTTTAGTTGCCCAGATGTTGAGCCTGGGCTGCTTACAGCCCTACTTTGAGCATCTACTTCTTGAGTTTTTCTCACTCTTTATCTGTGATCTCCCTGCCATGTCTCACACTTCTCATGTATCTGCTCTGGTCCTGGATTGCCTTTCTCAAATAAAGTAAGAGTGAAGCCCTAGTTTTATCCCAGGTCATCCGCCACTCTCTCAGGTCTTATGATAATTTCGTTTTTGTGTTTGTCTCCTGATCTGTTTCTGGCTGTGCTGGGTCTCCATTGCTGCGTAGGTGTCCTCTAGTTGTGTCAACCTGGGGCTACTCCCTGGTTGTGGTGCGCGGGCTTCTCATGTTGGTGGCTTCTCTTGTTGCAGAGCACAGGCCCAAGGGCTTCAGCTATTGTGGCTCCCAGGCTCTAGAGCATAGCTGTGTCCATAGTTGTGACACATGGGATTAGTTTCTCCACGGCATGTGTGACCTTCCCAGATCAGGGATCGAACCCATGTCTCCTGCACTGGCAGGAGGATTCTTTACTACTGAGCCACCAGGGAAGCCCTCTCAAATCTTACTAAAATGACATTTCATATTTTAACCACTTCCAGAAAACATTTGCACTAATCTAAAGGGAGAGAGTTTTTTTTTTTTTCTTTTCTCAAACCACACAATTTTTAAAATAGCCACCTGTCACTGTTTCTATCTACTTTGTTTTCGTGTAATGGAAATAATGTGCATGGGCCTAAGTTTTACCCTTTTCATGAATAAGATGGATTCAGTTACCATTGCTCTTCCCACATTCAGTTGGTCTAGATGAAGTAAATATCTTATTGCTGCTTTCCCAAGAGACTCTTTGTCTTCTTGGTTAAATATTCAAATTCTTATTCGGATAACCACACCATACTATGACAGGTAATATGTGGTGATTCACTAATAATATGTATCAATATAATCATCAGTAAATAATTGTTAGCAACCTCCTACCTTGCATAAGCCTCACCTAGCATCTTGTCCATATCTAAATCACTCTTTGCTAAAAGTAAGACATGGTGACCAAAAGCCAAGGCCCAAAATTCTTCTGAAGAGTTTCCCGAGAAGCACAACTCCACTGGGAAGAAGAAGCGTGAAGAACAATACAACAGTGGCTCTAGAGCAAAAGCTCAAGTGAACATCAGAAAATAGGTTGGTAGAAGGAAATGCTTTAAAAATACCTGAGGCAGAATCTTAATTGATATGGCATGGTTATTTCATTACCTCAACCAGCCAATACTTATTGAAAACCTAGGGATAAAGGTGAGAATGACATAATTTCTGAGTCCAAGAATATCACATTTTAGTGGAAAAAATTGACATCGGAAACAGAAGTCTAGAACCTTCTAAGGCATTTAAGAAAACTCTTGTTCTTCCTATTTTGCATGGAAAGAAACCAACTAAATCTTTGAAAGAGTGAAGAACTCTGCCAGGATTACAAGACAAATACATAGGAATAAAGTGGCCAGGATCCACACAGAAAGGAAGAGGAGGAAGGGAAGTGGTTAAAAATGCTCAAGAAGGAGAAATTGGTCACAGACTCCCTCTTATGCACAGGAACTCCTCACAAGTTTCTGATAACATTTTTAATACATAATGTTGCATTTTAGCCAGACAACTAGAAATAATTTCTTTTGGGCTAGCTGAGTGTTTACCCCAAAAAAGTAATATTAAAGGAATGCAGCACAGTCTCTAATTATTAAATTGGTGAGAAAATAGTAAATACTAGGTGTAGTGTTAAGTTGTGTGTGTGTGTGTGTGTGTGTNGGCCATGCGAGCCCCGCCCCTCACGTCGGTGCCCCCTGGGAGCCCCGCCCCTCATGTTGACGCTCCCTGCGGGCCCCGCCCCTCACATCCGCGGCCATGCGCTTGCTCCTGAAGAGGATTACCGTGGTCTTTGGATTTTCTGGTGTCAAATAATTGTGGTTTACAGTAAATCTGCCCACCTATATTTTAGTGACAATGCAATAACTATCTTCAGAGAGAGAAGTTAGAACATAATTTGTTTTATTTTTGGCGCAAAATCAACAGTACTTCTGTAGTTGACTTAAAAGTTCCGTGCTGCCTTCGCGTGTGTGTGAATGACTGTAAAGAGTTTCCAGAAGTGTGGTAAACGGAACCGTCTGCCGGAGAGAGTCCCGCCCACCTCGTCTCCCTCAGTGTCCTTTCCCAGGACAGCTGCCTCTCGCAGCCCGGCCCTCTGGGGGCTTGGGCGGGCCGGCTCCTTGCCGCGGATGGAGAGTGTGTGCGGGCGCCTCGGTGCGCTCAGGCGGTCAGAGCGGAGGGGTGAGANGCCCACCTCGTCTCCCTCAGTGTCCTTTCCCAGGACAGCTGCCTCTCGCAGCCCGGCCCTCTGGGGGCTTGGGCGGGCCGGCTCCTTGCCGCGGATGGAGAGTGTGTGCGGGCGCCTCGGTGCGCTCAGGCGGTCAGAGCGGAGGGGTGAGTGACCTCCGCGGGGTCGGTGAGGGTGCGTGTGTTTCGCGTCCCACTGGACTGTGCTTTAGTCTCTTCTAGCACTGAGGCGGTAATGCAGCCCCGTTCTGTGGTTGTGTCGGGTTAGAGATGGGACCTCGGAACTCTGGTGGACCTCTTGTGATGTCCGCTGAGCGACTCGGGGGTTCATAGTGCAGGAACCAGCGTGTTTGTCTTCTGCTGTAGTATTGTCCAAGGTCTTCCCCACCCCCGCCAAGGTTTTCAGCAGACTTAAATCTTTTATTTAAGAGTATGCACAAAATATTTTGATGATCAGTTATTTCTTTGTATAGGAAATATCTGCCTATACATTTTCTGGGTTTCTTTTCACTTTTTTTGGTCATTGTTTTTGAGGTAAAAGTGCAGTAATACGGTTTCTTCTGGAGAGGGCTGGATTAATTGTTTCATAATAGAATTAATGTCTAAAACCAAAACTTTATGATTTATCTAAGAAAAAAGTTTCTATTCACAAAATGGTAGGGTCTGTAGGATCATAGGCATAGGAGTGTGTACGTGATATGGGCGAAATCTGGTTATATACTTAGAGTATTCTCTGAATGGTAGAGGTGCTTTGCTCAGTCTGTGCGATGAGAACGTAATTGGCCCGCGGCATTTGAAGGGCTCTCTCGGAGGCCTCTGCAGGTGCCCACGTGTTGGGGCCCCCCTGAGTTGGAGGTGCTGGCTGGTGGCTGCAGGTGCTCACTGCCTCAGTGACCTGCACACCAGCTTAGCTTGTAGATGACTGTGCCGTGACTTTGAGGATTCCTCACAGTCGTCAAAAATGCAGACTCACAATCTGCAAATGTGCTGGTGTGTTCTTTTCTGTTTCCTCAATGCTAGTGGAAAACTGGTAGCTAGCTAGAAAAATTTCTGAATTAAAATAAGTTTCTGTCATCCTGAGGATAACCTGTGTCTCTCTATTGCACAGAAATTAGATTCAAACTCTGTTATGATCTGATACTGCCCAAATTTATATTAGCTTGATAAGCATGGAAATGACAAGAGGTCCTTGCTACTGTTTAAAAATAGAGGCTGTGGTAAAATGATTCGCTTGGATTTTGATTTTTGCTTTACTATTTGAGCAAATAAAAGGAGAAAATATTTAAGAGAATGTAGTTCAGTTATATTAGCAGTTTTTACTTTTATTGCTATGTTTCAATTATCTACTCATGGAACACAGGCTCTGCTTTATTTTTTAATTGTAACAGCTTTATTGATGTAATTTGAAGTATAAATTTCAGTGAATTTTAGCGTAGTCACTGCTTTATATCTGTTACAATCAATTTTGCATTCAGATCACCCCAAAAGATACACCATACCTTTTAGCAACCACTCCTTTCCCATTTCCTCCCAATTTCACCACCACCCAGCCCTCGGCACCCATTGGTCTACTTCTGTCTCTATAAATTCGCCTTAGGGGGATTTTGTACAAATGGAATCGTACAATGTGCAGTCTTTTGTGACTGGCTTCTTTCATGAAGCATAGTGTTTGCAAGATTCGTCCATGTTGTGGCATTCGTCAGTACTTTATTTTTGACTCAGAATAATATTCCATTGTGTGGCTGTATTACATCCTATTTATCTGTTCATCAGTTGGTGGAAGATTGGATTGTTTGCACTTTGTGGTTATTGTGAATAATGCTGCTGTGAACATTTGTGTACAAGGTTTTGTGTGGACGTTTGTTTTCATTTCTCTTGGGTATAGACAGACCTAGGAGTAGAGTTGCTGGGTCAGACCCTACCTGTGTTTAACCTTTTGGGGAACTGCTGGACTGTATTCAGGGTGGCTGCACCGTTTTACCGTCCTAACAGCGGTGTATCAGAGTTCCAGTTTCTCCACAGCCTTAGCAACTGTCACTGTCTGTCTCTTGACGCTGGTCCTCCTTGTCCCTGTGAAGTACGGCCTCACTGTGGTCTGGATATTTGTCACTCCATTGAATAACGATCTTGACGACTATCTTTTCATATGTATCAGGTACATTTTTGTGTCTTGTTTAGAGAAATGTCTATTCAAATTCTTTGACAATTTTTAAGTTGTATTGTTGTTGAGTTGTAAGTACTATTTATTTATTTTGACTACAAGTCCCATATCAGATATGTGGATAGTGTTTTCACTTTCTTGATAGTTACTTTTAAAGCATAAAAGTTTTCAATTTTGATGAAGTCCAGTTTATCTATTTTTTTGTTACTTTGCATATTTGCTGTTATTTCTGTAAAATCATTGCTTATTCCAAGATTAAGAAGATTTTTGCCTACATTTTTCTAATAAGGATTTTTTAGTTTTAGCTTTTATATTTTGGTGTCTGATCCATTTAGTATATGGTGTGAGCTACAGGTCCAGCTTCATGCTTTCCTTGTAGATACCCAGTTATCTCAGCACCACCGCTACAAAGACCCATTTCCCCATTGAACTATCTTCATATCCTGTTGAAAAATCAATGGATCGTAAATGTGAAGGTTTATTTCTGAACTCAGTATTATTCCATTGATGTATGTCTATGGTTAGGCCAGTGTCACAGTCTTGATTTTTCTTGTTTAGTTGCTAAGTCATGTCTGACTCTTCGAAACCCCATGGACTGTAGCCCGCCAGGCTCCTCTGTGAGATTTCCCAGGCACGGATACTGGAATGGGTTGCCATTTCCTTGTCCAGGGGAGCTTCCCGACCCAGAGCTGGAACTCAGGTCTCCTTCACTGGCAGGTGGGTTCTTTGCCGCTGAGCCGCCTGGAGCTAAGTTTGAATCAGAAGCTGTAAGTGCTGATGCTTTGCTTTTCATTGTTTTAACTCATTAGTTAAGGCGTCGCCAGAAGAGAGATTGTGACTGGACATGCGCCTTACCACTGTTTCATCTGGCTGTTGATGAGAGCCACTTACTAGAGGAAAGTCTATGTTCCAGACCCTAGTAGCTGAAACAGTATGTGGGGAAGAAGTATGTGAGTTAATGTCTTTCAAAACTATAGTGTAGAACAGGAAGGCATTGAGATAGAAACTAGGGGTTGTGTCTGTATAGGTGTGATTTCTACAGAGAGCCAACAATGTAAAAGTCTGTTGTCACTGGTTATTTTCCTTTTTTTGGTCATTATAATAATATTTATGTAGCATTTTGTAGCTTTTAAAGGATTTTTATGTATGATGCAGTTTAGTCTTTTCTCTGTGAGGCTTCTGGAATTAAGTGACTTGCTCAGGATTGCACAACTGAAATGGTTGATTTGCATTTAAAGCCAGGTTTTCTGATCATTCATCTTTTACATTAAACACGTGGCTAGGTACATGTGGTTTAGTTAAGAAAAAAAAAGAAATCGGCATGCCAGGCAATCCAGTATATTGTAGATACTGTGCTTGATTTAAATTTCTGAATTCCGTGAAACAGGAATTAGTTGAAACACTCTGAAAAGTAATCATCTGAGTAGCGTGATTTCTGTGACAGTCTCCTGTCGCGGGTGTGTTTGTGTGAGTGTATATGTTCGTGTTATCTTGTCACTGGCCGTGAGCCCGGTAAAGGATTGTTTTTACGTTTGAATAGTATGCAGTTCCGTGTCTGCACGTTTAATGCCACATTGTTTTTCCCTGTTCCTCAGCCTGATTGTCCGTCATGTTCCCCTTCACCTCAGTATTCACGGAGGGCTTCCTGTTAGATCTGTGGTAGGAAGATGTAGGTTGCAAGAAGGTAATCAGACGTAGTTCCTAATCCTGTAGATACGGTTAAAACTAACAGAGAGAAAACATGAAATGCTTAAAGGACCAGGACCAGGGAAATGATGGTGCTGCTGGCAGAGACTGCCAGTGTCTGTAGGCTGCGGCTCTTACAAGGGTCTGCTTCCCTCTCTGCTCCATGACCCTAAAGCTGGTGGCCTTGTGTATCCTTCAGCATTAGCAGCTAGCTGCCTTTGGTAGAAACCTCTGGTTCTGTTTTCTTACTCTTTTTTTCCACCTTACATCTTCTCATCATTTTGTACTTTTATACTGCATACGTTTTTTTAAAAGCCACCTCAGTCTTTTTGGAGCAGGGCAGATTGTTAGTAAATGGAGAAGGAAATGGCAACCCACTCTAGTGTTCTTGCCTGGAGAATCCCAGGGATGGCGGAGTCTGGTAAGGCCTCATTCCATGAGATAAAGACCTATTGCTTATAGTTAGTAAAATTTTAACTTTCCTTCTCACCTTGATACTCTGGAAAAATGCGTAGTCCCCACACGAGCTTTTCTGATTTTCTAGGAGATTTCTTTAGAGTGTAGTCTTATTTATCAAAAAACTATATCTTGGTGTGTGTTCCAGAGTTAGGAATTAAGGTAAACCAACATGGGAGCTTTTGCATTTAAAGCCCTAAATTAAATAGATTATAAACATAGAATAGTATTTCTCTGCCTTTCTTTTTTTCATTTCATTCCCATGATTGTAGCTTATATTCATTTAGTATTTATGAGTGATCATCCCTGACATTGTGTGGCAAAGATTTGAGTGTGATTTCACACAAACAAGAGTCATATGTCACGCATATAGCACATATACTGTTTACCTGCTAAAGTTGTTTCTTGAATGACAGTTAGAACTCATTTTCCTCAGTAGGCATTACATTCATTTATTGATTTTTTCAAGTATTTATTGAGCTCCTCCTGAGTTCCATGTGCCCATCCACCAACAATGTTTCCCTTCTTCCACATGGTACAACCCCAAAATTTAGTCTTAATATCTACTCTTGGCCCACATGGCACAGCTGAAACCCAACTGGTTTAAAGCAATGTTGATTTCATTTCCTTTGCAAAGGATTGTTTTCATCTTTCTATCTCAGCACTGGCCAATGGAAATTGAAAGGAAGCCTGTTGGTGGGGGAGGTTCTATAAAAGGTTTTTTTGCTCTTAAGAGTTGCACAGGGAAGAAGCTGTCTGTGATAGTTTTATGTGTAAATGTGGCTAGGCTATAGTAGCAAGTTGTTCAGTTAAACACTCATCTAGGTGTTGCTGTGAAAGTACAACAGATATGGTAACTATCTACCGGTCAATTTATTTTAGATAAAGCAAGTTACATTCGATAATCTGAGTGATTTTTCCAATCAGTTGGAAGATCCCAAGAGCAAAATTGATTCCCTGAGGAAGAGGAAATTCTGCCTCAAGCTTGCAGCATCAGCTCCTGCCTGAGAGCTTCCAAACTTTCCAGCTACCACCATCACGGAAAACAATTATTTGAAAACTCTCTAGCTAGCTAGCTAACCTTCTGGTTCTGTTTCTTGGAGAATCCTAATACACTGTCCTTTTTTTGGTCTGGAAATTCAGATGAAAAAGTGAAAATATGGAATGAACTTGGGTCTTTTATAACACAATTTTAATTTTTGAGTATCAGTCCCAGAAACTCCCTTGTTTAGGACTCCTTGTGATGAGAGAAAAGAAATTCTTTTATTCTTTAAGCCATTTTGAGTTGGGTCTTCAAGCTTCTACTTGAAGCTGAAAGCAACCAAACTAACACAGAAACCATCAGAAGATAGTTAGTAGGTAATAAACATTAGTCAACTCTAGAGAGTTTAAGATAATGACATAATGATATTTGGGTCATTTTCCTTCAGATAACAAAGAACTTAATTTTCACTGGCTGAGAAGATCAGGCTAAATGAGTGCATTTAAGATTCCAGAAATGAATAATTGTCTTAGGACTGATATAGAAGTAGGGACAAAGGTGCAGTGAAGAGATTTCCTGTGTTGACAGGCTGTTTCATTCTGTGGAAGAAATTCTCACTCCTTTTGGAAATTATTGAATAACTACCTCATTCTTTATTTTACACTTTTGAGACTTTCCCACAAAAAGGTCATCTGCATGAGTCTTTATTTTAAGGTCTCATAACTGACTGTTTTAGTTCTATTTCACACTTGGGATCACAGCTACAGTTAAATTACAAACAGCTGTGATTTCTGCCCCAAGAATATGTGTAGGTGTGCACAAAATGCTTAATATCTTCCGCAGGGAACAGGTGTGCCATGGGCAGTGTACACCAGAGTGAAATAAATTTACTCCTAGGCTCAAGTTCTGTAATCTAGTTGCTAAGATTTGACTTTTGAGTTACACACATAGGAAAGCAGGTCTATGACTGAAATGCTCAAAGACTCTTAAGAAGAGAAGCCTACATTTCCAAGGTGGCATTGTCTTCACAAGATAATCATTTCTTTAAAAATTCAGTTACTCTGAATAACAACGACACAGACGTGCAGAACAGTAGGTGGGAGCCTGAGAGGAGTGACAGACAGATTTGCAGGCTTCTCTCTCCCAGAGACCCGCTCAGTACGTTGGGAAAGTGTTGCAACTGCATGCAATCTTCAAAATGTGTTTGAACTTTTGTAGGGTTTGGTTTTAAATGGAAGTTGAAAAGAGAGATTTTTGCCTTTTTTTTTTTTTTTTTGGTGACACATGGGCTTCCCAGGTGGCTCAGCTGTAAAGCATCCGCCTGCAATGCAGGAGACACAGGGGACATGGGTTCAATCTCTGGGTCAGGAAGATCCCCTGGAGTAGGAAATGGCAACCCACTCTAGTATTCTTGCCTGGAGAATCCCATGGACGAGGAGCCTGGTGGACTACAGTCCATAGGGTCACACAGAGTCAGACGTGATTGAGCATGCTTGCACATGCCATGCCTTTGTAACACACACTAGACTTACAACGTAACACACACTAGACTTACAACATACATTTACACTACACTTATTTCCTCTTTCTGTCCAGTAATAAAATGGCATGTAAATGTAATGACATTTACTGAGCATTTATCATCTATCCTATGTGCTGGTACTAGAGATACAAAGATAGAAAAAAATGCAGTGATTTCCAGTGCAACAGGATACTGTAAAAAACCTGAACCCTTCTCTATGGAGTGATATTCTGCATCATTTCCTTAAACAAAAGTGCGAGGAAACATGTTTTAGCCAAACTCTCTTTTCTTACCTGATTTAGGTCTCATTACAGGCAAAGGGTGATCTTAGAGCCCCTTTGAACTGTGCCAAGGCAAGAGCCCTGGAAGAAATGCAGCTCCTAAGACTCACACCTCAGTTTTCAAGGTATACAGATCAGTGGGGAAGTGAATCAAATGCTTTCTTTCCTAGTGGGTTAGTTTGATCCTACTCCTAAGATGCCCCATCATAAGGTCTTTTTAAGTTCTTTGAAATAACTTATTAATCTGTCTAGAAAACTAAGCTACCTACTTCACCCTTCTCAAAATGTAGCCCATCGACCATGTGCATCAGAGTCTGTGGGGTGCTTAGTAAAGTGTCACATTGCTGGGTACATAGGACTTTGATGTCTAACAAGCTCACATTCACTACTAAAGCTAACTAATAGAAAACCACTGCTTTGGGGACAGACACCCTCTCCATCCCAGTCACTGATCCCGGAGGCTGACCTAGATGGATCACATCAACCAAGACCTCTCCTTCTCTGAATTCTGGTTGGCTCCGGCCGGTGGGGTTTCCCTGGCAGCTCAGATGGTAAAGAATCTGCCTGTAGCGTAAGGAGACGCAGGTTCGATCCATGGGTTGGGGAGATCCCCTGGAGAGGGGCATGGCGATCCACTCCAGTATTGTTGCCCATGACAGAGAAGCCTGGCAGGCTACAGTCCATGGGGTCACAAAGAGTCGGACATGAGTGAGTGACTAACACATCCCCTTGCTTCACTGGCCAGTGGGCCATGGAAACAGGAAAGAAGAAATATGACAGAGGTATTTCGTGGGCTTCCTTAGCTATGCTGCCTGAAGGCAGCCTTCTGTAGCCCATAGGACTTTCTTTTTTCCTGATTCTTATCCTACGGTGACTCACACTTCTTATCCCTTTGGGCCCAGAGGTGGTAACAGCTCCTCTGACCTTACTCACCCTGGAAAATTGTTCTGCTCCCCTGACCCTTTCAAAACAACCCTTTGTAAATAAACTCTCCTCCAATCTAATGTAAGTGCACTATTTGCTTTCTCTAGAAATCTTGACTGAAACAGATACATCTAGTATTATTTTATAGGGTTTCCTTGGTGGCTCAGATGATAAAGAATCCACCTGCAATGTGGGAGACCTGGGTTTGATTTCTGGGTTGGGAAGATCCCCTGGAGGAGGGCATGGCAACCCACTCCAGTGTTCTTGTCTGGAGAATCCCATGGACAGAGGAGCCTGGTGCACCCACAGTCTTTTGCAAATTGATTTTATTTTTTGATCTTTACAACAAAATATGATGTAAGTAAAACTGACCTTCCTTTTAAATTGCCCTTTTATGAGTGAGAAAACTGTGGCTAAGAGAAGTTAAATATTTGTTAAAAATTCATCCTGCTAATCAGTGGGAGAACCAGAGAGTAAGTCTGGTTAACTGACTGAATTTAGAGCTCTTTGCATGACATCAGCTGCTAGACCCCTTCTTTCACTGCTGCTGCTGCTGCTGCTGCTAAGTCGCTTCAGTCATGTTTGACTCTGTGCGACCCCATAGACAGCAGCCAACCAGCCTCCCCCATCCCTGGGATTCTCCAGGCAAGAACACTAGAGTGGGTTGCCATCTCCTTCTCCAGTGCATGAAAGTGAAAAGTGAAAGGGAAGTCGCTCAGTCGTGTCCGACTCTTTGCGACCCCATGGACTGCAGCCCACCAGGCTCTCCCGTCCCTGGGATTTTCCAGGCAAGAGTGCTGGAGTAGGGTGCCATTGCCTTCTCGCTTCTTTCACTATCACATGTCATATCGTCTGATACCATTACCTGATACAAATGCAGAGGAAATGACATCTTTTGGGTAACAATGAAGGAAATAATTCAGTATAACCCATGTATAATTTTAATTAAGGCTGAGATGCAGGCATCCAAATAGAGGCAGAAGAATTTTCCAAGAGGAGATAAGCTTCTCCATACTTGTACGCGTGGTCACGTGCAGCCAGGTTTGAGACAACCTAGGCTCTGAGGCTTTTCTATGCAACAGTGACTTAACCACCCCTTCCTGGGGCGCCCTCTATATTCTGAGCCAGATCTCTCCCAGTGTCTCCAACATTTTTTCTCTGTATGTAGCTCTATCTTCAGATTGGCAGCTCCCTTGTGGCAGGAGTCTATTTATTTCATTGGTTACCGTATCTCTTTCTTGCCTACTTCTGGGAATACAGTTAGTGCTCAGTAAGTACTTGTTACCTGAATAAAAGAGCAGCTATCTGTTTAGTGTATTGATATTCTGGCATTATTATAAAACCTTGGAGTCACTTTCTCCCCTAGTTTTTTTATCCTCTAATTCAGCCCATTGCCAATTTTGGCTGATTCTACTTTTAGAATCTTTTTAAGATCTACTCTTCCTTTCCATTCCAATGTCACTATCTTGGTTTATTTTGTCAATGCTTTTTTCCTTGGAGTTGGTTATAAGAGTTTCCTAAAACTCCTTGCTTCTTTTCTTGCCTGTACCAATGCTAGCTTCATCTTCTAGAGTTCAGCTCTGATCATCTCACTTATCATCAGAGGCTTCAAAACGGTAGTTTAGACACCATAGCATACCATTCCAATGCTGGACCCCTGGTTCCATATTTATTTCCCAACATCCTTCTATATATTTCCTGTTCTAGCAAGTCTGCACCTGGTCACATCTGTTACTTCTGGTTTCTTCCCCACTCCATGTTTTTGCTGGTAGTTTTAATACCTGAAATACCTTTCTTTGTCTGGTATATCTGTCTACAAGGCTTACTAAGAAGCTAATTCTCCCAGGAAATTGTCCTGATTCTGCTCTTGGTTTTCATTTTTGGAAGTAATTTTTCCTGATTTTGAGCTATTATATCACTTTATCTATATTGTTTTAGTGGTGCTTACTACTTTCTGTGCATTAGAATTATTCATGTGGTCCATCTACATCTTACCTCTCTATAAGACAGGAAGGTCCTCAAATTCAGGTTGTGTATCTGAATTATCCTTGAAGCATCCTTGTTACATTACAGTGTGTTGTACGAGGACATGGTAATAAATATTTATTGAATTATTGTGTAAAACTGCACAGGGGAAGGCTAGACAAGAGGACCATGAGGATCAGTTAAAGGTTAGCAGATGAACTGATCCTGAAGACACGCAAAGAAATCTGAGGAAGCAGTGACACAGAAATGAAAGAAAGGTGCCTGTGGGACACCTGGAGAGGCCTTGCCTCCCTGCGTGTGAGATGAGAATAAGGGATTCTGGGCATCAGGGTAGAAGATTTTGAAGCTGAGGGGCAAGAGTGACTTGGACCAGGCAGTGAAGGTGTCCTTCCTGACAAAATGAAAGAAATGTTAGCAATGGACAGAAGGACAGACAGGAAAGGGAGTGCTGAAGGAAGAGATTACAGTATACTATAATTAAGTCCTGAATCTCATTGAAGAGGGATGTGGCAACCAAAAAGTGCCTGGGCTTGGGGACCAGCGACAAGCTGGCACGTGTGGATGTTGTTGATGTTGGACACACACACACAGCTCCACTAACGCCATCGCCAGGACAGGCTTGAGTGAGGTACACTAGGCCGCAGAGAAAAACAAACAAACAAACAAACAAAAAACATTCCTGGGTCATTCTGACTCTGTGGGCTCGGAGGCCTTCCGGGATGACATAATGACAGCCCAATCAGAAGACGGCGCCACCCCGATTAGCTGACGACCAATCTGTTTAAGACACAGGATCCTAAACCCGTGCATGCGTGGAACTTAGCCAATCAGTGGATGCCAAGAATCCCTTACAACCAATCCTTTTTTAACTCTCTGTCTTTGTTCTAAACCTATAAATACTGCTGTAATTCTGGGCTCAGGGCTTTTGCTTTACTCCACTGCGTTGGATGTGGCGGAGCCCTGACTCAAGTCAGAAATAAAATTCCCTTTTTGCTTTTTCATTGCCGTGGATGTCTTGTTTTCTCAGTTTTGGGGACTCGGACTGCGGGCATAACAGTTGAGATATAAAAAGAGAGGAATCAGAAGCGGGCAGAGTTCCATCAGAGTTAGATTGCTAGGTTGACCTTGAGGAAAAACTTTGATACCCAAGATGCTTTGGGGCTATAACATCAGAACTGTCTAGGAGCAGAACTGCCTTGGGGCGGGGTGTCTGAGATTGCTTCAAAACCAGAGAAGTGGTCAGGACAGATGTTCAGCTCTGGGAATGGCCTCTAAAAGCACTCATGGTCTTACCAGAAGCCTCTTCATCCAGATGTGATATGTTTTGGATAGCTATTCCAGATGGGAAATACTGATCCTATAATAAGCAGTTTGTCTAGGTCATACTTAACAATTCTATCTAGGTCACAGCAGAATTCCCTTATTGCAATTGCACACTGATTTTCTGATTCTAAAACTGAGAGGAATTCAACTTGGAGGAAACTCCCAAATTCTTTTTCTAGACTTTTAAATGCTTTACTGAACAAGTCTAATTGCTTAATTTTTCTACCAGAATCTCATCATCAGTTAAATGAATTCAATAGCATTCACTTCAAAGTAATATTGTAAAGCTTAATTAATGAATATCTTATTTATAAACCCTTAAAAGAATTGTTTTACTTCGACCTTCAGGATGAAACCAAACTGAACTTGCATCTTTTTGTGTCAATCGCTTTTCAGAGTCTCTTTTTCTCCCTGTGGGGAAATCAGCACAAACACTATTGGAATTTACCTAAACAAAAGAATGGGGCATTTTCATCATTCCACAATAAAATGGAATTTTTCTTGGAAAGGAGCTGCTTTTCTATTCGGTGTTCAACTTAGACTTGATTTTACCTTCTCCCACTGCCTGTCAATTACCTAGGGCTAGGGAACACTTAAGATGTAAGTGGTGAGCAGAGTTTATCTAGGGAGACAGAATCAGGCCAAAGTTGCATATTACATTCATCTTTAAATTTCTGTTCCCTTTGCTGTTTGTGGCCTGTAACTATAGCTACATGGTCAAATACTGTTTTTTCATATCTGCCTCTCTTGGGGTATGTGGGTAAATACCAAAGAGCAAAATAGCTGGAATAATAGTTTTGAGCAATCTCTCCATGTTTTAAAAACCCAGTCATTGTATGGGAGCAGATGATAAATCTATGTAGAAATCTTGTTTGGTGCCCATACAAAAATAACTCCACAGTTCTCTGTGGTATTTGGCCATCTCCCGTTTTTTAGTCTCAGGGTGAAACAAGGTTAGATAAATCACAAGCACCAATCTACTGAAGGCAAGATTACAACAAAGAAAGAGTTCATGAAGATCGAGGTCAGACTTTCTGAAAACGCAGAGTGGTGAGCTCTAAAAACGGAAGCTTGGTTTTGGCAAAACTGTGAAGCAAGTAAAGCTTGTCTTCAATATTCTCTCCTTTTTCCTCTCCTCCTACACCTCCACTATTTTCCTTCACCTTAATCCCATTCTGCGCATGTTTATCTGGGCCTCTGGGCACTTAGCTTTCAATGGAAGCTAAAATTCTATTGCTACAGTCCTGACCAATGCTTGAGAGAGATGTGGAGAGGTGACTATAGCTTAAACCTAGGCAGAGTCAACTTTGGGCCCATTATATAGATAAATAAAAGGGAAATAGCTTTGGCCCAGTGAGGATAGGTGTGGGTGTGGATAGAGATCATTGCTGGAAATGGTGTGAGGTGTGACTTTAAGATTCAAATGATGAAACTTTCAGGTGCTGGTACAAGTTAGTAAAAGAGCTGTATTGAATCCTTTAAATCATAGAATATGGAGAGTTGCCTATCCTACTTCTTCTGAAGGCAGGAACAACAGGTTACTATGCTGCTGCTGCTAAGTCACTTCAGTCGTGTCTGACTCTGTGTGACCCCATAGACGGCAGCCCACCAGGCTCCCCCATCCCTGGGATTCTCCAGGCAAGAATACTGGAGGGGGTTGCCATTTCCTTTTCCAATGCATGAAAGAGAAAATTGAAGGTGAAGTCGCTCAGTCTGTCTGACTGTTAGCGACCCCATGGACTGCAGCCCACCAGGCTACTCCGTCCATTGGATTTTCCAGGCAAGAATACTGGGGTGGGGTGCCATTGCCTTCCCCGCAGGTTACTATAGCTGGGGAAAAATATCACTTGGTTGGCACGACCAGTGGTCCTTGTATCCAGCCCAAGACACTACATTTGATTTTCAGAATTAAACTGAACATTTTTCTGAGATTCAGAATCAACTTAATGTTTTCCATACTTAGTTTTCAGCTGAAGCAAGATCAGAAGTGCCAGAATTCTCCTAAGAAAACTACAGTTTGAATATATCCACCACAGTTCTGCAGATTCCAAAAGTTTGGTTAGCCATTAATAATGGTCTCAATAAACTTTATAAAAACATCTACAATTTTGGCTTCTTCTTCTGATAGCATTATAATTCCTTTTGATTTTCCATCTCTAGAACTTTTTGAAAGAATAATAGAGTGCAAAGTGTTTTAAATTATACTATTTACATTCCAAGAACCTATTCTGTGTGTAACTTATTGGCCCATTTTGGAAGGAAAAAATGTGGGGTTTTGCAGAGGATGTATATGGCTATATCATTATCACACTGTAAAGAATCATGGGTTGAGGAAATCTGAAAAGAAAATAAGAAAAAAAAAATTTCTGTTTTTATCTTACAGGGCAAATAAATATTGGATTTCTCACAAGGGGCCTATAAAGTATTTTATAAGCCATAAATCCTTAATCTCCGAGGAGGCAGCATGCTAAGTTGGAATAGGAATCAGAGAGCATTTATTCCTCTAACTAGCTCCATAACATTAGGTAAATGTGGCAGGCATTCTTGATTGTCTACCCAAATGCCATTCTTCCAGGCTAATAACTCTCATTGATCAGCTCATCCACAGGTTGATAAATCTCCACCTCCAGGAAGGCTTGAGTTGCTCTCCATCCCCTGTGATAAGCAGGTCATAAAATATTCTTTTCTTTGTCGATGAGTGGGCTGGTGACGACCATGTGATCTATTTTGGCCAATAAGATGAAAGAGGAAGTCAGCTGGGGGCTCTCTTGAAAAATAACTTCTTTGCATGTCAAAAAGAACAAGAGACACCATAATAACTAAGTGATCCAACCTAGTCAGAAAAAAAGGGGCAAAGAGATACCATGAGTCTCCTGACATGTTGCCATGTGGTATACATCCTTGAGAGCTAGGAAGTAAGAAATGTACAGCTTGAGTCACTTCATGAGGAAGCAATCAAGTCTGGATTATGGGCCATTTCATTAGACAACTGACTTGAACTTTCCAGAATATCAAAGGCACTTCAAGAAAAAGTAAAGTAACTATACTAAAGTATAGGGTATCAAAGATACATGACCCATGGTTGAATCCTGGATCAAAGGTGATGGAAGGAGCTTCTCTGAAAGATGTCTTTGAGACAAATGAGGACATTTGAATATGAACTGTATAATAATATCCTGATTATATAGAAAAAATGTTCTTTTTCTTAGAAGAGTTATACTGAAGGGTCTAGTGGTGAACTACCATGAAGTCTGCTCCTTGTTTTCAAGTGATCCAAGATAATTAGAAGGAGGGGCAAAGGGAGAGTGAGAAAAAGAGAGAGAGAGCAAACGAGCTATGAATGTGAATTTGCAAGTCACTCAGTAATGTCAGACTCTCTGTGACCCCATGGGGTGTTGCCCCCCAGGCTTCTCTGTCCATGGGATTCTCCAGGCAAGAATACTGGAGTGGGTTGCCATTCCCTTCTCCAGGGGAACTTCCTGACCCAGNGAGTGAGAAAAAGAGAGAGAGAGCAAACGAGCTATGAATGTGAATTTGCAAGTCACTCAGTAATGTCAGACTCTCTGTGACCCCATGGGGTGTTGCCCCCCAGGCTTCTCTGTCCATGGGATTCTCCAGGCAAGAATACTGGAGTGGGTTGCCATTCCCTTCTCCAGGGGAACTTCCTGACCCAGGGATCAAACCTGGGCCTCCTGCACTGCAGGCAGATTCTTTCCTGTCTGCTACCAGAAAGCCAGGGAAGCGCAGGTCCACCAGGGAAACCCTGGTCCAATGGTTCACAGAGAAAAAACAACATTACCTGGGAGCTTGTAGAAATGCACACTTCTGGGTCCCACCTAGAACTACTGAATCAGAATCTGAATTTTAACAAAATTTCCAGGTGATTCTTATGCATGGTGAAGCTTAAGACAGCACTTCTATAAGGTAAGCAGTCTAACCAAACAACCATATTGTTTTGTGTACCTGAACACATGCCTGAGCCTGATCTGCAGAGAGAGGAGAATAAATCAGGTATGCCAAGAGAAACAGAGGAGCAAAATCACAGAGCTCTGGACCAACAGTGAGCACTCCCACTACTATTGTTGCAAAGTGCGGTAAAGCAACAGTCATTATTAGCATCTCTTACACTTCTGGGGTTAACTGGTGGCTCTCCTCGGGGTCTCTCAGGTGGCTTCAGTCAGACAGTACCCATGGAATTATTTTGATGACTTCTGTCTCACATGTCTGGTCCCTGGGTTAGGAAGACTCAGACAGCTGGACTGGAACAGATGGAGTTCCTTGGGCATCTCTAACTCCATGTGGCCTTTCTAAGTGGTCTTTCCCACATAAGCAGCTTCAGGAGACCTGGACTTCTTATATTGAGGCTCAGGGTTATAGGGGCAAATGCCACAAGAGATAGCCAAGTAAAAACCACAAGAGGTGGCCAAATGAAAACCATATAATTTTCTATGACATGATTGCTTCCCATGTCATGCCACTCTGCCACTATGGTTCTCTCTTAGTTGGGCAGGCACAAAAGCCCATGAAGTTTCAAAAGACGGGTCATAGACTCCAACTTTTGTAGGAGTGGTAAGGTTCAGGAAGAGATGTGGGTGTAAAACATTGCTATGACCATTTTGGAAAATGCAATCTGCCACAGAAAATAATCTCGATTCTGGACCATCAAGAGATGATGTCCAATCGTACTGTCTTTCCTTGTTTTTGTTAGATACCTTGTCTCTTTCCAGAAGATGCACTTTTTCACTTTGAGCATGTACATGCCTAAGACAGTGGGTTTCTGTTACTTAGACTCAAAATAGCCTTGACGAATGGGTATAAGTAATGATTTCAGACATTCTTCTGTAGACATATCTGTCTTCAAAATGAATCCATTTCAATCCTTATCTTATTCTAGCAGGTCATGATTAGATTGCTGGGAAGCACAGATAATCTCTTTGACTGATACATAGAAAAAAATCAGTGCGATGTGATTGCATGGTTGCTAGAATCCTTGTAACAGCAAGCTAATTAGCAAAGCTGGCCAGGCTCATGTGGCAGACTCAAGTAGCAAGCACTGTGACTGATTTTGCGGCTAACAGACTGTTGTGGCTAAGAGTCTGCTGCAGGGAGCCACTTGAGCAGTGCTTTTCTGGGTGCGGTTTAGGAACTGAATGCACCCAATGACATCATTAAAATGCAGATTCCTTGGCTCTAACAGAATCACTAGTATATGGAGCCCAGGAACCTGCATTTCAAAACCACCTTTGTGAAACTCTTCCTTTAATCTGTACTTCTCAAACCTCAATGTCAGTCTGGGATGGGGAGTGAAGATCTGCATTTTTAAGATGCTCCTTGGAGATGCTGAGACTGCTGGTCAGCAGATGACACTCTGAGTAGCAAGACTTTAAAACAAGACCTCAAAGTGTGATCCTAGCCTCAGAAGCATCTAATCCTCTGGGAATCTGTTAGAAATGTGGATTTTTAGGTCATACTCCAGACCGACTGAGTCAGAAACTCTGGGGGTGGTGAGACCCAGCAATTTATAGTTTAACAAGCCCGCTAGGAAGTTTGGAAGCACACTCAAGTTTGAGAACCACTGCCCTGAGGAACATTTGATTGCTGAAGAGCAGTGATCCCCAAACATAGCTGATCGAGTTTTGAGACCTGTTCAAGAGAATCCAGTTTTATAGATCTGGGCTGAGCCCAGTGCTTCTGAAGTCAACCGTGGTGGGGAACCACTACCTTAAAGTGACTAGCAAGACAGGGATCCCCAGGAAAGGTGAATACAGCTGGGGGAGAGAGCTAGGGAGGAGGAAAGAAAGAGGTCAATATTGGAGATTCAGTTCCTTAAGTAATTACTGTGTGACAAACCCTCACTAAAGGTTTTACACAATGTCATTTAATTCTCAGTACTTACATGGCAAGTACTATTACCTCCATTTGATAAATCAAAAACTAAAGATTAAAGTTGGTAAACAATTTGTCCGAAGGCACACAGCTAGTAGTGAAGAAAAAAATTAAAGCCACGCCTCTTTTACTTGAAATCTGGAATTAGAAAAGACTTTACAAGGTGACTAAAAGAAGTCTGGAAATCATGAAGAGGGAGGTGAAAAGACACCACGATGGGCTGTGAGGTATTTAATTAATGGTATACATGTTAATTTTCCCACTAGATGGTGACCACATGGAAAGATACATGCTGTCTTTTTTTATTCTTTTATTCAATCAGCAAACATTTATTGAGACCCCACAACGTACTAGATGCTATCTTACCTGTTGAGGATAGATAAAGTAGTGAAAAAAAGTCTTCTCAGTACCTACTAAAGCAGATGTCACACAATGCTCTGTAATTATTGCCTTAAGCATTATCTATGGATGGATAATCTAGAATTAAGTGTAGATTTTGTCATAGCTCAGCTATTGAGTTACTGTATTAGCTAGGTCTAATTACATAAGATTCTAATTTCTTTTCCTACCCTTTTTTGCTCGGGAGGGGAGAGAGGATATTGATGCTAATTAAGAACACAGCCAGCAGACTAAGAAAAGGAATATGTTACTTAGCAGCCATGAGAAAAGTCTTCAAGGAAGAAAGCTGAAATAAATTCAAATGAATTGCGATAAATGAGACTCTGGAATTCACTAAAACGTCATTGATCTGGGTTTTCTTCTTGCCTCTGTTTATGTAAATTACGGAGACTGCTGAACATCTTTCAAAGATTTCTTCCAAACAGACTTCCCTGAAACTCTTTCCAGCAAAATTTTAACTGTTCCTAGAGTGAAATTAGACATGGTAGTCAATAACTTTTAAAATGAAAATATACTTAGAAGTCAAAAGAAAATAGACTTATCAAATATGTTTAATTTTAAAATATTCTGTGAAAGATTTGATTTGCCTTACTAATATTAACAATGGAACACAGGTTACAAATATCTGCCCTGTCAGTTGGTAGAGGTTGATGTGTTCCTTGATAGTGTTCAAAAGTCTCCTCTTCTGATAAAGATAATGGTGAACTATTGGTATTTCAGATAATGTTTTAGAGTCTCACTCCCTGTCTCCCCCAGGAAGCTCTTCAAAAAGAAACAGTGTTGCTATTGTTTAGGTTTGAGAAGATTAAGAGGCAAAATATCAGCGATCTATTCAATAAGAATCTTTACCACCTTTGTGATGGTTACCAACCCTATTCTTCAAGTAGGTTATTTATGAAAATGTTAACATGCCCAGTGTACCTCAGGTGGGGACTATAAGAGAGAGAATGGTATTCATGGGCATTGACATATACCAACCCATTTTAGAGATATCAAGGGAACATTTCAGGTAAAGATGGGCACAATAAGGGACAGAAATGGTGTATACCTAACAGAAGCAGAAGATATTAAGAAGAGGTGGCAAGAATACACAGAAGAACTATACAAAAAAGATCTTCATGACCCAGATAATCACGATGGTGTGATCACTCACCTAGAGACAGACATCCTGGAATGCAAAGTCAAGTGGGCCTTAGGAATCATCACTATGAACAAAGCTAGTGGAAGTGACAGAATTCCAGTTGAGCTATTTCTTATCCTAAAAGATGATGCTGTG